>MVJL01003360.1:0-520724 GCA_002156465.1 Macrocentrus cingulum
TTTTTTTTTTTTTTTTTTTTTTTTTTTTTTTTTTTTCAATTATATATTATAACATCCCAGAAATATTTTTATAAAAAATTACTTTAACGCAAACAATTTAAAATATTTTTTTCCGCTGTTATACATTTATAAATTAATTTTCGGCTAATTACAAAATTTACATCAGACTAAATGTAGATTTGTTCCACTGATTTTTTTTTATAATGCACGAATTTGTTTTTTTTTTTTCATGGATATTTTGACCAATTTTTGCCAGGAATTTTATATTTCTACATATTACGAATAATTTTTTTTGTTTATCATAAATTTAGATGAGATTCTCGTAAAAATATTATTATCGGAAAAAACACGCAATACTCTCAACGCTTGCATTCTATATATTATGTATACATATATGGACAACGAAAGGCAACCGTTTGGTTATATTAAAATAAAATCTGTGTGTCGACAACGACGCGGAAACTCGCCGGATGGAATGAGTTTCAGTGTCGTGAAAAAATTTCGCGTGTCGAGATAAATTTGAAAGTTTTTTTTTCTCTACGAGTATTAACTTGATATTACATATATGCGGTATTGTATATTGACTATACAACATATAGACTCGGTACAATTGATGCAGATAATTTTTTCGACGTGTTCTACAATGTATATTGGCTGCTAATTTCCATTATTTCATCAGTAATTCAATAAATTATCGACTATTTCATTATCAGGGAGTGGTTCTCAACGAACCAGCCCCTCCGCCTACGTCTTTTATTGCTTTTGAATACCCCGGCTTCCTTGGGAGATCCAAACGGAACAATATCCTGTAAATATCAGTAAATATCACAATATATTTACATCGCGCAGTTTCAATTATATATCTATATGCACAGTGGACTCTATTTCTACATTTTTTCTTTTGTTTGTTTTTTTTTTCCTCTCATCGTTATCATCAGTTTTATTAGATTTACGTTTATATCACATCCGTCTAATGTCACCAGGCAATCACAAGCATTATTGGGATATTTGTCTTTCTCCATTTGTCCTCTTTCAGTCTGAGTTCGCAATCAATAATAATCGCAATGGCAATATAGGAGTGTGGATGTTGCATTGGCATTGTCGCGCTCTATTGTACAATTCGTTGGCTAAATTACTCATCATTGTATGTGTGTGTGTGTGCTATTCGGGACACATTATACGCCGTCACAATCCCATGTATATTATCAATTGTATTCATAACGCCGTGTGTTAAATTTCTACTAATTGACGCTGCCGCGGAACACCTTCAATTCGAATATACTATTGTAAAATAACTTCATTGAATTATTAGGCACTTTTAGCGCGTGTCAACTCGGTGCATTAACACTTTTTATCCCATTTTCACGCGCACTTTTTTGTTTTTCGTCTACTTGACTTATATTTTTTATCTTCAGAATTGTATATAGCATCGAGGGGATTTAGAGGACGTCGACAGCGGGGAAAAAAGACAGATATTATAGAAATAGTGTGAAGGGTGTGCACGTCAGAGAGAAACAGAGAGGAAAATTTTAGGGAAAGAATTTTTCCAACTTTTTTATCGCATTGTTTGTACGAAAAAAAAAATTTATTTTGACATGTTATCAACATAGTTTTTTATCGCCTAGGGCGTGTGGATTGGCGGTGATGAAATTGATGTTGGAAAAATTCTATCCGTGATGGGGTGGACTGCGTGGAAAATGTGTGAGCATGAGATTTAGAGAGATTGATTGACAGGACTCGCGTTAATTATTAATAATTGCGAACACTTTTGCCTCGATTTTTTGTTTTTTCGTGCACGCGATTATAGGTGAGTTTAAAGAGGAGAAAAATTTTTTTTCAAGTTGAAAACACGATCTCTAGGTCTGAAAGGAATAAAAGGAGAATTCCAATGAGTATTTTGAACGATAAATAGCTGTTTTTGAGTAATTAAATTTTTTTTTTTTGTCACATTAGACGAGCAATAAATTGACTTGTGTCGATATATTGACTTATCTCACTGCCTGAATCGCGTTATTGCTTTATTCGCGGATTTTTTTATGCAAGAGTACACCGTAAAGTTATTCGAATTGCCGAGAAGAAAAAACGATCCCAAGCGTGGGAGAAAATACGCTTAAGGATAGAGAAAATTTTTTAGATATTTTATTGTAATTCAATAGTATAGACGAGTACCACGAGTATTTATTACCAATTAAGTAACCTATGTGCGCACTTTTATTAAGTATCATTTGAAAAAAGTTTTTCAAGAGCCGAAAATGAAAAATAAAAATTTCATGATAATTATTATAAAATGTCACACACCGATATTTATTGAATATTGGTCCAGTGAGGACCCAGCTCTTGCCAGATTAAAATTACTTATTTATATTATACGTTTTGTTATTTTTTTAGTTTTTTAATTTTTTAAATATCATCATCTATTTTTTTCTACGCCGTATGACGCACACATTCGTTTTAAATGTCTATTTATTTACAAAATGTGGCTTTTATCTACGAATCTAATGATAATTAAAAAAAAAAAAATTCTATTGTGCATGCACAATAAAAAAATTATCATGTGCGCGACTTTTTGTTTATTATTATAATTATATGCCTCTTATTTTATTTACTGAAGCGGGGGATTTTTTTTTTTTGTCGCCAGGCACTCGGAAAAAATCATGCTGTTTTTTGTGGAAAGTGAGAGCACTGAATTTAGAGTCGCGCAAATTTATTAATCATAATTTTGAAAACAAAAAAAAAAAGTGAATTAAAATTATTTAAAACACTTAAAATTATTTTTTACATTTATTTTCGGTTAATTTGAATTGAAATAAAAAAATTTTTTAAAATTTTATCGACAGATTTTAATTAATTTATCTACAATAAAAAAGTGAATATATTTTTTGTTGTTTTTAATAATCAAAGTAACACGACGGATCACGACTTTTCGATCTCGAATATTTTTTCGACAGCAGGCGACATTAATGATTAAGTGTTCCCTCAGTGAGTGTCATCAGTCTGACGTTTTATCAGGTGTCGAATTCGAAAATTCTGCGGGACGGTTCTGCGTGTGAATCAATGTATACTATGCCTAGAAACATTAACTACAGTAAAAATACCCAGAGACAATCTAACAGTAATATTAACCCTCGAAAAAAATAATAATCAACCCAACGAAACCGTGCAATATATTTCTGTTTTTTTTTTCTGATTTAAATTGCTAGTTTATTATTTCATGGAGTAAAAATTACTATTTACTTGTCACTGACTGTATTTTCACATCACGAGTAGAGTGCTTGCTGCGCGAATAAACTATTTAACATTTTATAACGTTTAGAAATAAGCGCAGGAAGAGACAGAGTGAGAGAGAGGAAAGAGCATCAGAGTTGCAGAGTGAGCAGTTAGTAGTGTGAAGCAACAAGTCATATATAAGTTTATAATAGCATAGGTAGAAGAGTCCCGTGGGTTTATTCAATTTTTTTTAAGACAAGATTCTAGATTTTCAAACAAGAGACTGACCTGATCAATCGTCACTAGCAGAATTAGATATCAACGGATAAAACTCATGCGAGATGGAAGCTTAATTTAATTCAAATGCTCTATATTACTAAATATCCAATATCAATAAATATACCATCAAATTTTTGGTTCATATAGACATTTTTTTTTGTACACACTTCTTGAGCACCTCAAGTAACGTTGAACTCACGAGTTGAGCTTTTATAGTTGTAATTATTTCATCAACTGTTTTTTTTTTTTTTTATTTTTTTTTTTTTTAGTTATCGCTAGAGGACGAAACCCAAATATGCTGTCTTTTCACTGTCACTTTTCGACATTCACGAGATTATATAGAAATAGGAAAGTATTTTTTTTTTTTTCAAAAAGTTAAGAAAATATAAGATAAGAAAATCGTTGTATCGTCTCGTTGTATTATTATAGACCATTGACAATTTTTTGTTTTGTTTTAATATAAGGTAAATAAATAATAATTTATTAAAATTAAGACTAGCAATTGGTATGTACATAATCATCACTGATAAACGAGTTATAACAAATTATAAATAATTCCTAATTAATTTATTAGGTATTTTGAATTTAATGGAAATTAAATTTAAGCAACTTTAAATACATTTCGATTATACTCAATTCGCATACTGGGGTTCCATTCGCTTCAAGCCATGTCGAATTGCGAATATTGCTTATGCTTATTGCTCTTTTTTATTTTATTTTATTTTTTTTCTTTATAACTTATGTTTATCGATCTTGAATCAAATACTGCGATGAAAACCTTCACACATTGCTCCCCACTATTTCGTATAATTTTATTTTAAACGGTTCCTTATCCTCAAAAGTAGAAAATAACAAAACGAATGAATTTTTTTTTTGTGCATTCAAATTATCGGTTTAATTTGTATAAAAAAAAAAATTATGTGACTTGAAAATATATGCAGAATTAAATTAAATTGTTGTTTACATCCCCAAAAAGTTTTTTTAAGGCTTAAATAATTTTTTTTTTAATATTTTTTTGCAGAAAAAATTCAACACATTTTCTACATACATTTTTTCCCCCATTTGTAACAACTTTTTTCTTTTTTTTTTTTTTTAATATTACAATAAGTAATATTGTAAGGCGTGAAGCTTGAGCGACTAATTGAGTATTTTATTAAATATAATAACCGTTGGTAATAAAGAGGGGCAATGCGTTAGATCAAAGCCTTAAAATACACAAATTCACGGATATTTATGGATTTCGCGTTAATTAATACATTCGATGTTGCTTTCATGTATAACAGAATTCGTTGTTTCGAAACATTGCTTTGAGACTGTCACACTACATGCGACCATTTTCTTTATACTGACTCTCTATAAAATATGTATATAACAATACACCATATTCACCACGAAATCCGGAGCATTTCAGATTGCTGATGTGTGTGCATGTTTGTACACAGTTATCATTGTCAAGGAATGCGGCAAAAGGAATTTCTACCATCACTAACGAAAAACATGTCGTCATATCACCGGCCAGTCGGATATAAAGTCTTCATCTAAAACAATAGCAAACTCGACGAAAAAAAATCCAACAAATCATAAATATAATTGACGAGAGAGAGCGAGGCGTGAAAAACAGAGTATATGAAAAAGAAAAAGAAAAAAAATGCCGCACTCGTAATATCATTAGGCAACCCACAAAATGATGGCCCCAGACACTTATAATGAAGTAATCAAAAGAAATAAAAACACCACAATAATAATAATAATAATAATAATATTAATAATAATAATACATAATCACGAAATAATTTCGTCCTCGTCTATCCGCGATATTAAATTCAGGCAGCTTAGTTACATAAATCGCAGCTCGCTACGCGTGACTAGAAGTCTCATTACTGCCCTAGTTGCCGTATTTGCACCTATACATATAAATACGTATATGTATAAATACAAACATTGACAATAAATACGTGTATATATTTTTATACACTACACCCGTGTAGAGGTTTATAGTAATAATCGACTAGTGTGACTAGACTGCAGCCTGTGTGGACGCCACGAATATATCAGACATTGTATAGCAGTTATTCATGTCTTTTTTTGTTTTCTTTCTTTTTTTTTCTTCAATTTTTTTGTTATTTTTATTGTTTTTTTTACTTAACAATTATTGGACGTTTTTATTACTCGTTAAATAATTATCTTTCTACTGGCACTTTTCTACTTAGAGTCTACTTTCGTCATCATCATCATCATCATTATCATCCACGCGTCCAATTAATATATATATATATCCAACTAATCCTCGCTTATATGCATTATTGCTCGACGATGTGTCTCTCCAACTGCTGGCACTTGTCTACCTTAACCTAGATATATTTTAAAGCCGCCCTGGAGTCACCGGTGGCCGATGAGGCTAGCTCTCGCTCGAGCACGAGTCAGCGCAGTGCTGCTACAAGCCGCGATTCAGTGGCGGAGAGTGATGTCCACTGGAGTTGGTTTGTTCCGGGCTCTGGGGAGCCTCGTCATCGCGCAGGCACGCCGACTCCAGGTGTTTATTCAAATAGGACTTGAGAGCAAAGGTCTTGTGGCACCTGGAGCACTCGTAGTTCTTGTCGGCCGAGTGAGTTTGCATGTGGGCCCGCAGATTTGACCTGTCGGCAAATGCTTTGCCGCAGTGAGCACAGCCGTAGGGTTTTTCGCCCGTGTGGCTGCGCAAGTGTCCCTGCAGGAGCCAAGGCCTGGAGAACATTTTGCCGCACACGCCGCAACTGTGAGTGAGCTTGTGCGTGAGCACGTGCATAGCCAGAGCCGGCATGCTCACGTAGGCCTTGCCACAGTGGATGCACTTTTTCGCCGACTGCGAGTCGAGGCTCCTGTGGGTCTGCTTGTGCCGCGACAAGTTGGACGACGTGGCGTACTGCTTGCCACACTCGGTGCACGTGAATTTCGGCCTGTCCGGCTGCTCGGCCTCCTTCTCCGGCACGGCAGCAGTGCTAGAGCGGCGCTTGGAGCGCCCGTCCGACACGAAAAACGCCTCGTAGGTGTACGCGACGGTTTTGTTGCCGGCAGCATCGCTGGAATTCGTGTCGGCACTCCCGGGAGACGGTGGACTCTCGGGACGCGGCTCGAGCCGCTGCTGCAGCGGCACTGGAACGAGAACAGACACGGGAATGGGAGTAGGCTGCAGCGAGGACACTGCAGATGCTGCCGGCACCGCGACCGATGGAGGAACCGTCAGTGTGTGGATGAACATTGCGTGATTTGGTGCGGCCGGCGACGCGCTCAGGTCCAGGATGGCCTGTGCGGCCGACAGCTCTTCCTCCGGCGAGCTACGGATCACATCCGCACCCGGCTGGAGACTGTACGGCCGGTAGATGTCTTTTTTCTTCGGTGGAAGCGACAGCGCGGTGCCCGTGCTGGTGAAGCACATGGACAGGCTCTTGGTACGCGGCTGGAGGGTTGATGCCTGGGCCGGTGCTGGTGCCACCAAGTTCTGCTGGTGCTCCACGTCGCTCTGAGGTGGCGGCGACTCGGCCATCGGTCGTGCCAACTCGGCTGCTGACCGCAGTGTCGCGTACTTGGGCGGCTCCTCATGATTCAGCCAGGACTCGTGAGTGTAACCTGCAATTTGAACGATTTATTGTCACTATATGGCATTTCCTGCATATTTCATGGGTCGTCGAGTACCACCGGGTTATCGGATAGTTGCAGAAAGTTCCCGACAAACCGTCGTATTGGTTGAAAAACTAATCAGAGCGGTTGCAGCGTGAAAAAGTCGAGAGGAGAAAGTTTGTGTGGGTAAAGTTTTACTGGTTTGTTTTCAATTGAATCAATAATTTTCGTCGACCAACGCGCGACTGAGGGTGGTAAATAAAATGCGAGATCTCTCTGGAGGACCTTGTTAATAAAGTTAGCCCCGGCTTATGTGATTTTTTTCGTTTCCCCCTTGGTATATTTACGCTGAGAATACACACGTCAAGTGTGATTTGTTGTGTAGACATTTAAAGACTGCGCGTGCGAAGAAGTCAGGAAACTGTGCTATCGATCGGCAAGGCTGGTTAGGCCATTGTTGGTTCGAAACAGCAGCAGCAGTGATCAGAGAGCGAATATGATAGAAGCGAGGAGTGTCTTTCTTCAAGCATCTAGCCATGCATTTCATCAGTGAGCAACAAGAGGGGGAGATCAATAACGCCAAATGGATGCTCGACTCACGTTGCCACCAGCCGCCACGTATTTTATACAATACACACCTCTGATCAAGCTGACCGCGTTTTTTTTAAGATCATAAAACCTAACAAAACTCGTCTAATAGAGTGTGTACTTGAATCTTATAGAACATGAATATTTCACGAGAGAACTGTCTGCCTGTCTCAATTGACTACTTGTTGACGACGACGCGGCGGCACTGCTACACAATCCACGAATCCCTTTACTATATCAGTAGTACATCAGGCAAACCAAGCGATTGTTTAACGCAGGTCATGTTGATTGACATAGACAAGATGCGACAGGAAATCAATGGTAATATAATCCTCCTGAACCGTGTGTAATCCAATTTGCATCACTGCATTTCCATGTGTCCTCGTATTGTAACTCCCCTCTTCGTGGAGGGTGGTATGTATATCTTGATGTAAAAATTTTTCAACAGTACTTGCGGCAGCCGCAGTATTTGTCAAAACTCGGGGTAAGTTTCTTTTAGGGAAATCCAGGTGGCTCAATTGGATACAGTTGAGTTAAAAGTCCATCTGCCACCATTTCTAGCTTCAGTATATATCAACAGGTGGTTGAATAAGTCATTCAATAATCTTCTAAAGATGATTAAAATAATTTTTTTATCCAATCTACCTAGTTTAGCACTTTGAAAGTCAGTATAAACAGCCATATGTTGGATTAGAACGCTCTAAAAAGCCGGAATTTCTATTAAACATTTTTTCTCCACTAATAAAACTACAACTCTAAATGTTTGTACTCAGTTTGAAATAAGACTGACATTAAAATACAGCTATTTTCTGTATAAAAAAAAAAAAAAACGTCACTGCAGAAATACATGTATATTCTAGTCGTAAAAATCAGAAGAAGCATTTTCGATATAAATTCTGCTCATCATTCAATTGTTCCAGAGAGAGCTCAATATTGCGGATTTGGCAGCGGTTTGGAAAAAAAGATGGCTATTGTGTGGAAGAATGCAGATAAAAATCCAGCAGTATCAGCAAAAAAAAAACCTACTGGCAAAAATATTGCAAACTTGGCGCAGAATGAAGAACACAAGCGATTGAATAATATATACAGGAGCAATACAAAGTTGACAGTAGCGGAAGAAATAATTGTGTGGACATCAACTTAAAATATACTTTCTCGAGCTACCCGCAAAAGAGTATCAATGCACTGGGGACACACAGTGACGCAGTTAAATTGGCACTCAAGGGAGTAGGTAAAATCTGTCGCAGTGCGCGATACACTAGACAGAAGTAACTGCACTGGAGAATAAACGTCGCAATAAAGCCAGAGACCCTATTTCAAGCAGTGTAAAGCAAGTTCAATACTGTATATCAATGATAAACGAGTTCATACGATATTTTAAGATTTTTCCAGAGCATGTAACAAGCATATAGCACTATTGAACACAGCGTTACACATCATTTGCTCTGCAGTGCTCAAGCAACAGGTCAACTTCAGCTCCAACTAGTTGATCAAAACGTAGATCTTCTAGGAAGCACTTTGAGGGCGATATAGAGCGACGCTGAAGTTTCGTGGTGAGGGTGTAACTCGATGCCTAGGTCTCTTGCGGGGCTAATGCCAGAGGAAATTGGTGCGTTTTAGGAAAGTTAACGATAGAACACACACATTTAATATCCTTTGAAAATGTGCTATATCAGATTGAAGAAACGCGCTCTTTTAATAATAGAAAAATAAATACATAGTCCTTGATGAGTCGGTTGCGCACCGTCACGCATGCGCCTTTAATTCACTAACAATGGTGAAATCAGATTGCCATGCAGCATTATAAGATTCGTGCTATATCTATACTATATATTCGCTCGAGCCGCAGTATGTACACTTCCCGGGGAGTAGATTGTTGAATCGAAGAGCAGCTGTTGCAGCTGTAGCGCTGCTTATAATAACGCCATCGGTTGCCTAGACGAGAATGGGGTTATGACAATGAAATATACTGCATATCAGCCGCATTCGTCACATATTACAATGAATTATTAACGTCTTTTTATATATATATTAATTAATTACTCTAATAAAATTCTAATATAGATATGTAGGGGATGATAAAGGAAATTTTTCGTGATGGTAAATATACGCAGTTTTACACCCAAGAAAATCCGCAAAAATTCAGCTTCATATTTGCTTGGCTCGCAAACACCCTCTATCACATGATAAATTGAGAGATAAAGGAATAAGACCAAGAGGGGGCGATCGAGCGACTATATACGTAGAGTTGTCGAAGCACCCAAGTTTTTTCTGCAGGGAATATAGGGCAATGGTAGGTATATACACATTCAAGCCAATTTATCTCATTGGTTGCGGTGAAATAATGCTGACACGGCCTACAACAAAGGCCAATGAAGCTATACACTGTATATGTACAGAGTATCAGCTATCGTATCGTGATAAGCATGGCGAAGAAGATGCTGTGTGAGAAGGGAATAAGATAGAGGGTAAGAACCCTCGTCTATATAATACGCGACTATTGATGGCGCGCGCCGCAAATAAAAGCAGATGAGAATGATAAAGAGAGAGAGAGAGAAAGGGCAGAAAAGAGATAAATTAGTGAGTAACAAATAGCTCACCGTGGTAATAAAGTGCCCCGGAAGCATTGAGTGGCGGTGGACTGGGGGCAGTAGTGCCAGCAGTGGGACTGTGAGGTCCCCAGCACGTTTGCTGGCCGGCTCTAACACTGCCATCAGACGTGCTATCACCCACAACGTCAATCTCCTCGTCCTCGGCGGTGGCGACAATTTTTCTCGTCTTGTCAACATGATCGCCAAGGGGATCCTGCTCAATGGCAAGTGGATCCTGCTCAATGGCAAGTGGATCCTGCTCGTCCTCTTGCCTGTCAGGCCACGGATAGGCCTTCCACTTTTTAGCCATGAGGCATCGTGGCATCGTGATATATATTCCTCGGGCGTCAGGCAAACAACGAGCACAGCATTCACGTGCACCTAGTCGCGGCGATCACTCGCGGCACATTTAATAGCACAAGCACTCGTCGACACACTAGCAGCACCACTGTCCTCGTGTCCTAGCACTGATGTATCAGAACACCGACGACGTCGTCTGCGGCTGGGATTACCATGGAATCTGAGCCTCCTCTGGCTGGCGCTTACCGGCTTGGGTGGTGATGAGCCACGGAACCCCGTCATCGGCTCAATCGTCGGCAAACGTCGATGCTGCCGCCACCATGCCAGCTTTGGCTCTTGCAATCTCTCTTTGGCAGCACGGCTCTCTACTCGGCTCACACGCTTTACATTCAGACAATTTTTTATTACAACCAACGGATATACCATAGATATGCTCCCCGCCCTGCTGACCAGAGACAACAGACGGCCGGCAACAAGGCAGAACAGGGTGTAGCAGCAACTGCTAGGCGGTGACGAAGCCAACACCAGGCTCCTCTAGCTTTGCCTGCGCAGACGTGCTACTTTATTCCCCTACTGTGGCTCTCTCTCTCTGTCTCATCCCCACCTGGTACTGCGGCTCACCCCAATTTCGTGCATCGAGTGGGCCTCTGTGTGTAGGGTTGAATAGAGCGCGCCTGGCACGAGGCCGCCGGCCAGCCAGAGGAAGAATAGAGCGAGAGGCTGACACTGTGCGCGTGCGAGCAGGACACTTGTATTAGTAATTGATAGCTGTTGCGAGCGTCACTGCAAAGGGCTGCCACCCCCATACGCGGCTCATGAGAGTCATGCGCCCCTAGCACATCACGTGCCATTGACTTTTTCTCTCTCTACACACACATCAGCCATCACTCCTCTAGCTCGACTCTCGATACATATAATATACCTACTCTGTCGATAAAAACGCCATGCGACGCGTTTTGTCAGCCGCGCGCGTATTTCAAGCTGCTAGCGTGAAAAAAAGCGCGATCGCAAACTCACTACCGGGGGCTTCGCAAGCAAAGAGCAAGTTGGCAGAGGCGCGCTCGGTGGCTGCCGCATGCGCCAACAACCACCATCAGCATCGACCCGTTCAACAGTAGAGAGAGCACGTCGGAGGCAACACCTGGAAGCGCCCCCACGTGCCACGCTACAGGGTGGCGCTGTCCGCTTTCCTCTTCTACTGGTCTTTCCTTTACTTTTGCTGCTGACCCGCACCAACTTGCTGCTGTATGTATAGTAGTTGCAGCCCCTTCTCAATTTCCGCTCTCTGTACGCACCGTCGTCGTGTCACACACTCATGCCATGTCTACACCTGGCCCGGAATTACCGCTCGATTCCCGTCGCGTGTATTGTCCTCAACCACCAGAGTTTTATTTATTTTTTTCTTCTCAAGGAAGCGCGTGCGAGTTTTTTTTCTGTCGGCGCAGGACACTCGCCGCCGCACCTTGAGTGCAGGGGCCCGCGCGCATTTATCTTCATTGAATCGCCAGAGTCACGCTGAATAGGTATGTATCTAGCTAAGGGTGGCATTTAATTCCCTCGTCCATTGGGACAAGTTCTGCTGAGAATTTAAAATTAAAATAAATGCCAGGTTTTCTGCTGGCGATGTAGAGGTACTGTATGTATGTGGCCCCACGGGGGACCATTAAATAGCCCCCCCCCTTACCCCTATAAAACATCTGTGATTTTTTGTAATGCACGACTGACGAAAAACTACCTAATGTATATGCATATACCCGGTGCTAGCTCGCATGATGGCAAAATTTTTTGAAATATTTTATAACAAGTATTATTCCAACTGCTGCTGCTGCTGCTGCTGCTGCTGAATCAGGCGAGAATTTGAAAAATGACAATTAAATAAATTACAATTTTATCAGCATGTAATAATAATTTGTTTTTTGGCAAAATCACCCATCAAACGTGCGACTCTTCGACTTTATATAATATATGTATAATGACGGATATCAAATGTAAATCGTGTGTTTGATTGCGACCAGTAGAAAAATATGACGGCTTCTGCACGAAAGATCACGGTTAATGATAAAAAGTTCAAACGACAAATGCTTTCTTATGAGAGATATTGTCGGGCGATAGGGTGTAGGTACGAGTGCCACTCTCGCGTGTTCTCGGTGATTTTATTTTTTTTTTTTTACTTGAAATACCGAGCACGAAAGTTAATTTTAAGCCGTGACTGCCATTTTTTCATCACTCAGATCACCAGTTATACATTTTTCCCCTAATTTCTCATGATAAACCACTCTATCTGACAAGCTGCACCGTGAGTAATTAAAATTTTCAATTAAATATCTAGCGATAAGTGAAAAAAATTCCATTTTATCGCGAGCCTGACTTGATATAGGTAGAATGAAATTTTTTTTATCATTCAACAGCACAATTAAGAGTTTTTTTCCACAAATTCACACACATACTTGAGCGATGTATAGCATAAAACGCTGCGAGACAACTCGGACGAGGGTAAAGGTGTTGCAGAGAGAGCTTTGAGTCACAGGTTGGCGTTCTCGCACCTATAATCAGCCACCACGATAAGTCTAATTAAACGCGATACACTGTCGGGAATGTTTGGAGTATGCAAATTTTACGCTGTGAGAGCGTAAAGTGGTGCAGTTGATGAATACGGCATAGAAACATCTGGAGTATTTTTTTCTTCTAACAAACACCTTTATTGCGACCAGACTCTTTGGATATTTAAACCACTGGGGGATTAATTTACTGCACAATTTCTCTCGATTTGACAGAGGGGTCGAGGCACTGAAAACTGCTGCAAGGTGATCGATAAGCCTCTGTGTGCATGATGATGTGTGCAAGAGATGAAATATCTTTATATCGAGCAGCGAGATTAGTTGCGGATACAAGGTGTGATATGTGCTGGAGCACGTGATGATGGACGAAATTAGGAACAACTTCGATCAACGTGTCCGACTAATAGATATTAGGATTAGTTAACGTCACCCTTGAGGGAACTACTTGATCAGACTGCGCGAGGATATGTTCAAGAGGGCTGACCAATCACGCTCTGATGACGGTTCATTAGGATGAGCCAGTGGCGGATAGAGAGTCTAGTGTATCCATCCACACAGCAGTGGCATCGTTATTCCAGTCACGATGTTTCGTAGTCCCGGGGGTCGTCGACCGCCTCGCCAGCAATCGTGTGTGACGACGAGGAACTCAATAAAGCCGCGCGTTTCTTCGCAAGGGGTGTGTTTCGTCGTTGAAAATGACAATGAATCTAGACGTCTCACACAGGCCTGCAACACACAAAGGCTACTCAACGACATTAGATTAAAGTAAACGAAAAAAATAAGCAAGGGGCGCGCACCCTCGAGTGAGAAACGCCAATGCAGACCCTCTCACCATTGCCCAAAACTTTTTGAGGGCTGATTTCTCCCCTTAAAATCGCCTCTCAGACAATAAAAAAATATATATGTATTTTTCCATGGCTGTAACATATCTGAAATTTATTTCAGCATGAGAAAAAGAGGGAATAAAACACTTGGGCTTAGATATATATTTGTTTGCCACATGTGCCACATGCTTGTAGCTAAATACTCACGGATGATGATGATCATCGTGGCGCATAGGTTGACGTAACGCTGTATAATTAAAAATTTACATCTCGATTACTCTATCTAAGCCTTACATGATTCTATACATATACAGGAGCTTCTGCAGGAATTGTTTGGCTAAGCGAGGCAGCCATCAGATAGCACATAATGCCTGCACATAAAGCCCGATATGCATCTGCATTAGGTTCACCATCGAGCAATCGACTAGAAACTAGATTCATGGTGACAATGCGGAAATGGCAAAGCTGCAAATTCAACGGAATGTCGTAAAAAGTTCAATGTGAAAATTCCTTGCCTCTCTCTTTACTTTATTTTCTTGGATATTTGTCTTGCCATGCTATTGTCAAAATTTAAGAGGTTTAAATTCCATATATTTTCCATCGATCGTTAAAAATTCTGCTTGTCAGTGACGATTCATAGTTTTATTTTTTTGCTATAAAAAATTTAAGATCGAACATAAAACAATATTAAAGAACCCTAAATATTGTGTGTGTGTGTGTGTGTGTGTGTGTGTGTGTGTGACTGCAGCCCTTCATTATTAAAACTGAATTTAATTAAGTTTTTATAAATACTTTTCTATTTTGATATACCTTAAAAATATCATTCAATCCAAATTACTATATTCTTCTATTCTCCCCAAGCACTGAAAGCATACTATTTGACCTGGAAAAAATTTTTTATCAGATCAAACACGAGAAAAAAAAAATTCAAACACGTAATATTAAATTTTTCAGACTGACGGAAGGTGGAAATTTACTCGGGATGATCTCTCTGATGCAATAGTGAACATTTTCCAGGGATTTATACAGATGCAAAACTCCTGCTGCTGCTGCTGCTGCTATTTGCGAATATGAATGATGAAGAAAGGATAATTGGCAATGGCTGATTAAGTGGTATGGATTGTCTCCGCAGGAAAATACTGGCGTTGGACGACGCGTATTTTGCTCACACTCTGCAACACATGAGGGGTGTCTCGAGTGCTGCGAGGGGTGGCTCGCGACGTGTTGCCGCGTCTCGCGTCGTTATCGATTGCTGGCGGCGTGCGCGAGCGAGCGAGGGGCGGCTGTACTATCTGGCGCGGTAACAGGTGTTGGTCTGGTGGCCCGAACTTGTAAAATCGATGCACGGCGCATCGCCGAGGCGACTGGAGTATTGGTCTCCACCACCACCACCACCCGGATAGCCAACGTTCTCTGGCGTTCTCCACCCTAAAAGGGGAAAAGCGTCCTCGCGGCGTCGCCGTCGTCGACGCAAGCGCCCTGCAAGCGAGGTCGCGGGGGTGTCACGACGCGGCAGTTGCACCCCAGCCACACCCGGACGAGCCATGTAGTCGGTCTGCCCTCCGCACTACGGCGGACAATTGTTGCTTCTGCACCCACAGGTGGTACCTTCTTGTACCCTTTGATTCATCTACGCATCATATAATACAACAATAAGCAGCCTGTAGGCCTTCATGACAACTCTTGGATCGTGTGATACCTGCGCGGCGAAAAGACTTTGGCATGCGAGGTTGCTAGTGCAAGTGTCGTGGTCGCTGCACCACCGCCAGTCGTCGTGCTGCCATCAGTGCATTTCGTGTATCCCCTACTACTTTAAATAGCCAGCACACAACTGCTGCTGTTGCTCCTGACGTGTCTCTTTGTCCAGGTGCAGTTTAGTCGTTGTTGCCGCTGAGCTTCACAAGCAATGCAGACGCGAGTGCAGGAATAATCCCCGACTCTACAGAGTATATAGCACGTCGAGTTATCGACCACGACGGGGCGAGGGTAGTGGGAGAGCAAGAGAGAGTCGGGTGGAACAAGCGACCGACCTGTTGTCCAACTTGTTGCTCGTCCTGCGGCTTCTATAACTCGGCTGCGAAGCCTTGCAGACGCTTTTATTCAGGCTGGATCTTTGCGCAAAAACGCCAAAGTATTTCTGCGTCATGTCGAACGGATGCAAAGCATACCCGGACTCTACAATAAATCATCCATATCTTCATCGGTTTGTCCTGCCTGCCACCCAGCAGAGATATCTAACTACTAGGGAGCCAAGAGAAAACTTAACTATAATGGCCGGGATGCTGTAGTAAACATGACGGATAAAATTAAACGATAAGTATATCTTCCACCCACGTGACTACAACGAAAGCAATATTAAACAAGGTAAATGACCAAATTTTCATGGCTGATGCAATGGTTGACCAGGCATTGCCCGATTAAATATCATCACCACCAGGTTATAACAATTAGCTCATCGTTTTGTGACGAATGTATTTTAATATCTCTGTGAACAAAAAAAATTGTGCAACGACAAAACAGAGAAAACATACGTACCTAGAGTTGAAGATATCTGCAGACCAAGTTGGTGATTGCATTTTTATAATTAGACATTGCTGTGAATATTTAATACTTGGTACTTGGACAAGAAGAGGAGCAGCAGCATCATCATGCCGCGTTGCTACATGGTGAAGAAGGCTCTGTGCTCCAAGTACATGAGCGTGGCTCGAGGCTTTGAGACGTGGAGCAGAGGGCGAGATTCACCATCGCCCACCAGCCCCATTCCCGTCTCGCTAATCGAAAACACGACGCTTGTGGCACAGGCCGCTGCGGTCTCATCGAGCCCATCGACAGCTGAAGCCGCTGCCGTGCCCAGCGACCAAGAGGAATTGCTCACAGGCCGGAAGCCACGGTTGAGAGACTTGTCGCCGCCCGAGAGCCAGTTATCGACAAGCTCTCTGCCATCCCGTGTCACTGACACGTCGTCCAAGTCGCGAGAGACGTCGCCGAGGCCCGTAGAGTCAGATGAGCCTCGGATAGAGGCAATTATTCACCATCCGCCGCCGAGTTCCAGGCAATCAAAGACGCGCACGGCGACGCTGCCGCCGGTGTTTGTGTCGACAGGACCCGAGCCAGTGTTTGAGAGACGTGCGGAGAGTCCGACAAGGTCTCGAAGCCTCATTCACCATGAAACCCCGCTGTTCAAGGAGCGATCGGCCGCCGAGACCGAGGCAGCGCACGACCTGTTGGAGCTGTCGCGCTCGTTGCCGCCACTGCCGCCGCCGAGCGTCGCTGTGGGACCGCAAAATGTTGTGGAGAGTCCGAGGGCGGAAAACGTCCAAGAAATAAGTATCTATCAGCCGGCAGAGTCGCCAATCTACCAGGTCAACACGATCGACCTGGGCGCGAGCACTACTGTGTACCAGCAGCAGCCCACGGGGATAATATACGAACCTGCGATCGTGCAGCAGACGTCGACGGGTGTATTTATTCCTCTGTCGCCCGTGCAGGAAATTCTCTTCACCTACAGCACGAATACCCCGGTAATCGCCCCGGCGCCGACTCTCGAAGCGCCGCCGCTGACTCCACCAACGTCCGAGTGCAGCAGCGACATCGAGAACAACAATCCCAACTCGCAGCCGAACCAGCGCGACGTCGAGGTTCAAACTGTGACCGAACAGTCGGAGGTGAAGACAGCTGCGTACACATACGACACTCTGCTCGTCGCGGATGGCAGGTCTAAAAATAAAAAACAGGGCAATAATTTGAGCGCGACTGCCAGTCAGGCTGGAGATGCCGGCGTGGAACCTCCGGAGACGGTAAAATCCGGGCGCTACGTTTGCTGCGAGTGTGGTGAGTTGTTGAAAGTAGTTGTAACTAGTTTGAAGGTTTAATCGCTGTGATTTTTTGCAGGCAAGCAGTACGCCACGTCGTCCAACCTGTCGCGGCACAAGCAGACCCACAGGAGCATCGACTCGCAGTCGGCAAAAAAGTGCATCCACTGTGGCAAGGCCTACGTGAGCATGCCGGCACTGGCTATGCACGTGCTCACGCACAAGCTCACTCACAGTTGCGGCGTGTGCGGCAAAATGTTCTCCAGGCCTTGGCTCCTGCAGGGACACTTGCGCAGCCACACGGGCGAAAAACCCTACGGCTGTGCTCACTGCGGCAAAGCATTTGCCGACAGGTCAAATCTGCGGGCCCACATGCAGACTCACTCGGCCGACAAGAACTACGAGTGTCCCAAGTGTCACAAGTCCTTTGCGCTCAAGTCCTATCTGAACAAGCATCTGGAGTCGGCCTGTCAGCGGGAAAACGGCGACGACAGCGATGCAGACTCTCCGGGATATCCAGTCGCCTCGTCGACTGATTGCGAGGTAAGTTATGAATTAAGCCGGGCTTAAAAAGCATCAAGGGAGTGGATGACAGCTCTCACGGTTTATTACGGCGCGAGAGTGGATCCTGAGCGATGGATAGTGCTAAATAAAACACGATAACCCCGATTGCCATGATGAGACTGGTCTCATTCAGCTAGAATATCGATTCATGCCAGCGCTGTATCCCTGAGGCTCTATTCCACATACGGTTGCATCCTTCTCCCTCGTGTCTCGCGTGCTTCCATCACTTTTCACTGCATTTTCCAACCATCATTTGTACCCTCGGGGCAACTGTGCTCAAACACACATGTCGGGAAGCATAATAATGTGGGTGATTAATGCGGCGAGAAGTGAAAATGCGAAGACTGCGCGCACTCTATTTTGTGCGATGACGCCCGATATTGTATATTATAGACTTTGTCGATCTTTTTTGCCAAGATAAAAAATGACGCGAGACGATGAGGGAGTAGATGAGAAATACATACAATATCAAATTGTGTCTTCGGTTCCTAAGTGACGGCGACGACGACGACACAGAAAAATAAACATCGAAACTATTACAGACTATTGATCGACGGACTTATATTTTTACGAAGCCATATCGCGTCATCTACGCTGGATATATTTATTCTGTAATGTAAAGGAGTTGTAGGTTGATTATTTGATGACGATATACAATGTTTTTTTCTCATCAGTAGATGTCCGAGCAAATTGTCGTCTTATTTATTCGTATAATAGTGATTTTGCATTGGAGTGATTGTCGTGTATAGACTTGCTAAATTCAACATTTGTGTGATAACTTTTTTTTTTAGTTGGATATAAATTAGTGCCAGGATTTTCATACGTCCGTATATTAGAGAGTATAGTATGAGATATATATTTTTTTTATTAGATCACTTGATTTTCCGCATTGGGAAACAAATTTTCCAAAAAGACTTTTTAACCCTTGGCACTTTCTAGTAACGATTAGTGATTCTAGTTTTAGTTCGAACTACTTATGAATTCCTGTTGCCCGCTAATCAGCATTTCACTCAAAGTAGCCTGTTGAATACACATCAGAGCATTTAACCACCCTGACCTCTGCAATCTAACCCTTTTTCATCCTCTCGTTCTCATGCCCTATACCATTTTCTTTGCTATCCATCATCAGTAAATAGATTGTGACTCACTCTCTGTCAATCGATCGATTTTACCTGAACTCCGCACTCTCATCGGCCAAAAAGCACACGGGGCGAATATTATTTCGCCCCGTGTGCTCTAGTCTGACGCGACCCTGTGTCACACATCAAAGGGGTCGAATTTTCATATATTTAAATATTTATTTATTCTACCCAGTTTAGGAAGTGAAACACTCTAGTCACTGCTTTAATTATCTGTAATTAGTTTACTGGCTGTGTTATTCTGTGGTAATTCTACTTGTCGCATGTCAAGTGTGTCTATTTCTGGAGTTGAAATTTTTTATGAGTTGTTTTATGGAAACACACACACACACACTCTTGTGTGGACAAAAGAAATAGCCATATTAATGGATATTAGTGTAGCATGTGTTTGTAAAAATTTAATTGTACTCTCTCTATCTCTCGCAAAAAACTTTCTGAGGAGTTCAGTCAATAGAATACTTGGAAAAAAAAAAATCTTCGCAATGTTTAATGATAAATAAAAATTTTCTTCATAAAAATTTTCGAGATATTGATAAACAATGGGCTTTAAAAAACAGTAATTTTAAGTCAATTTTTTCGAAATTTCAATGAATATTCATCTGCTATTAAAAACAGAAAAAAAAATTTTTGAATTTACCTCAACTCTGGTCTAATAAGTATATATATACAATTGAAATAGATTTTTTTTTTTTTTTTTTCGTTGCTTTTTTATATTACTCCAGAATTTTTCCCGGAAATTTTTACAAACATAAATGTAAATTTTATTATTATAAAATATTTAAATATGCCAATGAACATTGTACAAGAGGATATAAATTAAATAGACCGAGGAAAAAAGGATAAATTTTACAGACATCCGTGATTATTATATTGTAATTTTGACTATAGTAACTGGACATGATATTAAAAAATAAAAAAAAATGTAGTCAATGGATTCCGAAGAAAATAATTAATATTCACAGTGCGTATTTTCATATCGTGTACGAGTAGTAATTATACATTGTCCTAATTCGTATATAAATGGATGAGATTGTTCATAATCTCAAGAAATATCGACGGAAACAGATAAAAAAACAACATAGTATTGTCACCGATGAAATATTTCCGCCACACTATAATTAATAGTTTATTGTCTTAACCGTCAGTATATACTAACAAGAAAAAAAAATATAAAATCAGTACTCGACAGTCAATGGAATATATGTGTATTTGTAGATATTGTGATGATTTATAATGCAACTATCCCAAGTGAGATTGACGGCTTTTGAATTAATTACACACGCGGTGGCGAGCTATTAATTTAATTTAAGATATATTTCACATGCTCAGTAATTATTTACTGCTGCGCTCACTTGGGCATTTGCACGACATATTGAATGGAAGAACTGTAATAATAGTCAATAATTATCATAAGTAGAGTATTGTTTAGTACTGGAATAACACGACCAATCGTAAATCAGTGACCTCAAAAGTAGTCATCCACAACATTGATTTACGGTGTAATATTAGATAAATCTATAATTTATTATTCCAATGACGGATTCTTTATAGATATTTTTTTTTTTTAAGTGAGAGAGAGACCTGCACGATATGACACACACTGCGTAGAACTGATAATTATTCGTCAAACCAAAGACTTTGCTTTATATATCATAATTAAATCAATTGAAAAAAATAATAGTTAATATTATTTATATATGAGATTTGTAGAAATGCTTATTTATAATATACTAGATCACTTTTTATTCGGCGTATTTGAAGGGGCAAAATATGACAAGGAAACTCACAAAGTATGAAATAAAATAAGGTATAAGTAAAATTAAAAAAAAAAAAAAATTGCGGACATAGGGTCTAGATTAGTGTGATACAAGGTACGACAAAGCAATAATTTAGAGATTGTACGATATTTAATTAGAAATTATATAGTAACTAAGTTGTGGTAATTTTTCGGAATCTATATAATATTTACTCAATAAATCAATATAGTTTTATAGACTGCGCGCGTCAAGAAGAGAGGGATCAAGTGGATCAAATTGACGGAACAATTTTTTAAGCAACAAGTCATTTAACAAGACTATTTGCCTATTTAAATAATTGTTGTAAATTATTTTGGTTTTGATTTGAAGTTTTATTTCAATTAATTGCAATTGAAACTGCAAAATTTTCGCGCTGGCACATAGATCTATAATTTTGCAATAGATACCCGAGTCTGTGCTGACGATCGCACGTGCCAAATTCATGTATTGGTTTACGTTTGAATGGCAACACCTTTGTAAACACGATTGGATATGCTGTAATTGCCAGCGAGCAGATGGAATAATCAAACTGATCGATGCTAATTCTAGAACCTGTGTGAAAATTTTATAGTATCGTTTTTGATAACTTGTCAATTTAATAGTTAAGTAAATCAAAAAAATTTATATGTCAATTTTGATTTTAAAAAAAAATGAAATTATGTTGTTCTGCTTAGCAGTAAAAAGTATACGGTTCTACGCTATAAATAATAGACAATGATACAGCAGCTACTCCGCCACTTTTTCAATTAAAACTTTTTAAATTCATTGCTTCAGTATTTGATCTATGCTTTTGCCTCGAGTACTGGAAAATTCAGTCATAAATTTCGCTTAAATGAATATTAAAAAAAAAAATGACGAGCTGAAACATTCTAACAGATGCAATAAACATTTTTACACATAAAAAAAAACAGTGATTTTAATTTTTAATGCTTTTGAAATATGACAAATTTGATGTAAGTACGGTCGATAATACAGTTGTTTTAATTTAATTATTTTTTCATAAATCTATATAGTGATGACACGAAATTAATGAAAAAAAAAATTACTGTAATGTATGTATGGGTATGTGTTTCTCAGGTTCTTGTAATTAAGGAAATGAGAAACCATTTAGTTTCACGAAATTTGTAAAACTTTATTAATTAAAGTATACGTTGCGAAAAAAAAAAAAAAAATACTATACCAATGTAATTTTTCTACACCATTCATCAAATAGTCTTCACGAGTGAAAAATATTTGTCCATAGTGTTATACATATATATTCAAAGTTATTATACAAAGCATCAAATTGAGGTATAGGAAAAAAATGCCAATCTACCGTGTATACAATTTTTTTTTTATTACTTATCTTTTGATGACTTTGTTGCAGGATCTTGTGCAGACGTCTCGGGAGCTGTTTCATCGGGTTTTTTTTCATTATCTGTCTTTGATATACCACTATTCTTTGAAACATTCCAATCTTTCAGGCCATCCGGCAGTGAAGTGTCCTCCTCGAATGATCCAGTGCCCTCGACAAACTGCTCATACGTGGATTTTTCTGGGAAAGGTCGCGGACCCAAAAGTTCAATCATATCATCTCGACTAAGGATTTCTTTACTCAACAGACGCTCAGCAACCTGGATAAAAATTAAACCAATTATAAATCGGACAAGTCAAAGCAAAAAATTGACTTTACCTTGATAACGTCGTCTTTTTTTTCTAGCAATAATTTATGCGTACGATCGTACGCACTCTTAATAAGATCGCGGACCTCACAATCGATTAATTGAGCTGTGTGTTCGGAGTAAGGCTTGTCAAAAACCGTGTCACCGGGTTGAGGTTGGTCAAAACTCACATTTCCGATTTTTTCGTTCATTCCATATGCCGTAATTTGTGAATACGCGATTTTTGTAATTTTTTGCAGATCATCCTGCGCACCAGTGGTTATTTTCTTGAAAAATATCTCCTCCGACACTCGACCGCCCAACGTCATGCACATACGGTCAAATAGTTGCTCGGTGGAGTAGAGATACTGTTCTCGCGGTAGATATTGTGCATATCCCAAGCCTTTTCCACGAGGAATAATCGATACCTAAAAAGAAACAATGCTCATAAATAATCTACGATGAGATACAGAGTGAAAAAAAATTTTATTATACCTTCAAAATGGGATCTGCATACTCTAGGTACCATCCAGACACAGCATGTCCAGCCTCGTGGTAGGCCACAGTCTTTTTTTCCTCAGGCTGCAGGACATTCGTCTTTTTCTCCATACCCGCAACTACTCGGTCAATTGCTGCCTCGAAATTTTTCATTTCAATATTATTCGATAGTTCTCTGGCGGCGATCAAGGCTGCCTCGTTGCAAACATTCGCAATATCTGCTCCGGTAAAACCAGGTGTTAGCGATGCCATTTTGCGGGCAAGTGCCTCTTTGTCTAACGTTGTCTTTAGGGGTTTCAGATGGATTTTAAATATTGAGGCGCGGCCTTTAATATCCGGAGCAGACACGTATATTTGTCGGTCGAATCTACCGGGACGCAGAAGAGCTTTGTCGAGAATATCGACTCGGTTTGTCGCAGCTAGTACGATTACGTTGGTCGTCGTATTAAAACCTATGGATAAATAATTTTTTAAGACAATTCTAGAGGCTATGAAGTAGTATTAAAACACTCGGCTTACCATCCATCTCTACCAATAGCTGATTCAGGGTATTTTCCTGCTCCGAGTGACCGGAAAAATTGCGACCGCCTCGCTTCCGCCCAACTGCATCGATTTCGTCGATGAAAAGTATACAGGGAGCATGCTTACGCGCCAAAGTGAACATGTCTCGAACACGTGAGGGACCAACACCGACAAACATCTCCAAAAATTCAGAACCAGACACGGTGATGAATGGAACGTCGGCTTCACCGGCTGTCGCTTTAGCCAAGAGTGTTTTACCAGTTCCAGGAGGACCTAAAATGAAAAATTAACGATAGACAGTAATTTTTTATATGGAAAAAAAATTTTCAGGGCGTACCTGTCAGCATTGCACCCTTGGGAATCTTTGCTCCGAGATCAATGTACTGCTGCGGGTTCTTGAGGAAATTTACAAACTCCATAATTTCAATCTTTGCCTCTTCGCACCCAGCAACATCTCTAATAAAATGAATAATCATAAAAATGTTGGTTTTATGAAGGCAAAAAATAAATTGCCTACTTGAATCGCACTCCAATTTCGTTGGGATTTATTAGTTTCGCTGTAGATTCCATTACTCCACCAAAGAGACCACGTCCTTTGCCCTTGCCACCCATGAAAGACGCGGATTTACGAAGAACTTGCAGTAGCACAGCTGTAAATTAATGTAAAACCTTAGAATTGTAAGGATATATTTATTTTAATCGAATTTATACCGAGAATAAGAAGTGTTGGCAAATATGAAACCACTGATGACGCTTCCAGTTCAGTTTTATACACGACAGGAACATAATTTTGTGGCTCAATATTTAATTCAAGTTGAGCATTCTCTAGGTTTCGCTCAAATGTATCGGCGCTTCCAATATTAAACCACAATGTGTTCTAAGTAATAGAGAAAATTCAATCAATAACAAAAATAAACTGCCTCAGCAGTTTGACTTACCGAACCCTCAACTGTGTTGCCTGGCAAAAGTTTCACTCGAACCCATTTCTTATTCACAACTTCAAGTTTTTCAATAATACCTTTGTTTAGATAACTAAAATACATGATATAGATTTTAAAAAATATTAAAAATCAAATATATTTCTTATTTACCTGTTTACAAATTCACGCCACGTAATTTCCTTGGTGCCAACCTCAAAAAATGATAATCCTCCGACAATTCCAAAAGCAGTAAGTACTCCGACCAGGATCCATTTGTCTCTTTCACTAGTTCCATAAGGTTTTCCACGGCCTCCACTGCCACCAGTTCGTGAATTGGACTTGAAAAATCCAAATAAATTTTGATTCATTGGTCTCTCACTCGTTGACGATGATGATGAGGGTGGAGGGGACTGTTTCGATGACTTTTGCTCACTTTTTTGAGCTCTAGGTGTTTCCTCTGGCTTTTCATTCTTCTTTCCTTCAGCTTTCCAAGTAAATAACATTATTATCAAAATTATTTATGATGATTTTTGAAACAATTTCAATACTTACGTGACTTGAAGTATTTTTCGAAACCCTTTGGCGGCTTTTCCGTCAATAATCTCCATTGATTTTGAATAGTTCTTTCTAAACCTGTCCATCTTGAGCTGTGTTTAAACATCGACAACGTCCGTGACAACTAAATACAATGTTTCATCATTAATTGAATGCCAATGAGACCAGTAAGTAGGGTTAAGCACCGGGAAATACTGTTGTTGTGTATGTGAATAGTGTATGTCATTAATTACAAGGTTTTATTATGTGTAAATAGCGTAGAAAATGCGGTGATGGAATATTTTCTGTCATAAAAATCAAGCTCAATGAAAATTATATATTTAAGAAATATAGGTTAGATGAGATTTTACCTGGACCTGACAACGATCTACTCGATTATTTTGCACTGACTTTAGCACGAAATTTTCCAATTTACGAGCCGATGACAATAATTGGTGAGCCATGGTTCGTTAATTTGTATTGAAACTATCATGTGGAGATTACAATAAATTATTTTACTTGATTCTTCTACTGAAATGAAGAATCGCACATTCTCATATTTGAGGCTAGTTAGATATATGTATATAGGCTTGTTCAGCAAACTGAAAGATCTTATTGGCTATACCTTGTCGATTCGGTTTTTTAGCCAATGAGATTCTGGATTAACACACGAGAGTGCAAATGTGTTACCATGTGCGCTACGCTGTATTATCCAGATGTCGCTGATGTTATAACGCTCAATAGGTGTGTGCTCTCAGAATTTTCTCTCTCCTCAAGTAAAGCATGCCTTTTCATTGGCGCTCGCAAGGTTTTTTTAGCCAATGACGGTGTATTTCTCTTTCTCTTATCCAATCGGGACGCATCCAACATCTGTTTGAGTAAAATAACTAGAATGTTGATGCGCGCGCTTCGCGCGCGCATTATGGATGTCTTTTTCTCCACATCTAGCCAATGAAAATGAAAATAAAATGCTATCCAATATGGCGACCCCTATGGTTTCATGTCTCTTATAAGGAAAGGATAAAAAAATTAACTAAAATTAATTTTAATTATTTAGCCAGGTATAACTTTTTTTGAAATTGATTAAATTATCTTTAAAAATTTTGTTTATCAATTTCACTTATTTATTATACTGAAATAATCCCCAAAACACACAGAAGTTTTCTCCAACCGGAACAGCGTCATGAATATTTTTTGTTGGATATCCCCTCCTCTCAGTCTCTCTCTTTCTGTCTCTCTCATTCACTCCTTTTCCGGCACAGAATTGAGAGCTTGCTGCTTCGACTGCTTCAGATTTTACATATTTTGAGATTATAATCCCAAAAACACTAAACACGCAAACAATGGCTATTGGTGACTTGAAAACTCCTAAAGGACTGAAAGAATTGGATACGTACTTGGCGGACCGAAGCTACATCGAAGGGTAAATATGTTTTTTTTTTTTTCACATAACCGGTGCATTTTTCAACACGTGCATAAATTTTACAATCTCAACTCAGTAAAACCTTAATTTTTTTCTTACTCTCATTTTTGTAGCATAAAATTTAATATTATTAAACCTCACTCGAATATGTTAACCTAAAAAATCCTTATCAAGTGATCACGGACTTTGTGAGAGTGCCATTAAAGTAGACACTGCACTTGATGAAATCATTTACGACAAACATCTCAGTATTTTACCATTTTAAAAACCCGTGAATCAGTTAAAGTCGTGGGAATAAAAGATTTCTACCCTCTTTTGTACATGAAACCACTGCCAATTTACTCAATTTTCAACTTACTTTCCAGATGGGTAGCATCCCAAGCTGATGTCGCTGTTTTCGAGGCAGTTGGGAAGGCTCCCAATGCAGAGAATGCTCACGTACTGCGGTGGTACAATCATATCGCAGCTCAGGAAATGAAAAAGTTGCCTGGAAAGAAGGAAATCCCAGCCATTTTCTCCGGTGGATCTGCAGCACCAGCTGCTGCTGATGATGACGACGACGATGACATCGATCTGTTCGGTTCTGACGAGGAAGACGAGGAGGCCGAAAAGATCAAACGGGAGAGAGTCAAGATATATTCCGAAAAGAAGTCGAAGAAGCCCGCGCTCATTGCCAAATCGAGTATTTTGTTGGATGTGAAACCTTGGGGTGATGAGACTGACATGGCAGAGATGGAGAAGTGCGTGAGAAGCATCGAGATGGACGGACTTGTGTGGGGAGCTTGTGAGTATAGTACTATTTAAGCTATTGTCATGCAAAAACAAAACAAAATTACGAAACTCATGACGATGTGAATCTGTTTGCAGCCAAATTGATGCCTATTTGCCATGGAATCAATAAGCTCCAAATCATGTGTGTTGTCGAAGATGAAAAGGTATCAGTTGACCTTCTCACTGAGACTATTCAAGAGTTTGAAGATTTCGTCCAATCAGTCGATATCGCAGCCTTTAACAAGATTTAAATAAGCTTCTTTGTCTTGAAATAAATGCATATTAATTGTTTTTACAAAATTGTCTGGTTGATACACTTTGTCCTGTGTCTAATACCTCAATTATTTGCTTTGTCGTGCAAGTTAATTCACGTGGAAAATAATTGAACTGCAATCAACACAGATGATTCATTTACTAAATTAGTCTGCTATTTTTTTTTTTTTTTTGCTAAACAAAAAAATCTTTACAACTCAATCGAAATAACTGATTGCGGATGTATTGTTATATCACTGGGATTTTACTGATAATTATCGCAAAATCTGCAAGAATAATTATTTAGTTGCTGAGAGTATTCATCCATTACTCATTTATAAATATAACACTTGAGAATGTTGTTTTAGACACCAAGGTTCAATGAGTTCAAGGACTGTGTTTTTGTATTTTGGAGATATATAGTCTTCTAATGCTTGGATGGATGAAAAAGAAGGTAACTCCTGGTCACACCTGTTCAGTTATTATGTTCGAGTATTTATCTCTCCGAAATCGCGGGCTGAACATGTGAGTAACTGTAAGGACACGTTCTTGACTTCCCCACTTGCAGGATGACGCCTCGGCATTGAGGCGCTTCGCTATATAAAGGAGAGTTTGGCGTGCTGCTCGACAGTCACAAAGCAGTTTAACTATCATCTTGATCCGGATTTTTATTCCAGAGTATTTGATATAACTTCACCATGATTAAAAGCATCTCCCTTATTCTGGTGTTGATGGGCTGTGTTTATGGTAAGTGACTGCAAACTATTAACTCAAAAAAGCATTGACATCGTGTAATTAATTAATTAATTGTTTCTTCGTGATGATATTTTTAAAAAGATCGACTCGTTGCATTGAAAAAAAATTAATTTCAAGTGAATTCAATGAATTCCTCACTAAAAACGTTAATGAAATGAAAAAAATTTCAATATTTCTTCACGTGAAATTTCGATCAATATTTAGGAAAATGTCCTGATGGAATTTTATCATAATTTATATGACATTTTTCTGCTACTGATCCAGTTTTAGAGGTTTCAGTAGAGATAATCATATCAAAATCGAACGTTTCTGTCAACAAATAAATTATAAAATATATTTATTATCTTGCGTGGTAGCTCAGAAGGACAAACAGTTTTTATATTGCGTGGGTGTCGGGCTACGTCATCACCCATTTTTAATATCAGATATACAATTCACCAAAAGATCTTGTTAATGTATAGAAAGCATCATACATTACTCGAAAAGGGCTGTTCAATTAAACATTATCAAGATTCTCAAAATCCGGTTCTACCAGGTTTTTAAGATGATCTAAAAATTCCAACAGACTATCATATAATTCAAGTTCAAGGCTATCTGCTTCTGCAAACTGCAAGAGTTCGCCAAGTTCAAGCTTTATTTTATTTTTTCTTATTAAACTCGTCTATGCAAATAATAAATTCCGATGTTTAAACAACAAAAATTTGTGCATAGATGAAAAAAATAAATTCTAAAATAAGAAAAACATCTAGATATAGAAAAAATGAATCGCTTTTTTTTTTTTTCTGTGAGCATCGCGAAGTATATAAAGAAGCGCTGGAATGTGAATTAATTTAAAAGGCAGTCACGTTTCTATTTACATATAAATTTTCCTCAAATGATTCGTAGAAACATCCTAAAGCGAAATAACAATATAAAAAAAATTTTTATCAGAAATAGTCGATAGTAAAACTGAGAAAAAATATTTCTTTTTATCATAGCTCAAGATACCCTGAACACCAAGCTTTCCGCGCCAGTTCACCAGAATATTTCTCGAACTTGTTTCGGCTGTATCTGCGAAGCGGCGACAGGTTGTAAGATTGGAGGCGGATGTACTGGCGATGTATGCGGCCCTTTTGCGATTACTTGGGCCTACTGGGCAGACAGTGGTAAACCTACTCTAAATAATGAGCCAAACACCAATGAAGGAGGTGAGAAAGCCTTAAAATATACAAATTGAGAATTTACTTCCAACTTGAATAACTTTAGCTTGGGCTCGATGTGTCAATGATCCGTTCTGTGCATCCTTTGCCCTCCAGGGATACATGGATAAATTCGCTCAGGTGAGAAATTATTCGATAAAATTACCTGATAAATTCAATACAACATTACAATATACATTCAATTCAATTCAACATTACAATATCTTTTGCAGGATTGTAATAAAGATGGTGTGATAAACTGCGATGATTACCTTCGCATCCACAGTCTGGGCGGATACGGATGTGGTGGTGCTCTCAATCCTAAATACGAAAATTCATACAGAGCGTGTATGAAAAGTTTTGCCCAATCAAATCATTAAAAACTCATTGCTCTGTACAAAAACATGCATTTAATTGTAAGTGGAGCAGCTCCTGTAATTTTGGAGTGCATTAAAAAATCAAAATGGAAACTAAAAGCAACGGAGAAAAATATGATTAAAAAAAAAGAAATATAATTAATTAAAAGAATCATAAAAATCTTGGTAAATCTCACCGATATCGCGGAATCAGAGCAAATAAAAAATCTGAATATTTGTCAATAATATTTTTTAATTAAAACACTATCAACTAATTCTGCTCGCTTTTCGAGCTTCTCTCTCTCGGCTTCGGTCAGTGGTTTAGACAATTTTTTAACGAGAAAATGACTTATAAATAATCGAATTCCGTCGCGCAGAGTTTTTAATTTCGGCGACAATGTGATTTTTTGGAAGATTTCCACACAAGTCTCGGCGTTGTCGTGTAACAAAATCTCTAGCATGACTTGCTGCAGCAGCCGCACTGCAGATTTCTCTAATTGAGCAAATTCGAAAATCTTCAACATAGACAAGCTCAAGCCCTTTTCAATCAGTAAATAGCCCAAAAATTGAGCTAAATTATTCAGTTGAATAGTGTTGAGGTCATTCAGGCTTTTCAATTTGTCCCACAGCGCAAACTGCAGCATTATCTGAAATATTTGTTGATAAAAAAAATTATGTCAATAATAAATATTGAGTGAAAGATTATATGATTGATTTACCTGATATTTTCTGTCACAATCGCAAAATTTTTGCGCTAAAACCGCGTAATAGCGGTTAAATTTTTTTTCATGCAAACAGCAATCAATAATCACAATTACTATCTCTCTCTCCTGTTCATTTTTGAGTCCCAAATGATGAATTTTCTCAAATGCATCCATATAATCCTCTGCAGTAAGTAAAATACAAAAAATACTGCGCCTTACGTCAGTGTTCATTCGCTGCTTTCGTGCAAGTTCAAGAATTTTTTCACTGTACTGAGATTCTTGAGGATTCGAGTGCTTATTTTGATCCTTTGAATTATCAACATTTCCTGCCCAAGCAGAGCCGACAATCCACCATTTTCCTTGCTCATCAACTTTGAGCAAATCATCGAGAGAGATGTTGAATTGCGTTACCGTGTTGCCCTTGCGAAGGAAATTTTTCAGAAGCTTCTTCAAGTGTTCGACGTGCGTTGGATCATACTGCGGGATTTTATTCATATTATTATTTTTTATTGCAAGGAGTACATCCAGCATAAATTGCACCCGCGAGTTGGACGCGTGAGTTGACGATGCGGCCTTCTGTTGAATTTTTACAATGAGTTCCTTGAGACCAACAGGGTTATCCTTTCGCATTAAAAATCCCACGGTCTTCAGTATTATCAATATTAATTCTATCTCTTTCTCGGTGAATTTTGCGATCAGTCGTTCGAGAATTTCACACAGCAACTGACAACCGTAGATTTTAAAATTGTACAATTGAGCCATCATTAGAATTAAATTGTCCAGCTCCTTGTTCTCGACAATCTGCTGCTGGTTCATCATGTCATCGAATTTTTTCACGAGCGAGAGGAGAAAATGAGCACCCACTTCTGTGCCCACGTTGGCGTGTAGTATTGCAATAAACATCATGTGCTCGGCGATCAGACGCTCGGGGGTTATGACAGGTGCAATTATCGACTCCATCATCAGCGCAGACAGCACTTCATTCATGTCATTCCGACTGTTGGCCATGTACAAGTCTTCAACTTGTGTAGCAATTGTATGCATATTGTGCTCGGCCAATCGATTAATGAGTCCTTTCAGTTGCTTTCTCAGTCGAGATAATTTTTCCTTATCTGCACAATTTTCCAATTGCTTCAGTCTCGCTGCTGGAGGAATGTACTTCTCGGCGTTGGACAAAATAGTTCCATCAGAGCCCCTTTTCCGGCCGTAAATATCTTCCCACGTTCCATCAACTGCAACTATTGTTGTCTTTTCGTCATCAGCACCTGAATCATCGTCAAACTCGTCTGAAATATCGCATTTCTCCTCGGCAGAGTCCTTGATCTTTAATTTTTTAGACAGATGGGTATTTTGTGGCTTTACTGAAGCCTTGTCCTCACTCTCATCTGCTTCCTGGGGTCGTTTAACTTTTTTCGTTGTTATTTTTTCAGCTGGGAGCTCCTCGTCATCAAATTCTTCGTCACTGGCATTCGAAATGCATTCATCGGATTCTCTATCGCCCTCTGAGTCGTCTTCTGCCGATTCCGACGTGTCTGAAGCTTCGGAATTTTTTTTATCGACACTTGGAGACTCTGTTTTTATTGTTGTAGAGTCCTCATCAAAGTCAGACTCCTGGTCGTAGCCTAACAGCTGTTTTTCCGTCTCCACAGCAAGTTGACGGGTCTGATCGTTGCAAAAGTCAAGAATGTAGTCGAGACCATCGTCTGCAAATGACTTTGGCGTGCTTTTACTTTTGCGTTTATTGAGCTTAAGCCGTTTTTCTAGTTGCTTGATCATCGCATCCTCTTTTTCATTGTCCTCTTGCAACTGCTTTTGCCTTATCTTTTCTTGCTCTTTACGTTTACATTCTTCAAGTTTTTTTTCGCGCTCTGCTTTAATTTTTAATATTTCTTCAGAATTAAATTTTGCCTTTGGCTTATTAACTGTTTTTACGATTTTTTCTTGTAAGTTTGTATTTAAAACATACTTCCCAGGAGTTTTTTTCTTTGATGCGTAGAACTCGGCACGATTAATTTTTTTTTTCTGGCGTTTTTCTTTACGTAATTCCTTCCGTGTTTTTTGAATTGGCTTTTTTGGCTTGCCATGTTTCTTTTTCATCTTCATTTTTGATTAATAGACATAAATTTTGAAATTTTTACGCAATTTCTTGGAGGTTTTGGACTCTCATCGATCGGATAAGGCAGCCGCTTTGCGTGGATCAGCAAAGCCGAGTAAAAATCTGTTTCACACATGCGAATATGTGCAGCCTGGGCAGGATCCAGTGGAAAAAATTCTTATCACTGTGTACAAGAGTATCTTGTGATAGCGTGAAACTCCAGATAGTGCTACAATGCTAGAAATAAAAAAATTTTAATTAATAAACAATTTTTCGAGTTAACATACCACACAAACCTTTTTTATAAGTTTTTTATAGTGGAGAAAAATTGCTGGGAGGCTGGTGCAAACACAGGACGACAGTGGACAGTGGACAGTGGTTTCTCACGGATTTCTCAACAGTTTTGTCGATATTTCGGTGTTGATGGACTTAAAGGTCGTGCATATAATTGAGGGACACGACTCTTTATGTACAGCCAGGCATTTCACACTAATAATAATGTTTTTATCACAGCATCGAGTAATACGTACACACGCTGTTGACACACTACGTTAATTGAGGTTAGAACACGCGTGATAAAACAGATCGCGACATTTTGTAATAACACCCCCCCCCCAGCTCTCTTTTTATATATTGTTATTTTATTCGTATTAATTTAAATAAAACAACTATTAATGACGCAGAGTGTCAATAAAACTTTTTTGTGCTTTTAGACAATGTTACATAATTGTTGAATTTTTAAATTCACAAAAACCATACGGCAACATCGTGGCATAACCTATTTACCACGTGCAAACTAACCAGAACAACCGAATAAATATCTAAATGCCGTAAAATATCTGAATTATAACAATAATGGACTCTGAAAACAGTGAAATAGACATTGAAAATAACGAGTTTTACTTTGAATCTGATCATTTAGCGTTGAAAGGAAATAAAGATTACCTGGCGCTCTTGAAAACAATTGTCATTCTCGAAGCCCAGAGAACACAAGCTATTCAAGATCTCGACGAACTGCTGGCATATCAGGCAAAAGCACTGAAAGATCCGATATCTTTCGTAGCTCAATTGCAAAACAGTGACCTCCCAACGCTTCCAGGGCCGAGAAAAATCGCTGAACTGCCTTACATTGATTGGCGACGATACAGTAGCAATTTTGTCGAACCGGACACACGTGTTCGACCACAAACACGACACGGGAACTTTACGCCTCCTCGACGTCAAAAAGTCGAGCAAGACGATGACAAAGTAAGAGTACAATTCAATCAAATACAGGTAATATTGTTAAATACTCGTTTTTTTTTTTTTTTTTTTTTCAATGCAGATACTCGTTCGAGGTCGGGCGTTTGATGAGAGCAAGCCTGAGACATTTAATCAGCTCTGGACGGCAGAGGAGCAGCGACGACTCGAGGAATTGCTTGAGAAATATCCTTCGGAGCTCGTGGAGATGAAGAGATATGGGAAAATCGCCAAAGAATTGGGTTCGTAGCCTGGAAAAAGATGGTTGGATTAGTTGGATATCTTAACGGAAAACCGTGTTTAAATTGTATTATAAATTTATTTTCAATCTTTTCAGGCAACCGAACTGCCAAACAAGTGGCTAGTAGGGTTCAAAAGTACTATGTTAAGCTTATAAGAGCTGGTTTGCCCTTGCCGGGCCGAGGACCGAAGGTTAGAATGGAGTTTCGGCGAAATGTGCACCATCGTCATCATCGCAGCAATTATATGTACTTTAGAAAATCAACGTTTTTCCCTCATCACACTTATACGGATGATGACAAGGATGATCCACTGAAGGACCCTCTTGCTGTCGATTCCGTTAGTAGTTTCACTGTTGAAGAATTTTGTTTTATTCGTGGTCATGTGACGTACGATTTTTTTCAGAGTGACGACACGAATGTTGAAGATACTCCGGAGCAGCGGCAAATCGAGTTGTTACGACAAATAAAGACAGAAAAACAGACTGAAACCGAGCCTGTGTACCGACACTTTGGTTATAAAGTGAGATTTTATGCTTTTAAATATTATTTAGTTATTTTTTGGCATGAAAAATAATTTTTTTTTCATGGTTTTCAGTGTAAAATCTGTGGGGAAGATCCTCTGAGAGGCAGCCGGTGGAATTGTATCGAGTGCCATGATGTAAATCTCTGCTCAGACTGCGTTGTAGCACAAATGGATGCTATTAATCCTGCTCATCCTCCTTCACACAAGCTCATTCATATCGAAACTCCCGACAATCTGAGGAATTATGATACAGATTATTATTCACAAAATTTTGTTAATTCAACGTATAATTATTTAGATCCGAATTTTTTACCGGAATGATTTTTATTCTGATTTTAGAATTTTATACGTCCTTTTTTTTAAAAAAAAAAAAACCACCGTCGATCTCTTTGTACAAAATTTTGTTTTTAAATACATTTTTCCACATTTTATCAACATTTTTTGTTAACTGCATTGCAAACTTTTTGTTTAAAGTCTTTAAATGTATTCTCCTTTATGTGTTTTCGAATTGCCGCAAAAAACTGAAGATATTGATGGGTATTGTGACTGGAAAAAATTGTTTTTTTGTTAAAATTTGAATATTTATAAGCTCGCAAGTACTTACATCATCAGCAAAACGAATCCCAGCAGTTCTTTCACGAGAGACAAATGATTTATGTAGGCTCGGGTGTGATTTTTACAGGCAAAACATTCACACAAGTCGCAAAGTGGACCAAAGTCATCTTTGTAGCTGAAAAAAAATAATTGTTTCAATCATTAATCAGCAGATTAAATGAAGTGCGATGTTGAAAATTAATTCTAACCACTCGTTTTCGATTGAAATCACGAGATCCTTTTCATTTGGCTCGCCATCACGAAGTAAAGTCACTGATTTCCAGTTTTCCGTCAAAACGTAGGCATAGGAGGCGTCGAAAATGTCAACCCCCAGATCCACAAGCTCGACGATGACGGCAGGGCTCCAACAACCGAGGGAAACCTTCATCTTATCTGGCGGTAATAAATTCTGTAAAAATTCCATCATCAAATTCGTCGAATAAATTCGAGTAGTATTTTTTAATAACTTACAAGTGTGTGGCGCACGATATGCTTGATCGTGTCGAACGGAATGTTCTGAACTTCGGGCCCATTTCTGTGCAGTCCATCGAGGACATATCCATCTAAATTTTTCTCCGTCAAGTACTTGACTGACTGTTCACGCGTCGCCAGGTCGAAACCACCCTCGATAGGGCCCAGTAGAATTTTTTTTCTCAACCTTTCCGATGCCATGTGCCTCTCATAACAAGATAAAAACTGTTTCTGACTGCGGGCAAGGGATTTTTCCACGCGTTTTTTCGCAGAATCCACAGCTGTGTCTCCATCGCACAGGGCGACGTACATGTCCGGTTGAAAGGCCTCAACGAGCTCCATGTACTCGTTGGCAGTGAAGGATTTGCGGCCGTGTTTCGACCAGATTGACGTGGAAAACTGGTGGTAATTGCCGGAAGTATTCTCCTCTGCTGGGTCGAGAATCGTCAGAAGGCTCGCGTGCTCCTACAAGTCAATCAGTCAATTATTTGTGAGCATAGAATAAGTATTTTTGAGACATTACCTTCATGCTGACAAACTCGCCAAAGGATAGTTTTGACTGCTGCAAAGCCTCGGTCATTCGGTGGGTAGTTGGCAGAGAAACAGACAAAATTTGTGGCTCTGTCGAGACATATTTGAGAACATCTTTGGTGAGATGTGGAACACAACCTCGCTGAAAATTCCAATACAATTATTTTTTATAAATACACTCGACTATTGTGCAATTATATTATTTACCCTGGTGTGTAGCAGGATCAGTGGTGTTTCGAATACTGCATCAGGAATTTTTTCAAACCCAGAAAGCACTCCTAATCGTGCGGTACAGTGAGCCACAGAGTCGGTAACGAATTTCATCATTTATTCAAAATAAAATAAATAATAAAATAATTATTATTCTGCAGCGTATGCAACAATTGTTAAGAATAAGTGAGGTAATCTATCTTTTTGGTGAAAATAAATAGAACACTATTACAGGCAATATCTTGAAATTTTTTCTCAGGTACACAAGAAAAAAAATGCAGATTTTTATTGAAACAATTAGTTATTTATACACAACACGTGTATTATTAGTTTCGTAGGCCCGGAAGAGTCGAGTGTCTCTCTCGTTATGACGGCACTCTAGAAAAAGCGCTTGATGATAAGTTGCAATCTGTAAATCGGTAGCAAGACCTGATCAGCTGATCATCCTGAATAAAACAGAAAAACAATAAACTAAACATAACCTCTCACACAAAATCTCAATGACGTGACACTAGTCGATACACTGTCGCTCTCGTGCGATTTTCGATATGAACTGCTGCAGATCGATGAAAACAGTCCAAAACTGCTAAATGTTGACATTCAACATGGCGGCATGTCGTCAGTGCTGTGCTGTGTCGTGGTGAGTTTTCTAAAAGTTTATTGTAATAAAAGATTGCGAGTTTTTCACGGAAATATCAGCTACAACGCTCAATAAAATACACTGCATGCATGTCAATGTGATTTTGAACGAATATTTGTCCATTTGGCATGCAGAATAGCGCGATAAAACAAGCGTTGTCAGAAAAAAATAGAATCTCTCAACTGCCGACACATTGAGCATGACAATCCCTATGACTCGTGATGTTCATCCAAGTCAAATAATTTGATGGACTCTTTCAACTAGTACTCCAAATGCATGAGAATGTTCGTCTTTCTTTACATAACATCTCTTGGTCTGTATTTCGAGGCGTAAGTCATTTAAAACATTTGATTTCGAGAGACTTGACGAGTGAGGTCGTAACAAGTGCCCTAAAATCGTTAGAAGTCTGAACGAAATCCGGCGGAAATTGCGTATAACCTATATTTTTGACTTGATTATAATATAAGATAAAAAGAAAAAATTCTTTTCTTTTTTTTTTGTTTTTTGAACCCAACTGTGTGCAAAGCTCGCAATTTATTTTCGTCAAAATAATTGGAAAAATTCCTGATTATTAATAGAAAAAAATTGGTCTTTTATTTCAGCTTGTGTAATTGTTAGTTTAGGACAATTTTTGAAACCAAGGCTTACTGTAAATTCCACTTTCAAAAGCTGAATATAAAACTGAGAAGAAGAAGAATAATAATATTAATAATCCGAAGAATAAGAAATTTTAATAAAAGCAATAATCATAACTATCATCTAGAAGAATTATTGTAACGACACAACCACACTCAGCACGCATTGAAGACATCTGAGGATTTCCATGCCAACATTTATCCTTTCAATACTTTTCAACGTTTTTTGATTTCATTTCCTCTTTTACGAAACGACCACTGACGCGTTCAAAGCCAAGTGAAACACGCAAATTTAATTCAATTGCGAGCTGTGAAATACAAAAAACATCCACTACCGAAGCTAATAATTGGGTATACGTATAATGGAGAGTGTTTAATTTCATACGACGTGTACGAGATAATTTTTCCATTTCTTTCTCAATTATTTTTCTTTTTCTTTTCATCTCAAGAGGGAAGAAACTCACAAAAGACTTTGTCACACTCTTATATATAGTTATTAATAATAATAATCATCATCGTGAAAAACGTTTAAATCGTGGCTAAAATTGTGAATCAATTATCAGTTTTTTTCCCTTTTTATTTCGGTGAATCGAAAAATTTCCACCGTATTGTTTTAATTCCTGTTGAACAACCAAAAAAAAAAGTCATTTTTGTGTTTTTTTTTTCTGTTGTAACAAAAAAAAAAACAATTAATTAAAAAATTAAAAATACTCCAATTCCCCGCGATAAAATCACACAACATTATAGAAAAAAAACGAAAAGGCTGCACGTGCTAGCGGCATTTTGAAGAGAGAGAGAAAAAAAAATATAGGAGCCTCCTCCTCATTGAGATCAACGTATGTCCTAAAAATCAGTTAAACGAAACTAAAAAGAAAAATACAAAAAAAAAAAAAATAATAAATAAATAAAATAATAAATAGTTGAATAAATAATAAACAAAATAACGAACGATATAAGGTACCAAGAACCATTCTGTGATATCTATGTTAACACTTAAATAATTGAAAAGACTAAAATTTCTAAATATAAGTAAAATATTAGTTGCGGGCCGTCGTCTGCTCGTAGACGATTCAGGAGATTAAAAAAAAGAAGAAAAACTATATCGCTACATTATTACGTCACAAAAAACGAACGGAAAAAAAAAATATCTTCTTTTCACAACTCCAGTGTGAAGGACAATCTTCAAAATACCACGAAATGTCCAACAATCCTCAGTGGAAAACGTTCCACCCGCCAATCATGAATTCCGACCCTGCAATACTTGACTACAAGTCCATGGCGATTCCAACAAAGGGCATGAGTGGATCGCAATCAGCCACAGACAACACCTACCGCAATGGGACAAACTACAGCAGCGACCACGGTGGATACATGGGCTCGCCGCCTGATTGCGGAAAAAATTCAATGTCCTACGGGAGTTACTCGAGCGGCGATGTGACATCGCCGAGGAATGGATCTAGCCGGTTCTCCAACCGCACTCTGTCTATGGACAGCAGCTACGCCGATTCGCCGACCAACAATGTGTCTTCTTACCAGGATCAGTCGGCGAACCAGGGCTCGCGTGAGGCGGGCATCATCGAGAAACTGCTGGTGAGTTTGATTGAAAAATAAAAAAAAGAATATCCACAACAATAATTAAACATTCTTTCAGCACTCTTACGGATTTATTCAGTGTTGCGAGAGACAGGCGAGGCTATTTTTTCACTTTAGCCAATTCAGCGGCACAATAGAGCATCTGAAGATTGGCGATCCTGTTGAATTTGAGATGACGTATGATCGCAGAACCGGCAAGCCTATCGCCAGTATTGTCAACAAAATTGCGCCAGAAGTAGTGAGAACAATATTTCTATTTATTAAAACACTTTTGTCCGTTTAAATAACGATTTTACCGAGTGTTTAGATCGAAAGAAATATTTTTTTAAACCTGAAAAATTTGTGTGTTTTCACAGGTTTTGAGCGAGGAACGAGTCACTGGCAATGTTACCACTGAACTCCAAGCAACTGGAGATTCTCAGGGTCGTATAAGCTACGAAAATCGAGGAGAGTGTTTTTTTTTGCCATATACCAAAGATGATGTCGAGGGGAACGTCACTTTGCGTGCTGGCGATAAGGTGTCATTTCAAATTGCAACTAATCAACGGTATTTTTTTAATTATCAATTATTATTTATATAATTAATTGGATAATAATTTGGTAAATTTATTACAGGGGAAATTTGGGTGCTTGTCACGTGAGATTGGAAAATCCCGCGCATCCAGTTCGTTATCGTGGTGTAATATGCACAATGAAGGAGAGTTTTGGATTCATCGAGAGGGCGGATGTAGTTAAGGAGATTTTCTTTCACTTTAGCGAGGCGAAATCGGTAAAGGAGGAGCTTAAACTTGGCGACGATGTCGAGTTTATCATTCAGACACGTAATGTAAGTCCTCATCGATAATTTTGTATTTTTTAATTGATTATTAAATACCGGAAAAAATTTTTTTTTAGGGAAAAGAAGTGGCTTGTAACATAACAAAATTGCCACCGGGATCAATTGTCTTTGAGGAGATCAGTCATGAAATCATGAAAGGTCAAGTTTTGAAGCCGATAGAGCGAGGAAATGTTGCCAGGCATCAAAATGATCCTTTGCCAGGACGAATTCGCTACAGAGCTCCAGATTATTCGGAAGTTGAAGTACCGTTTGGAGATAAAGATCAAAAAGGCGATTTTACTCTCAAGTAATTAATTATTTTACATGATAAATATTTTTTTTAATAATTGTTTCTAAAATTAATCTATTTAATTTTATCAGGCATGGTGATTGGGTTCAATTCCTAATAGCCACAGACACGAGAGATCAGTTGAAAAGAGCAACAGAAATATCCTTGATGCCTGAATCGTTTGCTGTGTCAGGCGAGAGACGAGAACAGGGCATGATTGCAGCTCTCAAGGATGGTTTTGGTTTTATACGATGCGTTGATCGCGATATCAGACTATTCTTTCACTTCAATGAGGTTCTCGACAATGATCGAGAGATTAGTGTTAACGATGAAGTTGAATTTACTGTGATACAAGTAAGAATTTAATTTTATTCTAATTCAATCAATTTTCTTGCTTCTACTTGATTGTTAATCTTTGGCCTAGCAGGATCCTTCGACATTTTTTTCAAATGCTCGACAAAGTGCGATCAGACTCAAACACTTGCCCGCAGGAACTGTGCAGTTTGAAACTATCACTGAGAGCGATCTTTTGGGCACTATTATCCAAGATGTTACGGCAATTGAGCCTGGATTAATTGGATACACCAAGGATGGACAGCAAAAAAACATTATTTTCTTTACCAAGGACTGCGATCCTAAAAATATTCCAGTATTGGACGACAAGGTAATGAAAAATCTCTGTAAAATTCATCGAAACACCCACGATCAATCATTTTTTTTATTACAGGTCAAATTCAGTATCTGCCAGGTGAAGAGAAATAAAGAGCTTGTAGCAGTTGACATATCTCTATTGGATGCAAGTGGTGAAAAAGTACAGAATGGCAATGAAAAATCAAATTCCGCAGCGTGTCAGGGATTTATAGCCGCGCTCAAGGATGGATTTGGCTTTATTGAGATAGTCAATCATGAAAAAGAGATATTTTTCCCCTTTAGGTGGGTACAATAATTATTATAACACCTCAAAAACCCGGGGATTCACTGCTGAATAATTTAATTTCTGTGTTTTCAGCTCTTTCGAGGGTGATGTGAGTACACTGGAGCTCGGGGCTGAGATTGAATATACTCTCGGCTCGGGAAATAACCGTGGAAACGGTGGATGCATTGCCGCAGAGTCTGTGCGCTTGTTACCGCGCGGAACTATCCCTCGCCCGGCGGTAGTCAGCGAGGTTCTCGACGGTCTCGTGTCGCGGCCGCTGCGAAGTGCCAATCCCGAGCAGGCCGAGTATGCGGGCCTTATAAAACTCGTGAATGCCGCGGACAATACTAACGCACCCGAGTACGAGTTTGGAATCATGGGATTGCTGAATAAACGCGAGCTCTTGCAGACTAATGATCCCGTACAGTTTCAACTGGACTCGGAGGGCCACGCGTGCAACATCACAGCCGTGCGGAAGAAGAGAATAGCCACGGTGGATGCGGTTAAAGGCGCTTTTGGCTTCCTCGCGTATGAAGTTGAAGAGGGCAAGAAATTATTTTTTCACATGACCGAGGTAAAGGATCACGCCACGCTGCAACCCGGTGATCAAGTGGAATTTGTGCTCGTTACTAATCAGAGAACGGGCAAATCATCTGCCTGCAATGTCACGCGGCTCTGGTAAGTCGATAAAAGCTCTAGAAAGCTCAACTGACCCGAAATATAATCGAAAATAATTTTTTTTAGTGGTGAATCTGTTAAACAACGCCCGGAGCGCCTGATCAGTCGATTGCGTACCGTGTCACTGGAGGACACTGGACCGAAATTAACGGTTGTTCGACAGCCAAAAGGACCAGATGGCACTCGGGGATTTAATCATGAACGCTCTCAACGTGAGGCTGGTGTGATTATTGAATAAAAAAGAATTTGTTATCGTCGTCCAACATTTTTATCTGGGGTAAAAACGATCACTTAAAAAAGAAAATGAAAAAAAAAAAAAAATAATAACAAAAAAACGAAAGAAAAAAAATTGTATCTTATAGTTTAATAATTTTTAGTCCATGCACGTCGATGCCCGAGATTATTATTGTAAGCATGAACGTTATAAAATTTGCCAAATTAAGACTTACATTAAAAAAAAAACATGATCAAAAAAATATCATGATATAATGAAAAAAAAAAAAACAAAACAAAACAAATGAACAACCAGACAAGAATTATTTAAAAAAACAACAAATTAATAACATCAATTAATGAATAAATAATGGCAAATTAGAGAACAACGATTCTTATATATTATTAATATTAATATTAATAATATAATTATCATTATTATTATTATTATTATTATTATTATTATGATTACAACTTTTATCAATTAATTGGTCACCTGTAAAAGGGCGAAATTTGTGGAGTCTTATACGTAATTCTAATGCCATTAATTATTGTTTTCATTTCATTTTCGTTTTTTTTTATTACTTTCGATTATTTTTGATCTCTGAATTCATGTAATTTGCGTTTTTTTTTTTATTCACAAGGCTCTAATATAACTTTTTTTAAGTTGGCAAAAAAAAAAAGATTTTTTTTTGTTTTTATAGATAATTTGTGCGATAAAGAATTGAAATTTGGAGATGATGATAAGGGAATTGGTTGAAACAAAGAAGAAAAAAAAAGAAAAAATTAATTATTAATATTTTTTGTCGATGATTCTGCGATGAATTTATGATAAACATCGACTGGATATATTCTTGTGTCCTGGCTGATTTTGTGAAATATGTATTACGGTGAGAACTGGAGGAATAATTATTACTCGTGATTTAATTTCAAATAATTTTTAATATAAAAAGAAAAGAATAAAAAAAAAACGTTGAAATGTGAAGAAATGTAAATTAAAACTCACATATAACGCGGTAAATTACACGGTTTTATTGCGTAAGAACAAACAAACAAATAAAATTGTCTTGAACTGCCGTACATCAACACTACAATAAACGTAGAAAAAACAATACGTATGGAAAATGATAATTAATTCATTATTTATGAATGAAATTGCGTGTGCATAAACGAATTATTCCAGATGATCCCCTCAGTTTTTGTGTAAAAAGAAAAAAAAATCGAAATTTGAATAATCCGAGTTATACATATAATATATATATGAATATATATAAATACGTTGTTATAAGTTCGCGATGATGCAGTCACGTGTTATTAAATCAAATTAGTGTAATAAAAAACAAAACGGAAGAAAATTGACTTGCCGGAATAAATTCACTAAATGTCGAAATTTGTGAGGCTCATTATTATTATTTTTTTATATTCTATTACGGAAAATTATATCGCGAGGTTCTTGAAAAAAAAAAAAAAACAAAAAGAAACAAAAATATGTGCAGGAAAAAAAAAAGATATAAAAACGTATATAATTATCTGCATTTTTTTTTGTTTAAAAAAATATTGCGCCATTAATTTTTAATTAATATTAAGTTTTTTTTTTGCGTTGGGCTATAACGTTTTATTATTATTTAAAACCATAGATTGTAAGAGTTGTGGTGCGAGAGAAGAAAAAAAAAAAATTAAGAAACATAATCACACTAAAAAGAAAAAAGGATCGAAAAAAAATTAAGAGCTTGATTCTTTGACGCAATTTTAGTGTGGAATCGAATGAAAAATATGCTGTAAAATTTTGCGAGCAATAAAATAAAATTGATCAGGTTCAAAAACCAATTATCAATTGCCTTAAAAAAAAAATCGGTCAATCCTCGCTGAGTGTCCGAATTTGAATCAACCCACGGGGGAATACAGATTATTTATTTATAATAATATATATGTACAAGAGTGGATTTCGGTCTACACTAAGATCCCACACAATAATCAAGTCGACGACAGCGAGAAAAAATTTAAATGCTGATGCAGGCGTGTACCAAGGACCCTCCAGAGCGTAAATTCAGTGTTTCAGGACAACCTGGAATAAAAGAAGGCCATATTACTTCGTTTAAATAATTCACACTGCTTGGAAACACTTGGACACTGACGTCTTTCACATCGAGGACCGTAGTAGCCGGTGTTGGCGCAGTGACACTGATATCCAGGTTCCTGCGTGATTTGAGAGCACAGTCCAGAGTGTAGACAAGGATTTTGCTTAGTGCAAATGTCCAGTTGTCGGCCTGAAACACGACAAATTTATTCTGGCGATGTTTAACGGTGATTTCGTTGGATTAAACGCCGATAAATCACCTCGAAGAGCCATTCTACAGCTGGGAATGGATCCGTATCTGTACTCGGCACTGCAGCCATATCCGCAGCTGCACTGTCCTTTGTAAATTCGGCATCCGTTCTGCATTTGGTCACAGGCGTCTGTCAACGTGCCTACAACATTAATTACAAGAAGAAATAACACTAACATTTTTTTATCGACGCTAAACATTGAAAATATTTATTTCTACCATTGATTTAGCCCTTTTGGGGTAATTTTAAGGTTTCTTTAAAGTGTACTTACCGATTGCAATGATGAGAAGAAGAAAGCTGACGAGTTTTTCCATTTTTTCGTCGAGTTTTTTAATTTATTAATGAGAAATTGTCGTGAGAAATGCTTTGTCGAGTTGAAAGACACTATTGATGGCAGTAGAGCACACTAAACACCAGTGAAGAACACCCACAAGAGAATAAAGTCTCAGCGGGAGGCAGTGAAGCCCCTAATGTTGATATGGTGTCTGGTGAGCGCTTAAAGAAACACTGTTTAATGTTTCCGTTACGTTGCAGAAAAAACTCACTGTCCCTCCTATTTTTATCTTGGAAAAATTAAAAAAATTCATATATAATGAAACAAGAAATCAGAATTTTTTAACTACTCTAGGGCGAAGAAAAAAAATTTCTTATTGAATTCTTGTTGAAAAATCACCGGAAAAAAACCAGTTTTTTAATGTAAAAAAATTTTTTTTACTTATATAATTATCTTAAAAAATTTTCTTTGTTGAATAAATTGAGAATTTTTCTCAACGATTGCAATGAAGAGATAAAATTTTTCTTCTGAATTTATTCCGACGTTTACAAGTTGAATGAACGTTCCCTTTGAGGAGCAAAAAAATCTGAGATAGTGCTTTGGGGTCAAGTTACAGAGTAATATGTCTTATCTATTTTCTCTCAAGCTCGACAGATTGAATTCGAGCAGCAGAGTAAATAGCGCACACGAACGAGCAATGATACACACGTGTTGGAATGACTCATTATTTCTTCATACACGTAAAAACTGCAAATGTTAAATTTATTCCGGTCAAACTCGCGAGTTCCTCTGCATTTTGATAAACCACTGCCATAAATACAATTAATAATGATGGCAGTGTTTAACGTCACGCAATCGTACAATGTGGGGGCAGAAAGGAAGTGTTTGGGAAGAGGCATTATCTCAAAACTCGTCAAAAGAGATAGAGAGTAGATTACTCATATAAAATTATCTAGAGCGTTGGTTTTTCATTCGAAATTTGTCACTGACAACATCATATTTGTCACAATATATCATACAATTATTGTACACGAAAATATTACCAAAAAAAAATAATAATATAAAATATATCTATAACATTTCAAAAATGGATGGAATCATGGAAGGATTAGATTGCTTAACGTTTAAGCATATAAAAATTTCTATCTATCAACAAATACGTTTTTTTTTTTCATAGTCTTACTGATAAAATTAAGGCAAGATTTTGATCACCCCGTCCGTCTTTGTGGTTAGTTTTCAACTCTGGTCATCAAATACTGAAAATTCAATTGGTTTCAACTAATGACAAAGATTTCACGATCTTACTGACGCCATTTTCTAGCAGCTTACATGAAAGTTTGATCATGTTGCTCATGAATCATGGTGGATCTTCGTGACTGAATCATTCCAGCTTGTCGATTGTAAAGCTCCCTCATCAGATTGTCCTTCTCCTGCTCCAGCAGAGCGATTTTGTGGCTCTTTTTATTGCTCTCCTGCGGGAAAAAACCGTCAAATAGTCACTGTAATTTCACAAACCCTCGAAAAAAACAATAATGAACCTCGGTTAGTCGGTAGTTTTGCTGTTTAAGGCGTGACAGCATGTCCTGATTGCCGTTTGCCGGATTCGAAGTGTTTAAAAACGCCAAATTCATGTGCATCGGCAATCCACCGCGTTCCCAGCTGGATATCAGGGCTGCCAGGTGTCGATTAACCTCCAGCACTCGTGCTCGCTGCAGCTCCAAGCGCTCCTGCTGCGCTTCGGTCCACTGCTCCTGCAATTGCAATCATCCCGGTAGAATTGAGTCAATCAAACGGTCAGGAGACACGAACCACGTGCGAGGCCATTCCCCCGAGGTGTTTAATCTTTTCCTGCGTCGTGGAAATTTGCTTCAAATACCACTCGCGCGCCTTGTCAACTGCTGCAAGACCCTGCATCAAAATATCGCGTTCCTGCTCAATCTGCCGCATACGTTTCATCTGAAATAAGGACAAAAATTATCCATCGAGTTGATTAAACCCCGTGGCCACAAACGCCAATCGTTTATTCACATTGTGTTTTCTTTGCTTATAACTGTGAAAATCCAATTGTCAAACATTCTTTACCATATTGTAATCAATACCATTCTGCAGAGTGTGTCGTCTGGGCTCGCGTCTTCTCGTCACACTTTTTTTATGACTTTGCAGTTGGCTTGCCGGCAATTCCACGGGTTTCCCGTCGCTCATCATTTTTTGCCCACCCATCAGAGTGCTAGATTTTTTCTCCAAACACTTGTCCTCATTCATCATCAATCCTACGTGCCAATTTTGCAGGGCCGTTCGAATTTCTGACTTGTCAAAGTTGCGATCGGCGCTCGTGGAGCGCGCCTCCATGGCTGCACCCGTTCGCGGTGGTTTCGGCGGTCCAAAGAGCTTTATAGACTTGGGATCGGCCAGAGTGCGGCTGTCCAATGGGTCTATAACCATGTGACGAGCGTCTTTGCGCGGCCCGAGCAGCTGCGGCATGCTGAATGTCCGCTGCTGGGAGATTGCGTTGTTTGGCCGGATTGCAGCAGTGTTTGGCGATGTCCAGGGCGTTTTTACCTGGTTATCGGCCATGGAACTCGGCGCCGAGGGCGGTCTCGTCGGCTGTGGCATCACCCGCTGCTTCTCCGATGGCTCTGACTGCACCTGCAGTAGAGCGATCTTCAGCCCGGCGCAAAAACGCTCAAATGTCAGCAACCCGTTGGGCGGCGTGACCTTTTTCAGGCTCTCCAGGACACCCTGTGGCAGACCCTGCGTCCCGTCGTCCTGCCAACGATCCTCGATCTCGGAATACTTGATAAATCCCGTGTTTTGATCGTCCATGATGCGAAACAACGTTCGCATGGCATTAACAAAGCCCTTGGGCAGCTCGTCCGGTTTCGATGATGAAATTTGAGCCATTTTAGGGTGTTCCAAGGCTTTTTAATTGTTATTTCGTGGTGTAGGATGATCTTTTTGATGAGTAGGTGGTCATTGTTGTTAAAAAACAAGTATACCACCAAATTGTACGCACCTCATGCCAGATTGATTGTAATTTACATACACTGCTGAATTTTATTATTTATTGCAGTTGACAAAAAAGTTGACCTATTTTATCGACACATGGGGTGTCGCTGTTTTACCATCGCATTCGTTGGCTGGTCAGCTGATCGCGCGCGCGCGCAAAACTGCTCATTAATCCATGAGTTTTTGTCAAAGCCGCGTGGCTTTTTATTTTTAGTCCAATTTAAACCATAATATTAGTAAATTAACCAAAAATATTGTAGAAAAAATTACAATAATAATTTATTATACTTCAGTTAAGTGTTGCACGTAAATATAGGTTTTTTACGCCATCAATTTGTGTTGGAGAATTATCTTATTGTGGGGTTATTAATTTTTTTCCTTGCAATACTGTAAATAAGGTAATTATTTTTATTTTCTGTAAAAGTCAGGAGCTTAAAATTTATTTCATTGTGTTTATTTGTGTCATGCTTTTGTGTATTTAATTTTGGAAGATTTGCTTTCTTGCGAGTATCTAAAAAAAGAACAGTTTTCGTAGAATATAGAAAAAAAATATTGTTATTTCTGGAGAAAAAAAAAATTGTAGGAATGCATTTAAAACAAAAATTAAACTTCAAAATTCGTTAAATTCTATTTTGAATACATTGTTTTTTTTTTTAATATTTAAAATTGAAATTAATACAAATCGAACGAGATAACACTTGCAGCAGGCACGAACAATCTGCATTCTTTGATAATTTAAAAGACACGTGTCACAGAGTGAAAGGATAATTAGTTTAAACGGGTTATTTGCAAATAATCGCATTCTCCGATAAAAAAAAAGTAAATCTCACGTAAATTTCGCGTTAAAACTGCATCAGACTATCAATTTATCTGCGAAAAAAAAATTCTACCGCGATTTTCAGTTAAAATTTCAATTAAAAACTAATTTTCCCGTCTTTTTCGTATACATTACCACGTCCTTCTAATCATATTAATCTCAATTAATCGACGACAATTCGAGTATTTCACCTATATTTGTCTCTCTAACCTTTTAAGCCATTTTCCAGAGTTGCATCAGAAAACGCGTAAATAATGAAATAAAATAAAATAAAATTCCACAATAAAAATTTTTTTCACATGTAATAATATCCTTATCAAATAGCTCTATCTTCGTTATGATAAAAAATCCACTTGAAAAACAGTTAGTTTTATCAACATTCCCAACATATTTTATTGGCCGAATAATTCTCAAGTGCCAGATATATTTCTTAGAATCATCCAGTCAAATATATAACTTGACGATTATCGTGCTGATAAATATCATGTCAGACGTTGTGTCAATAATTCAAAATGTGTATTACCCGAGATCGTACCTGAAATACGTGAGAAAAAATTTTTCTTCCACGTCAAAATGTAGCGCGGAGCGATAAAGACAGGTTGGAACACCACTAGGTCTATTTTAAGCTGGAAGCTAATGCTCTTATCGACTACAACGCAATGATACATGAAAGACACACAAGTCGGAGACCAGTGGAAAAGCCGACATAGCTCTGAATGACCATAATCCCAATCAGTCGCACGCTCGGCTCGGGCTCGATAGCACACGACAGTTGTGATCTCATCTTTAGTCTAGATCATCGGCATCGTAAAAAATCGCGAATCAATATGTCAGTGTCATGTTTTGCACATTAATTTGATCAATTACAATCGCATTAGATTGTTACTACTGCAATTTAATTTGTAGAATCCAACAGCCAGTGACAATGGGAGACAAAGAGACGGTAAAAGAGGGTGGAAAGGTCGAGCTCAAGCGCGAACTCGGCCTCTTCAGTGCAGTGAACTTTATCCTTGCTGTTATGATAGGTACGTTACCGCCTGATATCATCGTCAATAATAAATTATTACCAAACACGTGGTTGAAACACACTTTTAACTCCGGAATGCCCCGAAAATATTTATTATCTCTGTAAAAAAATGGAATTGGTAAAAAAAATTCATAATTTAACAATGAAAAACATCGTCCCAAGTGTCTCTCAAAATGGACGACCTTGAGTCTTATCACTATTACAAAGAATTATCCGAGTTATTTTCAATCATGTTTCATAAAACACATGACGGGATGTTTGTAATTATGTATCTTGAACTCTGACATGAATAATTCGAGTTTAAAGCCTTATGTTGACATTAGTCATCAGTTATAATTTAAAAATCTTCCGCCCAATTTAATAAATCACGGTCACGCACAATAGAGAGTGCCGAGCTTAAATTGAGTTTATAATCGTATCACGTGTTGGCATAATCTTTCCCACGATGTTTGACAATAAAAAAATTTGTTTTTTCATCATAAAAATATTTCTGTAGGTTCGGGAATATTTGTTTCGCCGACAAATGCCCTGAAAAACACAGGATCCGTGGGTTTTTGCCTGGTTGTCTGGGCGACATGCGGAGTTTTGTCGCTCCTCGGCGCGCTGGCGTTTGCCGAGTTGAGTACGGTCGTCCCACGTTCTGGAGCTGAGTACGCGTATTTTATAGAGGCCTTTGGACCACTGCATCGATACTTGGGCCGACTGCCAGCCTTTATTTGCTCCTGGATCTACGTGATACTCCTCCGCCCGGCCGAGGTGGCAGTCCTCACGCTCACATTTTCCGAGTACAGCATCAAACTGCTCGATTCAATCGTCCAGGATATTACCCCGCAGGCGCTGGTGGCTCTGAAGAAGCTCACGGCCATTCTTGCACTCGGATTAATCACCTATATCAACTGCACGAGCGTGAAACTGTACGTAAAAGTGCAGAATGTCTTTGCAATCTGCAAAATCGCCTCCTGCCTCCTGATTATCGCCGGTGGCACCTGGTGGCTGGTTTCTGGCCACACTGAGCTACTCAGCGAGCCGTTTGAAGGCTCGAAAATTGCCCCCGGCAGCATCGCACTCGCATTTTACAGCGGATTGTGGTCCTACGATGGATGGACGTCGGCTGCCCTCATTACCGAAGAAATAAAAAAACCCGAAGTGAACATTTTGCGCAGCATTATCATCGCTATTCCCATCATGACTGTCATCTACGTTACGATGAATCTCATGTACATGTCCGTGCTGAATATCGACGAGATGGTCAAGGCCGATGCTGTGGCTGTCGTTTGGGCGGCGAAAATTTTTCCTCCTTGGCTCACGTTCTTAATTCCTCTGGGAGTCGCTGTTGCGACTTTTGGCTGCGCTCTCAGTCTGCAATTTGGCGTCTCACGGCTCTGCTATGTCGCTGGCAAGGAGGGACACGTGCCCAGAGTCTTCAGTTTTGTGCATTTTAAAAAAATGACGCCGTCTGGAGCTGTCATCTTTCAAGCTTTGCTCTCGCTCGTGTATATTGTCAGTGGAGACATTGAAAAACTCATCAATTTCTCGAGCTTCCTCACGTGGCTGTTTTACTCGATGACTATGGTTGCACTGTTGATTTTGAGACGAACCAAGCCAGATGCCAATCGACCGTATCGTGTTTTTATTGGTATTCCGTGGCTCGTGTTTTTTATTGCCGTTTTTCTCACAATCGTGCCTCTGATATATGAATTTGATGTTTTCTACTTTGTCGGGCTGGCTTTTACGGGTCTTGGCTGTATTGTTTATCACTTTTACGTCTACCAAAGCCGACCGAATTGCTGGATTGCTGGTGAGTTCTTTAGTTTTTTTTTTTTTTTTTCAGGCTGTGGAATATTTTTAATTATTTTTTGGGTTTGTTTTTTTGGTTACAGAGAAGTTTACGTGGGCTATCCAGGTTTTGTGCCTTGTCGTGGCACCCGATAACGACGATCAAGACTGAAGACTGTATTTTTTTTGTTTGAAACTGTTGTTGAACGTGTGTGGTGAATGTGGTTACCGATTTTACTTAATAACAGAAGATTTGTACAAAAAAATGTTTGCCAATTTTATTGGAATATATTTTTGAGTATATATGTATGTATATGAACTTTTTAAAACATCTCTGCATATCAACAATACTCTAGACTTAGTTTTAATCAACCTTATCAAGGCACAACGGATAAAAATTTAGTAGAAAATTATATTTCATATTTTTTTCTTACCTCTATATAGTCATTTAAATTTTTTCAATGCTAATTAAACAATTTTTTGTCAGGACGGTTCTTCTATTGGTATGATTCTTCGCAATTGGTGAACTCACCACACTTTGTGCACTGTTGCGACTGTCTGCAAGCAGAAAAATTGATATTTTATTGTTTATGTAGCTGAAATATAGTTTTTTATTGCTCTAATATTTACTCACGACATCACTCGATGGAGTTTTTTCCGGAGTTCGTTGCACAGCGCAGTTTCCGCAGCCAGAGTGGCGTCTCGCTCTCGCAACTGTTGACGCAGGTCATGGATTGTGTCCTCGAGAGCCTCGAAAATTGCCTAAAATTGATTTTAATCAGTTTAGTAATCGAGGAAAAAATTTAATCTGACGATTGACATACTCTGGCCTCCTCTGCAGTGTCAGAAAGAGCCGGGGGCTCGTCCAGACAGAAGAATTCTCGAACACTCGTGTTTCCAACGAGCGTTGACGAGCTCAGGACGCCGTTGACAAAGGCCTGCAGACCTCGTATACGTTCTTCGAGAAAACTCGGCGCAAAATTGTCGCCAATCCATTTTTTTCTTGGCAGAGACAGGTGCGCTATGCTCAATTTTTGACGTCGCAATTGAACCAGCAGACGAACAAAGTCTGTGTAGCGTCGAAAAACAAACCAGCAATCGCCATTTTTCAGCTCGACACGAAGCTTGTACACCTGCAACACAAGTATTCATGTTAAAAAGGGGAAAAAATCGCAAGATCTTGAGCTCATGAGTTGGATATCAAGTTTTAAATGAAAAAACGTAATAAAAGAAAAGTAAATTAGTTACTGTAAATCTTGCTCTCTCTTCCATAACTTCATAGCCAACAATAGGAATTCTCAAGTCTTCGGTACTAAGAACCGTTGGAATAATATCTGAATTGTGGTTAGGGCTTCTATTATCAGTGTAATCATAGCTCTGTACTGTAAATGATTGTGAATTGCCTGATGATCCATCAGAATCCGGACTATCGAATATTTTATGTGCACCTGTTTGACCACGTCTTGCCTTGCTTATTGCCAATGTAACCTCACTTATGCACCGTTCTTCTGTATCTGAGTTTGACATCTTTCTCAGGCCAAGAAATACGCAACAAATTCATGCACTACTTTGCGCGTACAAAAATTAACAAAATGAAATCAAAAGCTTGAGCAAGGCTGTGACAAATTGACAGTACCTTATTGAAACATTTTAGACAGATAAAAAACCTGACACATAAATACATACAAATGTACTCCCGACTGCTTTGTTGTGGATTTGGCTTACGCTGAGCGATCAGCTGATCACAATTGTTGTTTATCTCTGCGAGAAATTCAAATGTGCCGAGTGTGTGTGTGCAAATTTCCTTCGTAAAATTGTTCGCACTAATTATTAAAAATGTATAAAGAATTAATGAGTGTTGAGGAGAGTATGAGCAAGTCGCAAAAAGAGAACATAACCCCTTACAAAATTTCTGTTATTCTATTTATCAAATCCTACTGCTCTTACGATGCCAATCGAAAAAGTATGTACTATCCACAATTTTTTATACCAATAATTCAATTAAAAATTTTTTTTCATATTTATTATCTTTTTTTCCACATGAAGCAATTCCAGAACGTCGCGATTTTTGCATTGTTTCACTAAAATTAATACAGGTACATAACCTACAAATAAAAATTCATTTTTACCATAAAAAAACTACTTGATAATTAATTTTTCTATCATTTTCAGACTCCAGACATGGAATTGAGTGCACTAATGCACTTACTTCAATCTCCAGAATATTCCGTTCAGAATTTCGCCAGAGAATTGCAACGAGAGAGTGAAGCAATTTGTGATCAAGGAATTGAAGGTCTCTTAAATTTGTTCGACGACCTAACAAAGTTAATGCGTCCTACAACCGACCATACACTCGGTACACACTCACTCTGTCGAAATTCCGTGCTTGGACTCTACGTTCGTCGAATAATCGCATTTTTCGAGCAGCTATCATTCTCAGAAGTGACTCACCTATACGATGCATATGTCCGAGACGTCAAAGAGACCCTTTACAGCATGTCCGAGTCGTTGGACGAGACCCCAGTGAAGAAGAGTAAGTCAAAAAACGTTTGGGACGGTCGCCGAGCAGAATTGCTGGTGGCTCAGCAAGCTCAGGTCCTGCAAACGGACGAACACAAGGCGATGCCGCCCTCAGACTTACAGGCGATCGTACGCGAGCTCTTGAGCTCCAACTCTCACAATGCAGAGGCACACTACCTCAGTTATTTAAATTGTTTGCGAGTAAACGAGTACTGCGGTGCTCTCGACAGCCTCTACCACTGTTTCGACCGACTAGCACCTCTGGAGAGTCGCAACGGCTCCGAAGATCGCTCCAGAACTTTTCGCTATGCAGCTCTCAATCTCGCCGTGTTGCACACGCAGTTTAACCACAAAAAGGTGGCACAAGCCGCGTTGAAAGAGGCGATCAAGTTGGCGCAGGAGGCCGGGGACAATGTGTGCTTGCAGTTGGCACACGCGTGGATGTATTATTTATCAAATAAATCCAAGGGTTACATGATTGAGCGCTCGATAGGCAAGGCTAGCCTCTTGGGGATCACTCACACGATGAGTTTGGGCCTGATAGCATCAGCACATCACTCTGCACTCGAGGGAGAGAGTCCTCCGCGTGTTTTTGAGGTCAAATTACGCAGTAAAACCCGCATTTTATCCGAATATTTACGTTGAAAAAAATTATTTCCTTGCAGATTCTCATGAAATCCGATGTACTCAACTGTCAGCACTCAATGTCCGACCTAATGTCCATGACTTTTGCTGAAAAATCCGCCCTTTGGGCCTACTACGGCAAGGTTGAAATGTCAACGATCTGTGCACAGCTCCTTCTCCTCCACAACTCGGGAACCAACAAGCAGAGTCTCTTTAACGGTGAAACTACGTGCCAAGCTGTGATTAATATTGCTAACGCCCTGGTGGATGTCGGAGAGTACGGAATGGTGAACGTGGTGTTGAACCACGCGAAAGAGAGGTTTCCAAACGAGCCTAGCAATAAGGTATAAATGTTTTTATAATTTTTCAGACCGTCCAGTCATTGTTTTAATTCTTTTTGCAGATCTGGATACTGAGTGAGCAGCTGTTTCAATTCACAAAAGCGATGCGCCACGAAAAGTGGAGCGAGGCTGAAGCCATTGCCATGAATATATCGAGTTTGGACATGGTGGAGAGTAAATTCCGCCTGGCAGAGGTTGCTCTGGGCAAAGGCGACTATCCAGTCGGTTTGGAGTACATTCAGAGGATTGATCAGACCTCGGTGACGGCCCAAAATCGCGTACGAGCCATGCTGTTGACTAGTCAGTTGATGAGCTCCTCCGAAGCTCCGGGCAGTGGCACTGTCAGTGTAAATTCGCTTCTGCTGCTGAACTCTGCGCTGGAAGTGGCAACACAACATTTTCTGTCGTATCACGAAGCGTTGGTAAAGATGCATCTCGCGAATGTTCAGGTATTATGCTGTTTTTAGTATAAATTTGGATGGTTGTTGTTATTTTTCGATGGTTTTTTCTGCAGTTGGTAATGGGAATACCCAGTCAAGCGTCAGGATTGGTCGATGAAGCCATTATTCAGATTTTGGCACACGGAGATTTATTCGAACGTGGCCGTGCGTTGGTTCTCTATGCCAAGTGTCTCGTTGCTTTGGCTCCTGTAAAGACTGATAAACGAAAAATCATCATTCAGGACGCTATTAAGTCACTGTTGAAGGCGAAAGATTGTTTCAGCAAGATTGAGGCCTATGGGAAGATGAAGGGTGTGATTTATTTGTTGGCGATGCTTTATAATGAAATTGATCTGAAAGCAGAACGAAATCAGGCTGCTTTTGAGTTTAGACGGATTAATGAATTGTATCCATCAAAATCAGAAATTATTATTACTGTTTATTGAATATTGTAAGTGTTGAAATTTAATTGCGTTGCTCTGAAGCTGGATTTTCATGAGATCAGCGAATTAAACTCGATTTTTGCTGGCATAAATTGAAAATTTGAATTAATAAATGATTTAATGAAGCAGCTCTAACTGAAATTCTCAATTTATTGTTGTAAGTATGAAAATTATAATTATATTTTATGTAGGAAAGAGAAATTTTTAAATTCTGTAAAAAGGGGGTTCGGGGAGGGGATAAAATTCGGGCATGCGCATTTTCCAAAACGTCACGACGGACAGCGCGTGCGCGGCCTGTCCGAAGAGAACAGAGGGCCGGGGATAGACGCCTGTGTGTGATCGCCTGTCAGTTTTTCGGAGAAATTCGCCGCGTTCACATCTCTTCTCTGCACATATCCGATCTTATTATTGCGTCTGTCGTGTTTTTCTCCATGTACATCAGTGCAGTGCATTTAAAAATGTGTTTAACCAAGTGATAATCTAAAAATAAACGCTAAAAATTCAACTAAAACCAGTGATGCCTCTGTAAACTAATTGTCGTGAAATGGCATGAAAACAAATGAAAACAATTGTACAGTCGAAAATTACCAAATTTATTTCGAGCACAAGAAACGTTCGAGTGCGACGAAAAGTAACAAAAGGTCAGTGTTATAATAAATAAACCATTAGTGTCAATGTTGAATTGCTATCTAAAAGTTTAGAACCATTTTGTAATGGGGAAAAATATTTTTTGGCGCGGTTTTCGGTCGGTATAGTACCAACTGTTGAAGTGAATTTTTTTTTTACCGAGTATCCAAAACAATGGTTAGTTTCTGTTTTATCTGAGCTTACAAGTGTAGAAATTCGATTGATATATTTTACCCCGAAAATTAAATCACCTGTGTGTGTTTATAAATATTTTGATCATGCAACAATGTTTATGTTGCTGTCTGCATATATTTATTTAAATCTAAAAAGGTGAGGAAAAAAAATTGCGTATGAGAATGCGCATTTGGGCGACGTAATAGTGAGGTAATCGGAGGGGAAAATAATGTGTATGATAATAAGTGAAAGAGCCAACAGTCGTTTTGTTGTTGGCGGGGAGACAGATGAGTAGTTGGTGCGAAGAAGTGGGGGGCACTCATCAGCTGTTCTATCTGACAGTTCGCCAGTCGTGTGGGGATTCTGGTGGATTTAACTGGCAGAAAAGGCAATATGGCCGTCTACTGAGCACTTGTCGTATGTATACGTCGCTGCAGAGACAAAGAAACAACGCAGTAGCTGTGAAAAAAATTTAATTTGGCGCGTAGACGCGTTGTTGCGCGTGTAATTACACAATTTTATCTGCGCTGAGGCATTCCAGCAAACCATATTAATTCATCCAAGGATATAATGCTGGAGCTTGAAATTGTGCCTGAAAGATCCATTGGTTGTGAGCAGTGGGAATTTATTTTAGGCAAGTGACGAAACCACTTTATCTACTCTAACAAGCGTCGAGAAATACTTTGATTCCACTACACGACATTAACAAATATTATTTATTTTCTTTTTTTGTATATTTACAATAATTATCTCTATTGTCATGCTAACAAATGTCAAAATATAACGTACTGTTTACATTTTCTTCTGTCTTTATTGACGGATATGTACTTCGAACCTTGATCCATTTCTTTATGTATTATTTACACATAAACACTTACTTTTCTTTAATTTACAGGGCACACAAATTTTGTTTTGTTTTGTTTTTTTGTTTTTTTGTATTTAAAAATAAATGTTTTTTTGTCACACATGTAAGTATTTATTTTATTTTATTTTATTTTTTTTATTTTCTATATTTTTTAATGAAATCTAGAGGATTTTTCCTTTCGAATTTAACGAGTATAGAAACATCAAGGTCATAAATGTACATAATAAGATTGTGTATTAATGTATATTTGCTTTCTATCTTTCAGGAATGCATTTTTCCCAATCGGTATCAATAATACAGTCGCAAGTGGGCATTATTCGAGGAGTACAAGTTCTCTATAGTGATACTGTAAGTATAAACATGCAAAAAATCATTATTAATACTCAAAAAGGGGCATACTTGTTATTTTTATTTTAACAATGTGTCAATAACTTTGTAAATATGCGAGATATTAAAAAATATCAAGAGAGTTAAATTATAAGAAATTTAATTCTCTATAAAAAATGTAGAATAAATTTTTAGTATATTCTGCTTTGTTTTCGAGATATTTTAAAATTTCTAAAAAATTGAGGAAAATTCAAAGAATTTTGTTTGTTTACATTTGTTTGTAGGAAATTGTTTTTTAAAAAATTTATTTTTATTTCAGAATCCATTAGAAGTTGATTTAGTTATTAATTTGCCTCATGATGGAATTCGGCTTATATTTGATCCTGTGGTCCAAAGGTTAAAAATAATTGAGATTTACAATATGAAATTGGTAAAACTAAAGTATTGTGGATTGCCATTTAATTCGCCTGAGGTATTGCCATCAATTGAACAAATTGAGCATTCATTTGGTGCAACTCATCCAGGCGTTTACGACAGTGATAAACAAGTATTTATATTTTATTATTGTTGTACTGATTACTTGGATATTTAATTGGAATTGTTTTTTTCAGGTTTTTGTGCTCAACTTTCGCGGATTATCATTTTATTTCCCCATCGACTCGAAATTCCAGCCTGGCTATGCCCACGGTTTAGGATCACTGCAGTTTCCCAATGGAACATCGCCCCTAGTTGCCAAAACTGCGATTTACGTGGGTAATATGGCTGCCGGAGCCGTGGGAAGTGAGGAACACTGCCTAAAGGCTCCACCGCCACCACTGCCCCTGGTAATTTATTGATATTTTCAATTATTTCATCCTGACAATCAATTTACTCGTGTTTTTTTTTTTTTTAAACCCAGGTTTGCTATCATAATAATTTGTATCTGGAGATGGCTGAAGTTGTTCGAGATAAAACGAGGACTCGAGGATTAAGACTGAACCTTTTTACCGAAGGAAGTTCAGCGTCACGCGCTCTTTTGGAACCCAAAAAATATAATTTAGTTAAAGAGGTAAAATTTTACATTAAAAAAATTTTTTTCTCATTAATTTTCCTTATTTATTACCTTCTGATTGTATAAAAAACGTTTATAAGGCATTTATTTCGATTTTTCTGGCTTTTTTTTTTATATTAAAAAATTTTTCATCCTTCAGATATGGTTTGACGACACTTGTGAGGATATATTGAGTGCATTGGGTGCACCTTCAAGGGTATTTTTCAAAGCCGAGGACAAAATGCGAATTCACAGTCCTCATGCACACAAAAGAGATAAAATAAGACGATCGGATTTTTTTTACAATTATTTCACCCTCGGATTGGTATGATTATTATTTTTAATTGAAACTATATCTAGAATATGTTTTAAGAGAGGAAAAAAAAATTTTTTTTCTCATTGCAGGATGTATTGTTTGATGCAAAAACTCATACTGTAAAAAAATTCGTTTTACACACTAATTATCCAGGGCATTATAATTTTAATATGTATCATCGATGTGAATTTAATCTCACATTACCTCCGGAAACTGGTAATTCGGATTCTGGAAAACTTATCGATGTTAGCCCATCTCCAATTTTGGTAAAATCATATTTTTTTGTATTATAGATTTTTTTTCTCATACAGTTAAAAATAATTTTTTTATTTGTATTTTCAGATCACTGCCTACAGCAAATGGGATAAAATAAGTGAGCAACTTAAAGCTAGCGCACGCCCAGTTGTTTTAAATCGTGCATCATCAACAAATACAACTAATCCATTTGGTTGTACATTTTGTTACGGCATTCGCGATGCCATAGTTGAAGTTATGGCTAATCAACACATCGCCAGTGTGACACTGTACATGACCGCGTGACAATGGTAAGCATATGCATTTCATTCATGTCTAATACATAAAGAAAAATACAACAAAGAAAACAAAAAAAAATCATCCTCATCAATAATTTATGAAAAAAAAAATCAGTAATTTATAAGAGAAAAAAGAAACTTTGAATGAAAGCAATTTTTTTTTTTTAGACAATTTATGTTTCATTGTTCTATATTAAATTGCTGTCGCTTACGAACGACTAGGAATTTTAATTTTTTAATAGTTAATAGAGTTATCAATAGAGTTTAAAAAATAGATAATACAATTTAAGGACAAAAAACTCAAAAAAATGACAAAAAATTGTGCTGAAAATTATATTTTCAGTGCATATGTGACACTGCGAGTTGAGTGCTTACTTGTAGCAATTTTTTTTTCTTTTAATAATAGTTAACGTCAAATATATTACAATGATGCTATTATTTAAATTTAATAGCTAATGGATTTTAATGATCATAGATTATGTAAATTATTAATTCACCAAGCGTTGTACGTGCGGAAAGTGTTGCAATAGATATAATTTGTGACAAGGGAAAAAGATACATCATTTTTGACGATGATTAAGTTGATTCCCCGAGTCATAGGCATCAACTACTGTCAGAAATGATTTTTTTCCACATCGCGTGTATATTTTTTCATATTATTTGTATAAAAAATGGTCATAACATCAATTCTTGACAATTAATCCATAAAAAAATTATTTTTCAAATATTTATCAATGAAGAAAAAAATGTTAATAACAAAATTATTTTATTAAAAATTCAAAAACTTCAACTTAAAATTTTTTTTTGTATTTAATATTTAATTTTTCTATCTATACGAGATGGAAAAATCAATTTTAATTTCAATTAAACAAGAATTTCTTGATTAAATAGAATTTTTTGATAGAAAAAATTTTTTTTGGACAGTTATTTATAATAAATAATTAATCGACAGCATTGAGGCTCGATTTTAATAGAATAGCAACAGTTTAAATGACCTAAAAAAAAAGTGAAATGTGATTTTTTTTCTGTTGATTGTTCATTGTGATGAATAGATATTGAATATACATGTTAATAGTTAATATAAAAAAAAGAAATCCACTCATACTATTATTTTTTACTTCATAAGACAATAATTCCACGTTTCTTGGCCTGATAAAATCACATGTTTATCGACATAACAAAAGAAAAAATGTGTATTATTTATTGTTACTACTGTGGCACCTCATTACTCGAGAAAATTTATCATAATTATTTCCTATAAGTTATTTCAAATCACTATTGTACATATCCGGTGTGTATACATACTGATAAATTGCGTAAAACTCGTGCAATGCGATGAGAGAGAAAAAAAAATAAAATAAAATAAAATACAAAACGCGAAAAAAATATCATGTAACAATTTTTTTTCTTCATTCTGAAACTATTCTTGTAATTATTAATTTCATATTTCAGTGTGTTAATGATTGATTAGTGTAAGTAGTTTAAACTGGGCATGTAAAAAAAAAGAAAAATTTTTTTTCTGTGGGTAATTTGTATATTTAATGACGATTAAGGAGGTACTTATGAGTATTTTTTTATACTAATGCCAGTGTGAAAAGACAAAAAAAAAAAACAAGAAATATCTAATGTTTATGATGATTATTATTGTTTTTTCAATTAATAATTCAAATATTAATCATATTTCAGTACAATTCTCGTGTACACACATATACGATCACAATTTTTGCAATAATTAAACTCAGATCTGTGAATCGCACAAAAAAAAAAAAACGCAATTATTTTTCTTTTTTGCAAGAATTAATTGCAAAAAATAAATGTGTCATGTAAATAGACTTTTGAGTGATTTAATCTGCACATAAAACGATTAAAAAAAATTAGGGCGATTAACTTATGTGCTATCTAGCGTAAGATAAAAATAAAAGACGAAAAAAAAAATTTACTCACTGAAGTACTGATGTAAAAAAAAAATGTTTTCTCTGATAATTATAATTTTATGATCTAATGTAAAAAAAATGCAAGTGTGAAAAACCAACAGAAATGGAATGGGAAAAAAATTTTTTTTTAAATCCAAGGCGTGGAAGATGAATGTCACTTTTATTTAAAAATTAATTTATTAAATTTTTTAATCGTTTTTTCTTGTCATTCAATGGAAAGTTTTTTATTTTAAACTCGTTTTCATAATAAAATTATTTAATTTGAGACATTAACTTCCAAGCTTTAAATGATATTAAAAAAAAAGAAAAAAATCTTAATATGTTAGATTTAATATTTCATAAGTAAATAATTCAATATATTACAATAATATTAATTAAAAAAAAGAATAATATACGTAATAAGTCGTTAATTTAATTTGTTTGTTCTTTTTTTTCAAATCGAAAAGCTTAATGGCATTGTGTCAATGCGAATAATTATCTTTCTCAATAAATTACTGAGCATTAACTAGATAGAAACTATAAATACATGTATAAATATGCAGACAGAGCTCTAATTATAATCAATTCAATGCTCTTTCCATGATGAATACACTTCTGCAGGTTGATAATGATTAAATAATAAATTATAAATACTTAAACTTAATTTAAATGAGTAAACAAATAAACAAAAAAAATAATAAAATATAAAATACAAAAAATAGCATTGTAAATTATAACGAAAGTATATCTAGATAAATCTATAATTTATATATATCTAATATTATTATTATTAGGCACTTCATAACACCTCAATGCGCGTCAACAAATACAGGAATAAAAAAAAAAAAACAAACCAACAAATCGATTTTGCGTTAACATCCCTTTTGACAAGCTGTTAATTGTCATTAAACAAGCGATTTAATTGTAGTAACTATTTGTAAATTATTAAAATTAGGCTATGAAAAACTAAAATACAATTATAATTGTGATCAGCGAACGATTATTGTGGGTATGGTCGATTGTGGAAGTGAAAAAAAGGGAACAATATATTGGAAGTGTGAAAATGCGATAGATAAAAAAAATATGACAATGTTAAGATTTTTTAATTAATGTTATCTGACCTCATATATACCATCGAAAAGAAAAAAAAAACAATTGCATACTCCTTTTGTATCATTACCTGATAAATAAAAGATCTCAAACTGTCATATATACGTAAAAAAAAAAAAGAAAAATAATAAAAAAAAAAAAAATAAGCAGGTATAAATTTGTTTAAGTTTCAAACACACACAAGAATTAATAAAAAAAAAAAGAATTGTAATTTATTTTTCCATCGTAAAAAAAAAATTGTTAAGCTCTACTCTCTCTAATTAAATTTTTGTACTTCTGTATACAAACAAAAACAATATTTAAATTTTGTTCATTGGTAGATGAAACAAAGGTATTTTTGGGTTAAATTTGATCCTGTGAGTGATAGCAATAATTTCAAGCTGTAAAACGATTGTAATTGGACGAACCCAACATCCGGAGGGTATATTGAGATAAATGTATTGCGAAAGAGGGATAGCGCAAGGGAGGAAACACAGAAGGGATGATCATTGAGCCAACTGGCACATGCTGGGATTCGCTTGGCTCCCAGGAGTCCCCTCAAAATCCTTTGCACATCTCTGCTCTCGCGAATGCACCACCTCTCGTACAGATGCAGGCAAATTATTCTGCCGTTTTTTTTTCTCCCTCTTTTCAATTATTTTAAATATTTTTTGTTTTTTTTTAGGCAGTGAAAATCCCGAGAAAAAAATGTGGACCTTCGCGAGTGATGACAAATGTTAAATTGATCAAGAGATGAATTTGGACGCACAAGGGCGGGTCGAATTTTGCAGATGTGCCGAGAGTTGCCGAGCTTTCGCGACCAAGTTTTTTTTTTACTTAGTCGTGCATTTACCTCTCAAGCTTCAACGCGGACCAACAGAATTTTTTGACAACCCTGTGTGTTGTAATGTGTGTGACGCACTGTGAAAAAAAATTCTACACCACACACTGCGACTTTTGTCAACTGTTTAAACGAGGTAAATAATTTTTTTTTATCATTTATACGTGCAAGTTTAATTTGTGACAAGTGTTTCGCGAGTGATTTTCCCGCGGTTGCTTTTTTTTTAAGTACAGATATCCCGTGTGCTGGGTGGCAAAGTATGTGATGGTACCACGTGGCTGTGAAATCGATAGTGCAGTGTTGTCACACAGGGGTCAGTCAACCTTTTCCATCATCGGGTCAACTTGTCATGCGTGCTAGGTAAGTCAAAATTTTACAATATAATTTTTTTCGACATTTATAAAAAATTTCAAGGGTTGATTTTATCAACTGTAATAGGTTTTAAGAGGTCATTGAGATTCTTTCTCGGTTGAAAAGTATTTTCTATCCAACTTCTAAATCTGACTAAATTAATTCTTAACCAAGTCTAAACTTTTGAAACTGTGAGAGAACATTTTCAAACAGTTTCAGAATTTTCACGACGTCATTTAAACCCTTCTGGCGTTTTTTTAAGCAACAAAAAGTATTTTAAAAAATTAGTAAATTAAATTTTCAGATGAAATTAAGTATTTTTAATGCAGAGTAAATTTTAATTATAATACTTCTCGTCGATCAAAAATTTTAAATAATGAAAATCGAATTTTCTATCTGGTTTTTGAGGATTATTACGACTCAATTATTCATATTGTTAAAACTTTTTAAATAGCTTTATTATAATATGACAGCGAGAAAGAAACCGATTTATTTCGGTGGATATGGGGTTGATTAATTGTTTAAAAATGGCTTTTTTTTCGTTGGTTGATGGCAGTTTAGAAAAAATTTCAGGAAGGGAAAAATATTTTTATCTCTTCTCTGAAATATATATACATAATAAATGTCAAACAATCGAAATGTATTTTCATAGACGTGCGCTGTAAGTCGCCGACCCATTTAGAGTATAAATGGAAGGGCTGACAGTAGAATGGGGTCATTTTTTATCTGCGATAAATATATACCGAGTTTTAGATTTTTTTTTTTTGCGTTTCTATACATACGTCTTTTATGAGTAAAATTTTTTAAGTTTGCGCCATCAACGTAAATATAATATGTAATGATTGAAATAAAATCATTGTCATGTGAGTTGGTAGGAGTTGTATTAATATAAAAATTATTAAATAGTATATTGTGCACCTAGGGAGAAAAGTAGAACATTTCAACTCGCGTGTAATTGTCACCCGAGCTGAAGGAAAAAAAAAACTGTGTTTAAAAAAAAAGTATATACAGTTCACAGATTTTTTGATGATTTAAATGCCACAATTTTTTTTTATTTATAAATTTTTTAGAACCTTTTGAGCGTCATCTAAAATTTTCTTTTTTTCTAATTCACAAAACTCGTCATTGTCTCAAAAATTATGAGAAATCATTTTTTTTTTTAGTTTTTTGGCACTCTGAATTGTCGTATATTTAAAAAAATTACGGATTATTAATTAAAAAAATGACATATTCAGAACAAACAGTCAATTTGTAGTCGAGGAAAAGTTGCTAAGCGTTTTATTTATAACTTTTCCGCATTGTTTTTTTTTTTGTAAGTCGATGACACGAGGAAAAAAGTGACTGGACACTTTTATCCTGCCTAATCGGGTTGGAATGTCGAACAATATTTTTTGTAGGTATGGTAAAAAATTATTTTACACAGTTGATGGACACTTTTGTGTGTTAGTTTGACGTGGTACGAGCTCGGAAAACTGATTATACGTATGGTGGGATTTAATTTACTTTCCGCTTCTATGATATGTCATATATTTTAGCATACTCACTGAGTGCATATTATGCCCCGCATTCTATTCCTTTATGTATGGTATAGCAAGATAGAACGTGAGTTGGGTGAAAGCTTGCGAGAACTAGGAATATGAAAGCTTAAATGGAATTGTCATTTTGTGGAGGTATAACAACAAAAACTGCCATTCGGCAGCCGAAATGGAAGTAGATTTCTTTTGGATATCTACTTCCGACTGCAAAAATGACTATTTCTTCGTGTTTTCTCACCCTGGATGACCTCGCCCGATTGAAAGGATGTGCCTAGCGTATTGGGGAGGTAAAAAGACATCGAAAGGCGTATAAAAAACCAAAATCCATCAATATCTTCCTATTGAAAGGCACGTCGGAAGGTTTATTTATCTTAAACATTTTTCGTTTTTTCATTAGCTTAGAAAATTATTTATCATTAAAAAAAATCAATTATATCATTTTTGATTAATTGATTAATTATTTTAATTTTAATTTTTTTAAATGAGTTTAGATGTCGTATTTAAGATATAAATGGTAGTTAAAAATAATGAAATAATTAAAATGAAAAATTACGATGATTTTAACGTAAATTTTAAAGCAGGATTTTATTATTCAGTTATTTTTCTTCGTTTTCTTGGGGGAACAAAAAACTTTTAAGTATTTATGCGTGTGCTTTGTAGTTTTTTTTTTTTATTTATCTGTAAGAGGGGAAAAGTCCGTTGAAAAAGGCTAATATACGTAAATGGTCGTTTTTAATTACAAAAAATATCTACTCGTATACATATAAATCAATGAACTAATTTATCTGCATGTTTCGTTCATCAAACTTGGTTTTTTTTTCCTCATGCAAAAACTTTTGCCAATCCCTGGAGTGTTCTGAACGTTAATCGCGGGGATGAGTCTTGAGAGTTGTACGATCTGGGTGAACAAGAGAGAGGAGATTGCGGCAAGGGGGTGATGGCTTACGCTGTAGTATATATCCAGTAAAGAGGAAGTTGTGTGTATATATATATAGGCACATGAAATCGTGTATGAGTTTGGAGCCCTTTCTCGCGTCACGTTATTTCCCAAGTTAATTCGAACTTGTTCACATTGTTGACAATAAGAAAAAGTCATTCAGGGCCTGACTAGGCAGTTAATAAAATTAATTGACTATTGCATCCCTCATAAATTCACCAAATATCTACATCCAAATCTCTTTACTGACTGTAATCGTTGATTTTATAGTACTGGGGTTAGTTGGATATATTAAAGTGAATTTTATGCTTATTTCACACCCTACAAAAATTTTCAATCAATATTAGATCCATAAAAAATTCAATATTAGGATAAATAAATAAAAATAGGAATGAAAATCGATTGAATAAAGCTTGAAAATTGCGTCTTTTTTGTTTTAAATTAAAAAAAAAAAAAAAATTTCTTAAAACGATAATTGTAGATTTTTAAATTTTTCTATGCTTTATTGTTATTAATATTAATTTTTTTTTGTTAAAAGACTTAAAAAATGTGAAATTTGGATAATAATTATTTTTTTATTGTGAATTAATGGCAAAAAGTAATGAAGAATTTTTTTATGAGTGTTAATTGGCATTTAGACATGAAAATAATAATAATTTATTAATCCAAGAAAAATTAAAAGCAATTTTTAAAATCATAGGTTTATCAAAAAATTTATTAATCGGCTATTTTATAAATAGTAATAAAAAGTATTTTATAAAATGCTCAAAAATTGAGATTTTTGTTATAAATTAAAAGAAATCTATTAATAATTATTAAATAAGATTTTTTTTCTGAAAGTATAAAAAAATATACAATATTTTTTAGATATACAAATATTTATTTAATTCTGACTGACAATTTTTTTGTGAATTAATTGAAAAGGATGAAAAAAAATTTTTGTTTCTAAATGTTTTATGCGGGGGATGATTGATGTTTAAACGGCAAAACAATGACATTTGTTCAACAAGAGTTTAAGGAACATTGAAAAAAAAATAAATTCCTCCTTGTTTGGGAAATACACGTGAAAACTTAACAAAAACTCCAACACAATCATTTATAACAACTGGTCACGTTCTCAGGCTTTATCAAACTGCACGCGGAAGCGCACACCAATTTATTACGCAACCTGAATTTCTCATGCAAAAGGTGTAGGGATGAAAGTTATAATAATAAAAGCTTGCATGCAATACAAAATAAAATTAAGAATGAAAAAAAACGAGGATTATATACGCGCGTGCTTGAGTATAAGTCGCTATTAAAGCACTTTCGCCACGTTGGGTGCCAAACACACCACATACGAGGGGTTAATTTTTTTAATATTCCAATTAACTACTTACATCAACGGTTACAACAATGAAAAATACAAATATTACAAAAAAAAACCATCTTTATTGTTTCGAATTCAGTGAATAAATAATTTTAAAAGAGTTTTATTTCATTATTCAGTTTCTAAATTGTTGAAAAATTTTTTTAAATTGCTTGATTAACGGTAAAAATTAATGGGAATACGAATTTATAATGATTTTGTTCGGATTTCACGGTAATCTCTAGACTTTTGTTAGACTGTAGGACCTTAAGCTGTGCTTTAAGCTGTGTCTGACCGTACGTTGGTCCATTTCACGCTAGTAAACGAGCCAAACCGTTATCCTATGTACTTTTTTTCCCCAACTACAGCTTGAAATCGATTTCCTAACACGTTTAAACTCACCTTAGCTATATATTCTTCACGAATAAGCTTCGTTTTTGACGTGTTTTTTTTCTATTTTATTAGGTAAACTCAATTTGATTTGACTTATTGCATCTCTATGATTGAATATTCAGTGAAAAGATTCCGTTGATAAAAGAGACCCGGCGTACAGTCGCACTAGAGGCAAAAATCAGAGGAGGTTAGTTTTTTTTTTCTGCGCAAGCGCCATCTTCAGGCGCGTCTCTGTGTCGTTTTGCTGCTAGTACACGGTTAGACAGTTATTCGTGAGGTGTAGAACGACCCGGTGCTTTCTCTGCCAAACGTGATCAGCGATTTAAAAAAATACTCTTGTTTACGTACGACTGTTTGTCTACTTTTATGACAGGTACGGGTTGTTTTACTAGTATTGACGCATTTTTCTGTAATGTTTTGACTTTTTTTTTGTGAAAGTGTCCCACGACGCCCTTTTTTCGTTTCAATATTTTTTTTTCGGGGATTTTCGAGGTTTCAAGGGGTTGCGCGTGGATTAGTTGGATTCTCGTTTGTCTTTATAGGTGGATTAGTATCTTTAACGTTTTCTTGCCAATATGTTTTGGGGTCTAAAGTTGGATATATGCGGGGGATGATGATGAAACAGTGAAGATAAAGACTTGCCGCGTGTGTTAGAATCATGATTTATTCATGTAGCGATATTAAGCTTTCATATTTTGAAAATATGCAAGCTTATGAATTCTTCATTATTGTTTATATGTGCATGCATATTTTATAGTATACTTGACGGTATTTTTAGCGCTATTTATCAATGCATAACAAATTTTTTTTTCATCGAATGAAAAAATTTTTTTTTAATGGTATGTTTATTTTGTAAAATTTGAGAGTATATTTTTACTTTAAAAATTATATTATTTCGGGTGGAAATTAATTGATTGAGGATTCAACTTGATATTTTCGAGTTTGATTAGTTTTCCTGATTCATTCGCATCAATTCAAATATCACTCAAATTATAGTCAATAATAAAATATTTAATTATTAATAAATTAAAAAAAAAAACAATCAATTAATCATATGTATGAGTTTCAACTGTTGAGAAAAATATTTTATTTTTTCAAAATGAATAAATTTTCCAACTAATCATAAAAAATAAAAATTTATGTAAAATTCAAAATGTTTTTCACGTAATATCGTATATTTTCTTATTTTTCATAATATATAAAATAAGAATTTTTGTTTGGATACTTTTTTATTTTTTAAATCAAAATGAAAAAAAAAAATTTTAATCAGAAAAATCGCTGCATTTATAAAGGATAACTTTTTCTTTTTTTTTAAATGGAGAATCTTGATAATAATAATTATTATTGTTGTTGAGTAATTTATTTGAAGGTATCAAGCTTGTAGAGGGAATTTCATGAGGAAAACTGAGCGAAAATCCATTGGGATTTACCGGAATCATCTTCAGTAGCAATAATTTATTCACGTGGTCTGCATTTTAAGGAGATATCGAGGTAGTGTTGGTCAGATGGTGCACAGAGGAGTAGAAGTAAGATAGATATAGATTGGCAGTGTGTATAGCAAAGGGATAAAGCCCTTCTCGCCTCGTAAATTCGTTTTGTATCCGCGTTGTAGATAACACGCTGTCTTACTGATGTTTCCCTCGACATTTTGTGGCATTCGGTTATGGGCTGTATGCGCGCGAGTGCCTATCGTGTGTGCAGTGTATGCACGCGAGAGGCCTAGGGGTTATTAGAGAACTCGTTTAACTCGACAAGCAAGATTTGTTACACCATTAACTAAATCAGAAAATTTTTTAAACCTGTCATTACCCACTTATTTTTCTCTTCCTATCGATAAATCATCGTATTTTCAAGTTTTTTATTACTACTAACAATAAAAAAACATTTTTTGACCATTTTTTAGCATAGTAATAATTTATTTTTAGATATACTAGAGAAAAAAAAAACGCGACTAAATTTTATTGTGCGATTCTGAGTATATATTACACATCCTGGCGCCGAAAGAAGAAAAAGAAAGAGGGTGAAATTGAGAGAGGAAGAAAAGTGGGGTTGCAGAAAATTAGTGCTTCAAAGATCATTCACCTTCTATTTCTTCAATTTATTATTATTCACTTTCATTTATATCCATTTAGAATCAATAAAAAAAATTAATACGTGAGAGGGATAATTTAGGTTATTGATACTGTTATGCTATTTGATATCTTTATATCGGCTGACCAGCGACAAAAGCGAGTATGATCAGATATTTTGAGAGGAAATTCGGATTTCAATAGTAAAATAATTTTTCGTATCTTAAAAATAAAAATTTATTTTCATTTTTCAGGTTTTTAAGTCAGTTAAAAATTTTTTTTGCTCAAAATAAGCTTAGAAAATTTGATTTTTAGTGAAAAAAATATCAAACGACTTAAAATTATTTGAAATATATTATGAACATGATTTTTAGGCATCCAAAGTATATGAAAAAAATTCTGCAACAATTTTTAAAACGAAAAATTTTTTTTTCCTAAGAATTATACAGTTTTGTTTGTTTTTATTTTTGTTATTGTATATTTTTGACATTTTTCATCTTATAAATCAAGTTTTGTTTGTGTAATTTAAGTTTTTGAGTTTATAGAACTTTTTTCTGCTCAAAATACGCCTTTTTCAATCTCAAAATTCGATTTAAATTAAAAACAAAAAATATCAATCAATTCAAAATCACTCGGAAAATATATTTTCAACATAAGGTTTTTCAAGCTTTTAAAATATTTTTTAAAAACACTAAAAGTTATAATTTTTTGAATACAAATTTTTTTTGTCCGAAAAAAACAGGATTTTTTAAGAATGCTGTATATTAAAATATATTTTTATATACAATACAAGAGAATAATAATTTTTTAGAAAGAATAATGTGTATTGTTAAGTATTTTTATCATGAAAAACGTGAGACAGAATGTAATATGTCTGATGAATTTTCGAGTCGATAATAAAGATTTATCTAGATTTTTTGGCCTACAGAGAGGCATTGGGTCTCTCACTCACGCGCGCGGCTCTTGTTCGCGGACGTCGACCTCACGGCGATCGATTAGTTGAACCACTTAGCCCAGTTTCAATGTAAGGAAATTCGAGAGAATCCTCTTGCCCATTTTTTCCCCTTTTTTCTTTTCTCTCATTGTAATTGACACAGCCCCCTACTACTATACCCTCACGTATTGACACATTGGTTATTTTGTTCTGTGTTCCAGGTGAGATGGAGTAACACTGCTGAGCATCCGGCGGAAAAATAATGAGGAAATTCTGTGACAGTCTTGAATGCTGTTAATATTTCTAGGGTGATGGGAATAAGGGTGGTGATTGTGTTGTTAAGGGTACTGGATATCAGAGTTGAATGTGTAGTGCAGGATACTAGATGGAAAAATACATTGGAGCTTTGTCGTTGACACGAGTCACTCGGAAGTCATCGCAGCAGCAGGGCCAACTTGCTCCATCGTAAAAACTGTCAAGGGTGAATAAAAGCGCCTCGTGACGGAGGGCTTTCGAACAGCCCTGGCGCGGCTGCGGCACTGCACCCCACCGGGGGGCTCTCTGCCAAATACACCCAATCCGCCTGCCACCCCCGAGCACAAGGGTCACGTAAGTCTTGTCATTTGTTAACTAAACTTTGCGAGCGTTTTATTACAATTTGTCCTCCTACATTCCACACACATCAGAGTAGTAATATATCCGTTTTTTTTTTTTTAATATATATATATCATCGTATTGAGTCTCTTGAGCCACGAAATTAATCCCCCCCATTCGTATGAGGTTTTTTTCCGTATGAATGACGCAGAATTGAGGAATTTTTCTTTTAAAATTGTTGAGGTGATGTATAGTGTGATGTGGATGAAATTAATTGATGAAATTCGCGGCATTTCTTAATAAAAATATCGAGTTAAGAGTTCCTTTTTTTAGAGGGATTTTTTACGGAATGAAATTCGTAAAAAAAAAAAATTATTTTGCCATGGAAATCAAATTTTATCTTATAGAATTCTAAAATTTATATAGTTTCGTTTAAACGATTTATGAAAAAAAAATTGTTTTTCCACGATATCATGTGTTTAAAGTCAAAAAGGTGTATAAAAAAAATTTCCTTGCTGTTTTAAATAGTAATATCTTGGAAACTATTGAAGATAAGAATTTTTCTGAAGATACATTTTTTGTAGAAAATTTGATTTCCTATGAAATTGGATTTGAACAAAATTTGTCTAACTCGCATCCTTATCAAGATATCATCAAGTAAAAAAGTCTGATTTTTTTGTGGCGATATATTTTTTTTTATTTCGACAGGAAATGTTGAAAATTAACCTTAAATAATTTTGAATCAATTGTTTCAATGCATTTTTTGATGTTTTTTTTTTATAAATTTAGTAGAAATTGTTGAAACGATTGATGAAAAAAATTTTACTCTCATGATTTATTGAAAATTTCATTGAAAAAAATTTTGAATTAATTGGTTTATCGTGATTTTATATCGTTAACTTAAAAAAAAATATATTATTTGAAAAATTGATGAAAAAAAGTCAATTTAAAATTCATTACAAAAATTTGGAAATATTGAATAATTGTTTTTTAAAAATAGTTTAAGCATTTTTATCTAGATTGTTTTTCATATCTAACGTGTGTTGATAAATTAACTGATTATTATTAAATTGGTAATTTCGATATATCCGGCCAATTCGACAGCTACGCCATATCGCGATAGATTTACCGTCGTCGGGTGGTCGTATATAACTAGAACGGATATATACGGACTTTTGGACGATAATTTAGCTCGAGAATTTGATTTTAATAATTTATCAAATTTTTTCAACCAAAAAAAAAAAACGCCATTCGGCCTCACCCGAGATGTAGGGTAGATTTCATTCGTATAGGTTTATATAGGTTTAATCTACATTAAAAACGAACACCCCTAAAACATAAAAAAACCAATTAAAATCACTATAAGAAAATTCTGCTACCATATTCGACTGTCCACAGCGTGTGGATAGGTCCTCCAAGCATTTTTAACCATTTCATGACATAATTAAGAGATTTTTCAAATTCCACGCCGGTGGAACACCCCTAACTGACCGAGAATAGAACAAAACTTGATCCTACTTATGCCCTTCGATGTATTTTGAACTTCTTGATATGAAAAAGTCAGTAGATTCATCGGAAAGATTCACGCGCAAGCGATAACACGAAAAAATTAATTCCACGCGGGTGGAACACCCCCAAAAAATAGAAAATCAATTAAAATCAATATAAAATATATCTGCTACCATATTCGACTGTCCACAGCGTGTGGAAAATTCCACCATGAGGACAAATGCAGTAGTTAGATTTATGAAATCTATACCTAAAAATTATAGACAAAAAATCTAAAATACGCTCGTAGTTTCGAGTGTGGCTGTTAAAGCACTGAAGTAGCTTGTACTATGACAGAGTTTTATATATTTTATGAGGATAAAAAATATATACCATCATCCTTCCGTTCTCACATAATATTTTCAAGGAAAATATGACACGCAAGCTGCACTTCACGCTCCTAATATTATATATCTACTCGTGGTCTTACTGTCTTTTCGTATTTGCCTGTTATTGCTCAATTTTTATATTGCCAGTTTTCTACACATAAGAATATTTTTCATGCTGCATATAAGAGACACGGAAGCAAAAGTGCAAACATGTAATATTATTTTTTATTGGCAGTTGAAAATATCTAACTGATAAAAAAAAAAAAAAAACAAAAAATAATAAAAAATTCTTCGTGTGTGACTCTGAATATATATTGAATGTTTGCATTGCTATTTTTCTGCGGTAGAATACACTGCAAATAAAAATTCCCTTCAATATTTCCCGCACGATATATATATAATAAAAGTTTTCAACTTTTATATATATATATATTTGTTTTTTTTTTATTTATTTTTTGTTTTTCTTGATCTGCAGAAGATATATTAAATTATTCTGTTGGAAAATTTTCAAGAGCTTTTGAAAACTAATTTTAATAAGAATGAGTTTAAATAATTAATTTTCGTATATTTTATGGAGGAAAATGATTTTAAAATACGAAAAAAAATTTTTGTTTATCATTGTGAAAGTCGATCGATAAAAATGTTGCATATTTTCTTTTTATAGATTTGTTTTTTTTTTTTTATCAGATATTGTTTGGACACTTTGTTCAAGGATATTAACGAGGAAGAAATTATTTATTAGCCGGTAGGGGAAATTGTAGTGAAGATATACTGCAAGTCGTCAATTTTGTACGCGAGAGAGAATGCGAGCGTTGCATTTCCTGATGCCGCGTACAACCAATTGTCACGGAGACATTGTCAGGAGAATTATATTCGCATATACCAACTGAGTAATATATAGAACACACGCTGTAGAATAATTTCCATAAATTCATATTGTATTTTCACTAGAAGCAACAATTGCTATTCAAACTGCGCTCACATCACCTCTCAGAAAATTATTTTACTTTTTACTCTATTAATTAATTAATAATAAGTCACTCTTGTAACGCATTGCGAAACCCCAATTCCATTCGCGACAATGAAAAATTTCCGAAAAAAAATTTTTTTATCAACTAGATTTATTAATCTTAATTTTAGATTTTTTTAAATGGATAAATAAACAATTTAATATGCTATTGTAAGTCCTAAGATGACTTTTCGGATGTTATGAATAAGAAAAGAAATTTTTTTTCGTCAAAAAATTTAAAGGGGCGATATCGTTTGAAAATCGCGCAGTTTTTGTTATTTTTTTTGGTTTTTCGCTGATAACTCGGTAATTAAGCGAGATAACGGAAAATGTTGCATGAGTTAATTTATAGGGGATCAAATTTTCTACAAAAAGCATTGCTCAAACTTTTTTGTACCTTTCTCAGTTTTTGAGATATTATCGATTTTTGAAAATTATTATTTTTCAAAATATCTCGAAAATGCAGCAAAATATGAAAAAAATTACTCTACATTTTTTGTAGGAAATTAAATACCTAATCATTTAAGTTCTATAAAATTTTTCGTTATCTCGCTTAGTTGCCGAGTAATCAGCAAAAAACCAAAAAATCACGGAATCTCAAAGAAGTACACCCCTTTGAAAATTTGACCAGAATAAAAATTTTTTTTTTTTCTTCCATCAAACATCACAAAACTTGCTGTTAGAACTTAAAAACCGAAAAAAAATTCTCTCTGGTCGACGTAACCCAAGTTATACTTTATAAAAACCCTTTTGGCTGATGTAACCTTGGTTATACTACTTAAAAATCAAAAAAGTACTCCAACAGCTTAATAAATTATTAAAAACTATTTTAAAAATTCTATCAGTAAAATCTGACAAAATTTTATAAATACCCAATTATTTTCACCCCCAAAAAAATTTTTTTTACTCTATTTTCCCTCGCGTGTGTAAAACATTGCTAAAAAAAACTTTTTCAACGTTTTAACATTCATTAAAATTTTTGTCAACAACTTAAAAACCTCCCTGGCCATTACAACCTCAATTCCATCGAGGTTCAGACGCAGTCTGTACCCTAAAATAACCCCCCTTTCAATCATCTCAAAATTCAAAGTTAAAAAAAATTATTTACTCCGATCTCTATACTCTATCTGAATTTTTTTTTTTACCGAACCAGGTATGATATACAACCCGCGATGGGTGGGTAATAAAATTGGGTCATGTAGCGAAGTAATACCTCTGTATATAAAGCGAACATGTGGAAAATAAATTTTTTACTCAACTGTAGAATCAATCTTCATCATCAATGCATATATATAAAATTCACATATGTAGATACGATACTTTTACCCGCGCAAAAATCGACGCATCACATTGACATTATACTTACCGATATACACATATACGATGTTTAATTAAATCCGTTTATTTGCCTGTCATTTATTAATTTAACAAGCGCCCCCTATCGCTTTTGCCTTTGGGCGGTGCTGATGTTGTTGTTGATATTTGTCTTTTACACCAAGGCCACGTCCTAAAAACAAATCTTTGTTTTTTCTTTTTCTCGTTTGTTTTTTTCGTTGGACAAGTCTGGATTTTTGCCAGATATCTCTCTCTGGTTCTCCTGAATATTTCACGCTTCGCTACATTGATTTCAACAATATTCTACACTTGTATACCTACTGGCACATGTTCTAACCTCATGCTATATCGGCAGTTTTTATTAGTTAGCTGGTAATACGCCAGTGAGACGAAAAGTAACGATTTTTGTGAAGAAGTGATAGAACAAAAGCAATATAGTCGAGGATTTAGAGTGAGATAAGACTGCACGCTTCCATTCGCCCTTGTTAAATCTATATTCCGCGCTTCCCCGCGCCCTCGTTAGAGGGTTGAAACATTCAGATATCGAGCAAAATTGCTCACCGATGAGAATTAATTGCGCAGACTTTTTTTTAAAATTTTTTTACTCGTCGCGCGATTTTTTTTTTAATTGTTCGCGCAATGTATACGTGTGGGGATAAAAAAATATCCACGTGTCATATATGAGAAAACGGTTATCGTGACCCAGATGGCCTATAACTAATAATATGGACACACGGGAACAGAGCGTCCGCCGCTTTCTCTAAGGCAATCGATCGTGCGGCCGTATGCGCGCGGACTCGTTAGGCTAGTATATGCACATAAAAAAGGACGGGAAATAATCGGAAGGATATATTATCCAGACAAGAAGCCCTGATATGCAATTCCGCACAAAAGTTACTCATGCAGAAAGCTTTGGTTATTACCTCGAATGGACGATTTCATCGGTTTACTCGACGAAAAATAAAAAAAAATGGAAAAAAATTATTTTTATGAGCTAGTTATACTTGAAAATAATCCTCACATTTCAGGATTGCATTATCAAATCTGTTAATGAGATTTACTGCACTCTAGTGCGTTCGGCGTTATGCGCGAAAATCGAAAAATGCTTGGAAAAAAATTATTTCATCGTTGATAATGTGGAAATTCGTTTTTAAAAAATTTCAATTAGTTTATAGGATTTTGAAAATTATTTTTTAAAATTACATTTTTTTTAATTTAGAAAAATCGAGAAATATTTCAATATTAATAAATTTTTTTTTTTCCTCAATAAAATTGAAAATTCGTGTTTAAAAAAACATCTAAATTAAAGATTGTTGAAATAATTATTGAAGTGAATAAAAACTAATTTCAAATCATAATAAAAATTTATATATCAAGTTATTTTTGTCATGTTAAAAATTGAAAACAGATTTTTTTAAAGATTTTATGAGAAAAAAAAATTTTTTTCATGACGAAATTGAAGAAAAAAAAGTTTTCTAAAAAACGAAATCATGTGGCAGACAGTAATTTTTGTACATTTTTTACGATACAATACGATAAAATTGTTGAAAACATTTTTCGGATGAAAGAAAATTTTTTTTACAAAGTAATTTGTGGTTTCAGGGGCACATTGACAACCGTGGCTCTCCGGCAAGAGTTGCCGGGGGTGCGAAAAGTGGTGGAGATAGCGGGGAGCAGTCGTCGCCAGCACGCGGGCCTGGATACAATGCAGAAAGCAAGGACAGTGATCTCCTGGCGCACGCTGCCTCCGCTTTGCGACGGCTGCACTTCAAGTCGGCGGGTGGCAGTCGCAGCTGTCGCACTGTGCCTAAGGTCGTGGTCATGGGCTCCAGCACGGCGTCCGAGACGACGATCAACACCAGCACGGAGAGTGCCAATACGATGCTCACAACGGTAAGCGAAAACGATGAGAAAAAAAATTGCTGACACGCGTCGTGTTGATTTATTCAATTCCATGTCTACGCTACAGATGACGACAACTGACAGCGAGCAGCGCGATGACAGTCTAGATTTTGTCGACGAGCCGTCAGAATTGTCGCCACCGCCCTGCCCGACAAATTGTGGACCAGCGAGCAAATACTACCCCCCGGAAAACCCGACAAAACCCTCGACCGTCGTAACTATCACGCAACGTGCCACCACTGCCCCGGTAAATCAGTGTCCCTCGAGGCCAATTGCCAGCGATAAGTGTCCGGTAAACGGCATACCCCCTCCAACACCTCTCGTTGGGGCCTGTCAAGAGACCAAATTCACTTTTCCCTGCGGAAGAATTCCTGCACTGCCGGATCTACGAACGGCCGATTTTTTTAGGTGATTTGCTTACGCCACTCAGATAAGACTATTTTAACTAATATAACAATTTCTCTACATTGTTTAAAAATCATAGAAAAAATATTAAAACATGATCTCAGAATATAGGAAAAAATTAAAACAAAATTTAGATAATATTTTCTTAGTAACACAAAACGTAAAAAAAAAATTTTTCTAATATCAGAATATCTCAGTAACTGTTGGAATTACAAAAATTTTTCATGATACCTTTTTTATAGAAAATTTTCCAAGCTATAAAAAAGGTTTTATTAATAAATCTCATAAGTATAACGGTTATCAAGAAAAAAAATAAAAATAAGATTCAAGTGGTGACACTGAATCTGTAGAAAATTTTTTTTTATGTATTTTTTTTGTTGAATTTATTAGTAGAAACCATAATGGTTAGAGTAGTCTTCTCAGAGTGATGAAACTGGCATATAAGATTAAGGTTTTATGATTTTTTTATTGCGTGTATTTTTTTAAGCACTCCTGTCAGAGGATCAGTTGACGCCGGCCAACCGGATGGTCATCAAATAAATTCTATGCTCGCGTTGATTGCTGCCAAGGAAAATAAAGCATTATCCCAAGATATTTCCTCGATGAATCACATCAACATGACGACTGAAGAAAGTAAATTGACAGAGAGCTATAAAATAAATGCAAATAATCCCGGCAAGACACAGAAGATTGTGATAAACTCGACAAATCCCACGACCACAATCACAAACACCACGAGCAGCACCACAGCCATCATGGTAACGACCACCACTACTACGAGCAGCTCCACGACGTCAGTGACAATGAAGCCCAATATAAATGTTACAACAAATCCATTGGACATTTCTCTGTGCGGACCGCAAACTGCCCCTCCGGTCAGCGCCATTAAAGCACGCAATAAGCCATCAGGTAATTTTCATCTTGTTTTTAAGTTGCATATTTAGATTGGGTGTATTCTCAGAAACTAAATCACTCAACAATCACTGGCAGGCGTGTTTCTAACCGCCGTTAGTTTCCCTCAACGTTTGCCTAGCAAAGTCAGCGGTTGCACGAAGGTCAACATTGAAAACTGAAACTAAACTCGTGTTAGCATCACGTATTTTTGTTGAATATTTATTTTTATAATTTTATATTGCTATAAACCCTCAATATTTCGAGGCGAAAAATTCTTTTTTAACAAAAACTCAAAAATTCTCATGGAAAATTTTATTTTGCTCTAGTGTTTGAGCCTTGAAAGTTGAAATAATCGATTTCAACTAGTGTTTTTTTTTAAATTTTTTAGTAATAACTCGATAAATATGCGAAATAACAAAAAATATTATAGAACCTAAATGATTGAGAGTTAAATTTTCTACAAAAAATGTAAATATAGTTTTTTTGAATCTCGAATAGTTTTTGAGATAGTTTGAATTTTAAAAAATTTTTATTTTTCAAAATATCTCGAAAATTAAGGAAAATATGAGAAAAATTTATTCTACATTTTTTTTAGATGATTAAATTTACTGCCATTTAAGTCGTATAGTTTTTTTCGTTATCTCGTTTATTTACTGAGTTATCAGTAAATTAATGAAAAAAAAAAATTATTAGTGTTTTTAAAATTATATCTGGATTGTTTTTTTTTTTTTAATTAATTGGTTTCACAGAATACACTCGTTGTTATTATCCTGCTTGAAGTATGAGTGCGTTTGTGTGTCTATTACTAGACAAGTCGAGCAAAAGAGAAATAGAGACAAAGAGCATGAGCGCAGAAAAAACTGAATTGATGTTTTTTCTTTCAGAATCTCACCCCCTCGTTTCTGCCATTCATTCATGGGTCAGGCTCTTTTTCCCGTTTTGCGCAATAGGTACAGTCGGTTGTGCTCAAGGGAGACCCTTGAAATACATGATAAAACATGAGCTAAGCGAAACCCAAGTCGACGTAAAATAAATATCAATGTGTCGAAAAGAAATAAGAAAACGATCAGCAATTTTATTTTTTACAGATATATTTTTTATTTGTCTTGTCAGTTGTGAAATGACGTCTTTCAAGGGTTTACCTTGGGTGAATGAACGTGATTGTTTGTCGAGAATGCGTGTGATGATGATGATAATGATGCTCTGCTTGCAATGTTGATTTTTTTATGCAATGCGTAGACAGTTTTTTGTTTATTGTACTCGCATATGCGTGTTTTGCAATATTGCGAGTGGCTTGCATTTTTCGATTGACGAAGAGAACCCTTTTTTATATATTCACGTGATATCAATATTTTTTTTTATCTAAAAAATTTTTTTTTCTACAATTAATCGAGAGAAAATATGGTCGCATATTTTCCTCCAGTATTTCGTGACTATCGGTTTTTTTTTCTGTTGACACTATAAATATCACATTGTTGACAAGGAAACTAAATCTAAAACCAATAGTAAACACTCCAGAGCTTATATAACAATTTTTTTTTTTTATAATTTAATCAATAGATTTCGGGCTTAAAACTTGAAATGCTTTTGCGGCGGTAACTAATAATTTTTTTTATTGCTGCCTCGTGCGGATTTCTCTGTAGTCTTTGTAATAAAAAAGTGAACATTGCGGTTGAACGCTTCAGCGACAGATGAAAATAATAATAATGACAATAAAAATCGCGGAAAAAAGACAACTGGCTAAAAGCGACAATGAACATGATGAAAAAAAAAAAAAAATTGGCAGGCATGTTCCTACATACGTTTTATTCGCTTTGTTTTTACAAGTGTCCCCTGGACGGTAAAAAAAAAAAAAATTCACAGTATTCAAACAAAAAATGAAATAGTGATAATTTAACAATTTTTTTTTTAGTTCAGTAATTTAACAATTTCTCTGCGTGCTATTGATTGAACTTTTTCACCAGCAAATTCTAATTTATCGTGAGTAGAAAATTTTTTTTCTTTAACAATACTAGATATCCAACTAATATGATGAAATAATATTAAAAAAATTAATAATTATCGCAAATAATAGTATTTTATATTTTTTTTATTCATAATTTTTTTTTTCCTTCTTAATTCAAGGATAAAAATTTTTTTAATGCGATAAAATTCTATAAAATTGAAAAAAATTGCGATATTGTATATTTAAAAAATTTATTTATTTATTTATTTATTTATTTAATGCTGTTATAAAAGCTTTCAATCAATATTAATTTATAATTTGCATTTGTGTTATTTTATAAAATAAATTTCTGTTCCACTTTCAACTGACGATAATTGCCAGCGTCAGAGAAACGTATTGCTACGAGATAATCGATAATTGTTGTGTTTACATATATACTCAATACACATGGATGCGTGCATGGCAATGATGATGGTGGGGTGTTTTACGCCGCTATCTGCCGCAGTGGATGGAAACCATGTGCGATCGGGCGTGCCTCGCTGCGAGTGAAATCAATTATGTGTTTGAAAGCCACGAAAAAGGATAGTTGATATATTGAACCATGAGTAGGCCATGTCCACGGACCCCTGCACTTCCTAAATCCACAACTCGTTCAAAGGTAGCGCACGAAAATTGTTGACACAGGCCGTCTAAAGCCTGTCCACACGCGTCTATCCTATTTTCAAGCCTATTACCCAACAGTTCGCATTAATTATCAAACATTTAAACATTTTAAACCTGCAAAATTGATCGAAAAACCCGCATAAAAATTTTTACAACTGCTGCGATAAGCAGTGAATATTTTTTTTCTTTAGTTCCAATGGCCAAAGGACGTTTAGAATAAAGTAGGGTCTTGATATCACCTCTAACGGGTCACTTGGGCTCAATAGAATCACTTTTAAGTCGATAAAAAATTTATTATCAAAGACATAAAAGTTTAAAGTCTCTCGGAACGTGAGCGCACGTGCTTCAATTATGCACGAACGAGGTAATGCGACGGGTAATAATCGCGTGTGGCGTTTGATACAACATGTGTTTCCTTGTTAACTTTTAAAGTAACGTATACTTATAGAAATGAACTTTCATTTGTCACTGCTAACATTTTCATAATATCAGTTGTCATTGATCGCTTGATGGCTATATATACTTTTTCGCTTGAATAATCGGCGCAAAATGTATTTACATGTGAATGTCTCCTCTAATTTTATTATTTTTTTATAGGAATTTGAGGGTGAATTTTAATTTGGATGGTTTCTTTTTCTGTGAAAGGAAGTAGCGGTGCAGGGACCAAGAGGACAGCGCAGGCCACGATTGTCGTTCAACAACCGTCGTTGTCGTTCGACTCGGCGCCCGCTGCTACTATACTCCTCCGGCCTGATTTGGATGCTCAGAGAAGGGAGGAAAATATGCGACAACTTCGCGATGTTGCTGATGCTTTGACTCTTCAGGAGATTCACGATTTTGAAATGAGGTTAGTTTATTTTATTATTTTTGTTTGTCTATTTTTTGGGGGGGTTGCGACGGGTAGAAAAGGGGAAAACAATTTTTTTAAAGATTTTTCAATGGTAAAAATATCGTTCTTAAATTGTTAAATTATTTTACAGTGTGAGGAAGTTTTTTTTTTTTTTTGCTAGTTTGAGAAGGAAAGTCTGAAAAATTGCAGAAAAATTTTTTTTTAGTAGAAAATTGGGGGTGAAAGCGATGTGGAATTTTTTTCCTTCTTATTTCGACCTTCGGGATAGGGATTTTAATAAAAGATCATGTTGTAGGACGTTTCAGGGGTAAAATAAATATTTTTTTTTTGTTTTATTGAGAACCTTGTGGTGATTTTTTGTGATGTGAGGTTTTCAAAAATGTGTGTTTTAAGCTTTGGAAATATCGGGAATAATTCCTGAATAATTTTTAATTAAAAAGAGACTATCTTCTATTTAATAGCATAGATCCAAATGCTGGGGAACGCTCCAAGAAGTTGGAAACAATTTTTTGACAAAAATTTGACCGGATAAAATTCATTTCTCGTCATTTTTTCGCTTCAAGAATTTTTCTGCGCTCATATACGATGATCTCGAGAGTGTGAAATGCTCCTGTTAGGTTCGCCAGACAATTCTTTGTCCAGTCGAGCAATTCCACATCCAGTGTTTGGAAAAAAAATTTTGATTTATGCCTTGATATTTATAAAAGAAAATTCAGTATGAAATGGAAGTTTAAAATTTTTTCTTCAAACTAAATATTTTTTAATAATCATATTTTACATCATAATATCTTGCTGATATACTAGTACTAATTAATTAGACATGATTCAAAGTAATGGTTGGCCTTTGCCTCAAATAATTGGCAGATATTATATCCACTGTTGACAAGGACTTTATGCCGGGTAATTTTAAATTTATATCAAATTCTCGAGCTACTATAAATTCTTTGATGTTTGAATAATTTGTTTTTTTTTTTTCCTTTGAAAATTTTATTAAAAAATTTTATATAATTTAGTGTCCTAAAAAAAATGACAGCGCGAAAATAAGAGAGCCATTCATTTATCGCGTGTGACGATGCAATTCAAGTAATTTCCGGTTATTGCGAGATTTATTGTTTCCCCCTTTTCAATCATTTCCTTTTCCTCATTTATTTTTCTCCTTCCTAAGCGATATGGCCTATCTTGAATATTTTTTCTTAAATCTGCAGAAAACTGGCAATTTAATTTTGTCACATTTACATACATAGAATTCACACATGTTGCAAAAAAAGAGGAGAAAAAAAATCTCATTTGCTCGACATTGTCAGCAAAAAAAGCCGGATGGGTTGAATCATACCCTAATTTTATATATGGAATTTATTTTATTTTTCTCCAACGTCGCGCTCAGTATATGGCAACATTGACAGAGAGGGATGTATATAATACACACTTTATATTTGACATATTTGACGAGGTGTAAAAAGCTGGGAAAAAAATTTTCTTCTATGACAAATATTCAACGATGTATATCCCTTGGAAATTTCGCAAATGTCGTGTTTTTTTTTTTCGTTTTTTGCCAATAACTCGGTAACTATATGTAATAATAAAAAAAGTCATTGAACTTAAATGATTGTTAACTAAATTTTCTACAAAAAATAAACAATAATTTTTTTTGATATTTTGCTGTATTTTTGAGTTATTTCAAAAAATTAAAATTTTCAGAAATCGCTAATATCTCAAAAACTAAGACAGGTATGAAAAAAATTGTATTACATTTTTTGTAGATATTTAAATCCTCTATCATTCAACTAGAATAAAATTTTTCGTTATCTTGCGTATTTACCGAGTTATCGTTGAAAAACCAAAAAAATCGTGAAAACGGCTAGATTTCCAAGGTACACACCCCTTTGAAAATTTTATTAGAAAAAAATGTTTTTTCCTATGTCACCCGATGATCCTAAAAATTATTCTAAATATAAAATCAATACATTCTCGTGTTAAAAAAAAATAAATTCATGAAAATGTGTTTTCAATTGTTGATTTTTAAAAATTTCATACAAAGTTTATTTTATTTTTCTTCAACGTCGCGCACAGTATGGCAACATTGGCCAAAAGGGATCTATATAATAATACACACTTTATACTTAATATATTTGAGCTTTGAGGTGTAAAAAAAATGATTTGAGATGTGATTGAGTCGTGAAAGTATAAATGTAGAGGGAGAGTGTTGAAAAAAAAAGGCCTGGCAATATATTTTATTCTTATCCTAGTAAGAATGGAGCTGAGAAAAGAAATGGCAAATTCAAGCGATCGATACTTACACTTATATAGATCGCAGCAGAATTTCTGCCACTCGAGAGAGGGCCAAGTGAAATCTCCTGATAAAATACGACCTCGTTCGTTGAACGCTTTGGGATCAATTTCATCGATTGGATTTGGCTTACTCAAGTCGTCTCTGTAGATATATACATATATATCCTTATATACTTGGGCCTATCGACATTCAATCGTTTAACTTTTAGACCGAGAAAATTTCCACTGTATCAAGAACTTCAATAATTACTCAATCGAGTATATACCATCGTTCTTTTTCCCTTCACGTGACTATTTTCCTTGAAAATCCCAGATGAAACGTTCTAGGTGCCACAACGTAACTCTGAAATGCTTTTATTATCTTTTAAAACTTTTTTATAACCTTTTGACAGGATAAAAAAATTTTTTTCAACACAATTATCATTAGTTCTTAAAGAAAAAATCAGAAAATTATAGAATATATATATATTTTTTTTGAGTGATTGAAAGATTTTTTTTGTGCAATTTGGGTAGGGAATATTTGGTAAAAAGGTTTTTATAGAATATATTTAGGTTGTAATGGGATAAAAAAAAATTATTAGGAAAAAAATTAAGATAGTTTGTGCCGAAGAAATTTTATTAAGCCAAAGTATAATACCTTGGTTGAAAACTCTATTAGTAAGTTTGCTTACAACATAAAAGTCGGAACTCTGCAGAAGTCTGTGAAATAAAACTTACTAATGAGACGAAAAGTTGACAGAGAATAATTTTTAATTACTACTCTTTCATTGTCCTATAATAGATGATATAAAAACCCTTGCATCTACACCCTTAGAAATATTCACGTTCAAATTTTTATTCTGAAGAAATAAATTCGGAAATTCAATTTCGACTTTTATCATCATATATTTTCGACAATAAGATTATCTTATATTCTAACCCTCGGAAATTTCGAAATATTTCCAATATTTAATTTTCCATTTTTTTTATCGATTTTTGTCGTAAATAATTGTTAGTAAAATTATTAAAAAATACAAAGACCTCTTATAAGGAAAAAAAAAAATCCACATTATTTCTACTTTCAAATAAATAATAAGATTTTTTAAAAACAGAAAAAAATATACGATAGATTAAAATTGTTAAAAATTCATTTTTCTTTTAAAAAAAAAAAAGCAAAAAGATTTATAAATCTGTTTAAAGATTAAAGTTTAATATCTGAATAAAACAAAATTATTCGTAAAACTTTCCAAGATGAGATGAGCCATCTTAAAGAAAAAAAAATTCCATTATATTTTAAAATATTTTTTTAGGGTTCATAAAATTTTTTTTTTTACGACTTGACTTTCAAAGGTAGTAGAGGGATGTATATAACTAATGGAGAATTAATTAAAAATGCCGTAGGTACGGGAGTCCTCATCACAGTCGATCACAATCGGTGAAGACGCCGGGAAGCAGGTCGTCAGGACGTCCAAACTACCTGTGTCTGCCGCAGCAGAGGTCGCGAGTGGCTAGCATGCCAAACACAGGAGTTGAGGAGGAGTACTACAGGCTAAGGCACTTCAGTATAACGGGCAAAGGGGTCGTGAACCGGGGTGATTCCCTTAAAAGCCGGAGATCTCGCTCGAACAACAGTGTAGCCTCGAGCAACTCAAGGTATTCCATACATAAATACTAGTATCCCAGCGAGGACCAGAACAGTAAAGACTAAGCACGGGTTAGTATATACTACAGTCTGGCGTCTTATCAGGTTGCTATCTCCCCCCGAGCTTGTCATGGTGCAGGAGAGTTATGTAGTAGATAACGTGGCTTACAATATCATGGAGATTGAAATCTCACGTCGAATTTCCCTGATGAAACTCGGCCAACAAAGCTCATGATTTTTTTTTTTTTTTTGTTCTCCATCAACGTGTGACCTCTTTTCGACGCGCGACACAGTGTGGTTTTTTTTCCACTTATTCAGACGCGCCATTTGGCGCTTTGACACACACGCGTTTCGAAGCATCGTCGACACGGTATATAGTATTTTAAAGTGCAGTCTTAAATGAATTTACTGGTGATGGAAATATTGTGTTTTACCTCGTGATAGGTATAAGCACAACGCAACGAATAAAAATGTCGCAATTGACAGAAATATTGACATATCCACAAGATAATTCATGAATTTTCAGATATGCCTGTCAGGCAGTTGAATTACGTATAGTATTAAGATATTTTTTTATTACAATTAATAAAATTAACTGGAAAAAAGGTGTAAAAATTTTTTAAAAGTGCTTAAAATTAATTTATTTCCGAAATAAGTATAATAATGTTATAAATTCGGTGTTTCACTGGTTTTTTTTTTGTTGATGTATCGGTAGATCCGTAAATAAGTGAAATAGCGAAAAATATTATTCAAGTAAAATAATAGGTAATTAAATTTTCTACAAAAAAATGTAGAATAAATTTTTCTTTTATTTTACTCTATTTTCGAGATATTTTAAAAAATAAAAATTTTCAAAATTCTTAATATATTATTAAAACTGTTAAAATTATGGAAAAAAAATTTATTTGACATTTTTTAAAAAAAAATTTAATCTCCGAAAATTTGACTTTAGTAAAATTTTTTAATATCTCGATTATTTATCGAGTTATCGCCGAAAAAACGATAAAAAAAAAAATCACAAGTATGGTAAAAATTCAACTTTTTAATAAATTTCAGTGAGAAAAAAATTTTTTTCTCTCATCCTAAATATGTATTTTAATATAAATAAGACCTGAATAATACTTAATAGTAGAGTTTCAGACGTTTTGAACGCCTTTTTGGCATTAGTATAACGCAATAATATTGTTATATCCAATGAATACGTCAATCAATACAACGTAAACTCGGAGAAAAGGTCGCTTTCTTTGTGTGTATATACTCGATTCCATTGCCGGCAAGATATCAATTATTCATTCCCTCAAGATACCCAACTAATCTGGAAAAAAAATTTATATATACGAATTTAAAAAAATTAAAAGTCAATGAGGCTGTTATTCCTCATCACATTTATTTGACCCACTCTCCACAGACAACGATGACGACGACAATGTCATTTGCGTCAAATCACCCGAGGACAAAATTGAGTTATTCTGTTTTTTATGGTCGCAATAGACGAGACCTCGACGCGGGATTACTCGAATGAGTTTGCACATGATGATGATAAGGCAGGATATGCGATTTGTGTGACGTTATAAAAATATACCCGTGTAATATTGCGAATTATTTGATTATCAGGCCATCAGTATAATGGAAATAGCGGCTCATGATTGGTACAAATGGATTCAATTAGAAATGGAGAATCAATGGAGAACAATGAAGGATCAGTGCTCTAGATCGAACTCGTGAGTTTACGTGTGGTGATCGTGGTGACGTAGACCCACGTGTTAGACCCTAGAGTGTGGTCTGTGACCATCGAATTTGCGGTTGGACAATTTCAACGACCAATGACCAGCAAGACTACTATCTGCTAATGGCAACCTGCATAAACTTGACGTGCTGACATGTTCAAAGCTCTGTCAGTCACTTAATTGCCAATTTACCTGTGCAGGAAAATTCGCTGGCAATATCAAGTCAAGCCAACCATCGTAAAGTCTAGAAAATATTACTCCATCTTATTTTATGGATATTATGCATCTCGTCACCCTTTTTTACACTCGCTGTCATTTCCACAAATTTGATGCTTCGCTGAGAAAAAAAAAATTTTTTTTACGGATACCACCTTGAACTTTTCACGACTCAGCGAATATTTCACTCCCTCGCCAGGTTAATCGTTGGTACAATGAGTCAGGACATTTTGTCCGTATGTTTGTCGGGTGTTTCACCCGGTTTTTATCGAAATTTTTTTTTTTTATCGTTATCGGGACAGTGTGTACCGAGTTGGTTAATTGAGTGTATTTGAACTAGCGCGATAAACGAAAACTTTTTTTCTACTAATGTTTTTTGTTTTGAAAATTGTTCAGCAAATTTGATGTGAAATTTTTTTTTTTGTTTTAAAAATATTTTTAACAGATTTTTGAACCTCGAAAAAAATTTTTTTTCTTTAAATAGTCTTATTTTTTAATTGTAAATTATCAAAAAAAATTCTATTTTTTTGTTTGAGTGAAAAAAAAAATAATTGAAAATTTTTTTTACATGTTTTGAGACTATTCTCAGTAAATTCCTACCTTATAGATACTGTATTTTTTTAACAACAATCAATGAGAAAATTTTATATATATTTTTTTTTAAGTAAAAAAAATTTTTTTTCAATGTCTTCATAGGAATATATTTTAATTTTCAAGTGAAAAAAAATTGAAAATACTCTAATGAATTTGACACAATACATTGTAATCATTTTTGTTAAATTTCAACCCTTAAAAAAATTTTTTTTTTTTTCAAAAACTTCATTTTTGCAGTTCAAAATCACATTTTTTTGTTAAAGTAAAAAATTGTAGTCTATTTGATAAACAACTTTATATCAACTTATATCAGATGAATTAGTTTCTCAATTATCCTGGTTGCAAAGTGATTATAAAAAATTCTTTACATTTCCTTGAGTGTCAAAGATTCTTTTTAATTTCTCATGAGAAAATATTTCAGAAAGATTGAAGAAAAATATTTGATCGATGGAAAAGAAACAATAATATTCCTATAAATTTCCTAATGAGAATGACCTATACTCGTATGGTGTTCTAATGGAAGTCTGCGTGTACTTCAATATCAGCAATTTCAAGAGAGGGCTTTAATTTCACCTCGCGATTCTACTCAGGTAATTCAATTGCCCGACCTCTCTAAAGGCAATCTCTACCGATTTATCTCACTCGGTCTTGCACACACACACGTATATACACAGAAATACCGCAAGATTTTACGAGACTCTCGGTCATATATAAAAATATTACTCAGCTTTCGATACACGCTATGGGTACCATAAAATCTACGCTGTAAAATTCTCGCGTGGATAATAGTTTTAGATGTTTTATTAAGGCGACTAATGTCTTGTTGTTCTAGCACGGAACATTTAACAGCCTCTTATCCGGGCTCTGCCAGAAACTCCGCTGCAGGCTCGTTAGCAAGCTCCCGTGAAAGCAGCGCGTCGCAGGGACCTGCTCCCTACAAGGTTTTGATGCTCGGGGCACCAGCAGTTGGCAAAAGTTCGCTTGTTTCTCAATTCATGACCTCGGAGTACCTGCACGCCTATGACACTTCCATTGGTAAGATAACTGAAGAATAGAATTTTTTTCTTTGTAAATATGATGACTAAGATGTCGTGGAAAATAGCCTGTGACATTTTAGGTTAACAAAATATTGTTTTAACGTAGAAAACTTTTTTTTTTAATTACAAAAGGATTGAGGAAATATTGCACGATCAATTCGAAAAGGTTGTAGTCGGTTGTTGAGTAGTATAACCTGCGTTACGTCAGCCGTTACTGTAAATAATCATTGGGTTAGCTTACTGAATTTTTTTTATGCTTTTTTGACCCTAACTGGAAGATAAACAAATTTATATACCTCTACCTATGCCCTGATCAGAATTTAACCTTAAAAATTGTCATTTTCACGTGTTTTCGGTGTTTAAAAAAATACCGCGGTTTGGAATATCATAAAAATAAGTTGAAAAAATTTTTTTTTCATCCTTTTTTCACTTTATCTAAAGGATTTTTAACATTTCATTCAGGAAAAAAAATTTTTTTTTGTATGACAAATTTTCGAAGATGTGGTATCCCCTTAGGACTCGCAATTTTTGTAATTTTCTTCGTTTTTTGCTGAAAACTCGGTAATTATACGTGATAATAAAAAAAGTCATTGAACTGAAATTATTGTAGATTTAATTTCCTATAAAAAATAAAGAATAATTTTTTTTGATTTTTTGCTTCATTTTCGAGATATTTAAAAAAATAAAAATTTTCAAAAATTACTAATATCTCCAAAACTAAGAGAGATATGAAAAAAAATGTTGAACATTTTTTGTAGATAATTCAACCTTCTATTATTTATCTAGAATAAAATTTTCCATTATCTCGCGTATTTACCGAGTTATCGTTGAAAAACCGAAAAAAATCGTGAAAACTACGAGATTTCCAGAAGAACACCCTTATTAAAATTTCATTAGAAAAAAATTTTTTTTTCTATGCCACCCAATTATCCTAAAAAACATTCTGAATACGAAATCATAGAAATACTTCCTCTAGTTAAATAAAAAGACAATAAGAAAGGTGATTCAGACAGGAGTTGATGAATGAATCCATAAAAATGTTTTCAATTTATACATTTTTTTGAAGTCGTATGGCCTCACAATAATTTATCATCAAAAAACTGACACAAAAGCCAGTGAAATTCATTGTAAATTTGTTGAATTTTGTTGTATTGGGAGTAGCCATATGTGTTTCAGATGACGAATCGGGTGAAAAAACTGTGAGTGTTCTGCTGGCGGATGAAGAGTCGGAATTAACCTTTATCGATCATCCCTCGGCCGAGATGTCGGTGAGTAAAAATTTTATTCTTCAATTTAAATAACCTAAAACTTCCCTGTGGCAGAAAAATGTTTCTCGGTTTTCGGAAAAATTTCTTAAAATTAAAAAAAATAATTATGATTGAGAGTCACCTAATTTTTTGTTTCTGTCTGAATGTACATAGCTACATGCAGAGTAAGTCTGTTGGTAGGAAAAATTATCATAAAAAAAAGTGTCGTTTATATTTCAACAGAACAAAGCACTTTTCATCTTTTCCTTTCGCTTCGTATACATTATTTATGAGTCTTATGTCACTAAACTTGATATATCTGACAAAAATGCAGGGTAAATTTTTGTCAAATATTTTTTTCACATAATTTTCAGTAGAGGAAAATATTTTTTTTTATTTAGTGTTTGATGGGGTGATCAATTGTGGTGGATTTTAGTGTCATTTATCGATGTCTATTTAACGTCTGTTTATTATTTAGTATGAAGTTAATTATTTACCTCATTAATCGATCGGCAACACACTATTGCATACAAATAACAGGTCATCTCACACATCCACGCTCTTGTATGGTTTACGGGATTACACCGAAGGGTATTTCCACCATCGCTCGATTTTACTCCTGAACGAATAATTAGTCGGAGAGAATAATTCATAGCGGGTTTATATACCTGCCTAAAGGCCTATTTTTCATAGTTAAATAATTCGCTCACATTTTTTTCCCATTTTTCCACGGGTGAAAAACTGTCGAAAATTCATCTTTTCAAAGTGGAATTATTTTTTTTCACTGAAATTATTTTTTATACTGAGTATATTGATGTCTTACAAATTAAAAGGATCAAGTGTAGTGGATTAATATTAATTTTTTTTTGTCGAGGGAATAAATGTTAGTATTTTTTTTTTACTTGATGCGCAATAAATCCGAGTACAATATTCAGGAATTTTCGAGCGAAGCTCAAGTGAATTAGTTAAGTGACTCTCAAGCACCGTGTCAAGGAGGTAGAAATTGAAAAGGCACAAAGTGAAATATGCGCGTCCTTTCAATTAGATTGCAAGTTTCCGGGAAACACATCAAAGACGAGAGAGGGAAGGGGACAGGATGTTAAAATTCTCTAGAGTCTCCGTCATTTACTCACTATGCTCAACAAATATATTGCATTAAAGTATATATATATATTAGTTATATATTTACATAGGGGATCTTATAAAAAGCACTTTTTTGATTATATGACTGTTGAATATTCCTTTGGAATTAGCATTCGCACTTTCTGGATAAATAATGCAGATTATATAGATGCACGTGTAAGGATAAAATTTAAAAGACTGGGGGAAAAAATTCAAGTCAAAATAGAGGGCAAAATAAAAGGGCAAAGAGAAGAAACTTTTGAAATTATTATAAAATTTAATTATACATTAATTTTAAGAAATGAAAAATTTTCTTTATTATCTATAATATATGAAAATATTTCATTTCATATTTTATCTCAAAAAAAGCTTCGTAGATTAAAAAATTAAAAAGCATAAAATATTCAACTGGAAAAAATAATTTTTTTATAATTTTGAATGACTCTTAAAAATTCTAGTTTTCTAGTTACAAAAAAGATTTTTTTTTTACTAAAAAATTATTTCAGTACTTACAAACATGACCCAGTATTTGGACATAAAACAAATGTCCCAATAATTGATGTATACATACAAAAAAAATTTATGTGACTGTAAAAAATTGATTTTCATCAATAATTAAAGAAGTAGATTTAAATTTCTGTTTAGTAAAGTGTATATTCAAGTATTGGGACATAAAAGGGACACTTACTTTATTCGATTATATTTTTTATCAGTCATTAAAGATCATTTAGAATTTGGAAAATTTTTATTTCTAAATTTTAATGTATTAAAAAAAATTTTTAGATATTGGGACACATGTCCCAAAACGTAATTTAGACCATATATTCACCATGTTTTCTATTTCTTTCAAAAGATTTTTCTGAATATGGGAAAATATTTGTGTTATATTTCAATCTGGTTTGAAATACATACAGGTATTGAGACATAATGGGACACTCGCTGTATTTAGATGTATTTTTTGATCATTTAAGGTTAGTTGAACGTAACAGAATATTTACGGTCCGATTTTAGACTTGTATAAAAATATTAAGGTATTGGGACATGTCCCAAAATGAAATTTACACAAAATATTTATATTTTCTTTTTTTTTACATTAAATTTTAAGAAACTGGAGAGATTTTTCTATGTCCCATTTTAGTTTGAGCCAAAAATATACACGTATTGGGACATGTCCCAATCTAAAATTTCGAAAAATTATTCTCAATTTCTTTTTTTTTTTTTTAATTAAATTCTTTTTAATATAAACAAAGTTAGTGTCCCATTTTTGGAGCTATAATTTACAGGTATTAAACCGTGTCCCAATTTATCATGCAGAAAAAAATGTATTATTTTTAAAAAATCTCAAACAATAAAAAAATAATAGTCAATAGGGCGCTTTAATTTACGAATTTTAGTGGCGACCTATTTCTAGTTATTATACGTTCATGAAACTCTTGTATAAACCCATTGCACTCTGTGGATGACCCAGATTGTGTGGCAACTGATGCGTCACTCACATATATCGCTGTCCATTCTCAGTTTCATCACACACACACCACCTTGCTCTCCCTTCTTCCGCTTTTTCTTGGAAAGCTTTTATCCACACTCACGTCTCTCATCCAATTAATTATATTTAATCCCCTGAGCTTCCAGCAAAATATCCAATGTAATTCATGTATACAATCATCACATATATAAGTGCGTTGTGATATTCCTTTTTACGATAATTCGTGTAAATGCTCTTGCCAAGTTATATATAGTAATATAAAATTAATGGAACCGGTTTTTCAAGTTTACTACAGCCATCACGGGAATATTGACGTCGTGGAGCTTTACAACCACGATCAGGGTCACATTTCACCTGATTTTTTTTACTACTTTTGTCCTCTCTGTCACGATTCAGTTCTCATGTAATGCCAACGATTGCACAAGTCTCTCCTTAACGGCCTCCAAGTATAGTCGATGAGTTTCAGAACTTTGATCAAGATAATGTTCTCTCAGTCAACTTGATGGCATCACGAGTAACAAACGACTTGGACGAACTTTCTGAAAGAAGAAGGCTGCTATATATGTATATATATATATACACCCGATGGGAAATGATTTTACTGTTGAAAGAAAAATTCTTGAATCTAATTCTTATATTAGTTGGATATATTTTGAAAAAAACGGGTAAACGGAGCTTTTTAAAGTTTTAATTGTATTATCCTAGTTCTGATGACTTCAGGATTAAATTTGTCAACTGGTTCTCCTCTATTTTTAATTTCATGTAAAAGTTTAACTAATTTATCGCTCCGACAACTCGCTGAATTCGATTATACTCGTGGTATACAGTATTAACATGGTATTACAATCTTCTTTTGTTCAATATGTGCTTTTACAATTCTGAAACATTTGTAACTCGCACCCTAATTGGACATAACTTTATGAATGTACAATTTATAACAATGAAATTCTCCTATTTTGGATTTTTTAAGCTAGTTACAGGTTAAATAATACGAAAAAATTTTCTGCTGGGTGATTTTTTTTTTTTTTTCGTTTTTTACTGATAATTCTGTAAGCATATGAGATAATGAAAAAAGTCATTAGACTGAAATGATTGGAAATTAATTTTTCTAAAAAAAATGAAGAATAAATTTTTTTTAATTTTTGCTTGGTTATTGAAAAATTTTAAAAAATAAAAATTTTCAAAAATCAGTAATATGTCAAAAACTAAGAGAGTTATCAAAAAAAATTATTATATGATTTTTTTTTAGATAATTAAACCATCTATCGTTTATCTAAGATAAAATATTTCGTTATCTCACGTATTTGAGATTTTCAAGGGGTGTTGGCTCGAATAAAAATTCTATAAATAAATATCCGCAATTTTTCATTTTATTTTTCGACCGTGTCAGGATGACGTAAATTGTTGCTCGTTAACAGTCGGATAATGAATTCCAATTAGTATAATAGTAACGGGAAAATGCTTGTAGCACATATTACAGTATATAGACAGCAGTAGTGTGGCAATTAATTAAAAAAATCAATTACAATATTCCTGTGTGGCGAATGAGTGAAATAAAAAATACTACAGTTGCATTTTTTACTTTGAAATCAGTTTATCCTAATTTCTGAAATTAATTATTTTGCCTCTCTGTAACATGCCTCCACAGAAGTCGTTTTTTTTTTTCCATTGTATTTTCATAAGCCTGCAGGGATAATAACGGAGCACAAAGCGAAAAACCTCTCGCTGGGTTTTTCTACCGATGAAGCGACGTAAATGCAAAATAGATGGTTAAACCATAAAGCACACCCTCACGCTGTAAACTCCGCATTTGTTTACGTGTGCATTTACTATTCAAATCGTCCACGCTTCTTTTTCGCTATCGGGGTTTTATCGAATTACGTTAGAGCCCACCACCTGCCACTTTCCAGTTTCAATCGCGTATTTAAATCGCAGGTTAACGGTTTTTTCGAGGAATCATTCAATATGCCAATTAATTAATCATTAACTATAAGAAAATTTCATTTTTCTTCTCATTTTAGAGGACGAAAAAAATTGTAATCATTTTAAACATACAAAAAAAAAATCATAAAAATTAAATTTTGAAAAAATTTAATATTTTATTTCGAATTTTTAGGAATATTATTAAATTATAAAATGAAATAATTAATTTTGATCATGAAATATCGATAGTTAATGATAATTTTTATGAAAAATATCAGAAAATTATTTTTTTACAACACGTGCCTAGAAAACTCGTTTTTTTACTCTTGAGCTACCATAAACTGCTGACACCCGTGCCCAAAATGCGTCTTTTTTCACTAGTGCCTAAAGTGACTTTTTATCCTGGATCCTGCGAATTTTTTAGACACTAATGTCGGGTGTTAAAAAATTAAGCCACTTAATGGCGACACCAGAGTGAAGAAAAAATCGAGCATTTGTTGCAAAAAATATGGTGTATGTGCACACAATGACGGCAATGTTGACAGTGTGAATATTGTACTCTCCAGAAGTACATTTCCAAGGACTTGTTTGATTGTGAGGCTCACCCTTGGCTCGTGTACAACCCTCAAAGCTCAACAATATACTACTTTTCAACTCTTAAATTGGGAAAATCGACTTTTTTGTTCTGCATTTATATCAAAAAAATTTTTTAAGTTATCTTCAATTTCAAATTAATATTTTAAAAAATTCACTCTCAAGTTAAATATTTTTTTAAGTGTTTTAAAAATTCAATTTCTGATATTTACACGTCAAAAATTGAATTTTTATGATGCAAATTAGTGTTCTGTACACATAAAAAATTAAAATACATTAATTAATTAAAACGATTAATTAATTATCTGTAAATAACGTTGAAAAATAATTTTTCTACCGTGCAAATAATCTATCGAAAATGGTCCATGTTCCTTAAACTTTATATCTTGATTTGAAAAACAAAACAAAACTAATTTTGTTTCTGAAACTTATGCGCGTGTTTCGTTATCTCTATATAGAAGTTTTAGTACCGTTTATTATCTAGTGGATGAGTAAATCTCTATACATCATGAGCATAAAAAAATAGAGAAAATAATACATAATAGAACGATAATATTTCACAAAACATCAAAAGATAAAAAAGTTAAAAACATTTACGAATTTATTCCACAAAAACTTACAGACGTATATACGAATACATAGCCGTGTTTTTCCACATTTCTATTTTGTTTTACACAGAAAAACGGACACAGAATTGAAAAAAATACAAGTATTAATTTTTGTTTTTATTTAAATATTTTTTAAAATCAGTTTAATGTATGTATTAATTTTTTTTTTTCAGTTTTTTTATGTAATTTTACAACAGATTTAGGATTTAGCTTGTGTTTTATGGGGATAAATAGGGAAAATGTGATTTCTTGGACCATTTTATTTCATTGTAAATATTTTTCTGAGCCGTTTCATCTGACTGAATTCACGATTTGTCTATAGATTTGCAAGTTTTCTAGCTGAAATTTTACGTCCGGTCCAACAGAGCTTTTAGGCAACGGGTGAATACCAGTGTCAAAGCTGTGTACCTATTATATAGGCGCGATATACAATATCGGAAGGGTCAAACGAAAGGCAATACAGTGTTTACCCAGTCGGCTCAACCTCGCCGGCTTCTAACGTATACAATACATATAGCACTATGTATATGCACCTGACCTAACCCCTAACAGCTTCGATGTGATCGGCCATCCGGAAACTCTCTTCGGCTGTGAAACATTCAATTCCAATATACATACACACCTAACAATACGGTTTTGACGGGCGCTCGCCCCTCACAAAGTTCAAAATAAATCACAGCTCGCGTGTGCAATATTACACGAGAAATTAATTATCCCATTAACCCTAGACTATAGTTTAATTTTACATAAACACGTCGAAATTGCCGACGGTAACTTTCATATTTTATGACAATAAACAGCTCTAGTTTTATGTTTATTACTTGTTTCAACGATATTTTTATGGTAAAATTATTTTTCATCATTGAAAAACAGTTTTCTTTCTCTCGTGCTGTTGTTCAAGATATAATGGAAAAATTTTTTTATGTCATATCAACACCATTTTCTCATCCATGCTGAAAATTGATGAAAAAAAAATTTTTTTTTTTTTCTTAATTGAAATTCAAAGAATATATTCTATTTTTTTTTTATAGAAAAATTTTTTTCTTATCGTTATTGAAGTTCTAAATAAATTTTTTTACGATTTCTGTATTAAATAAAAATTTTCTTAATTTTTTATCTGGAGAAAATTTTTTTTTTTTTCAAATTAATTAAAATTATAAATACATATTCTACTATTTTTTTAAGGGATTTATTTATAATTTAAAAAATATATATATAAATAACTAGTATTTGCACATGCGCTTCGCTGGTCACTTGACTATTTCTCATAAATTTGAGGATTAGAGGGTGGCCGATGGATTAGAACGACGCCAAGGGGTTGCTGATTTTTTAGGGTGTTTTTAGGGCTCTATAGTAACTGTAGAAAAAATATTATCACGGAGCAGAGCATTTAACAGTATATTACATATTTATTTTCCATAAATTTGGGGTTTTATAGGGTGGCCGGTGATCTTAACATGATGCTAGGGGGTTGTAAATTTTTTTAGATGTTTTTTAAACTTGAAAAAAACTGTAAAAAAAATTACATCGCGAAGCAAATATTTAACACTATATTTCATAATTATTTCCCATAAATTTGAGGTTTAGGGGTGTGCGATGGTCTTTAAAATGACGCCAGGGAGTTGCAAATTTTTTTGGATGTTTTTGAGATTTCAAACTAATTGTAAAAAAATGCTATTGTGAAAAAAAACATTTAATAGTATATTTCATAATTATTTTTCATAAATTTGAGGTTTGGGGGTGTGAAATAGTCTTAAAACAATGCCAGAGGGTTGAAATTTTTTTTATACTTTATCGTGGTTTAATCTGTACAAAGAACAGGTGGCGCGACAATTTCAAACAATCGCCACCAATAATACAGCAGTAAACCCGAGAAAAAAAATGTTATTTCATCCCCAATCTCCAAATGACCCTAATAATACCAACACGTTTTTCCGGGTTCTGTTGCAGCCGGAAAATTGCATTGCAACCTATGAACCGCACGCTTACTGTATCGTATATTCGACCACCGACCCGACGTCATTACGAGTGGCCGAGGAGCTTTTACAGACACTCTGGCGAAGTGACCACATATCCACTAGAGCCGTGATTCTAGTTGGCAACAAGGCTGACTTAGTTCGAAGTCGACTCGTCTCTAATGACGGTAAATATTATACAATTTCCTACTTCACTACCCTTATTTACAATTTAATTAACTCAATTTACTTTTACATTTACATAATAACAACTTTTCAACCCTCAAAAGAATAACACGTATTTTTTTTACCCTTGGAATAAACTCTATTTTTATCCTCCATTTCTATTGCTTCATTAATTGTTAGTTTTTCGCAAATATCTCAGTTAATTTTGATTTTTCGAAAAAATTAACCATTATCAAAATTAAAGCTTTTAAAATTCTCTACAAAAATGATTTTACATTTTTTCTTGTAGAAACAACCGTAAAGGATATATCGTAATTAATATGATAATTTTAAAATCTATCCAATGACTGGTGTTTTTTCTGTTTCTTAAAATATCTCGGTTAATTTTGGTTTTTTGAAAAAAATACTCATTATTAAAATTGAAGCTTATAAAATTCTCTACAAAAATGATTAAATATTTTTTTCTGTAGAAACAACCGTTAAGGATATATTTTAATTAATATAACGACAGTTGAAGGATTTTCTTGAGTAACTGGCATATTTTTATTGTTAGATGTTCAAGGGTTTAGTGATTTAATATGAAAGTTTATTAGACATGTGTTGTGCACAGAGGGAAAATCGATGGCTCGGTCGTACGACTGCAAATTCATCGAGACATCGGTGGGAATAAACCACAACGTGGATGAGCTTCTTGTTGGTTTGCTGACGCAGATTCGTCTCAAGTTAGAAAATCCCGAGAGGACACGAGATCTATTCCGTAAAAGGTCGAGGAAGAACCGCAGTAAATCGCCCTTGGGCTCGCACTCGGAGAACAATTCACCGAAGAAATATCGTGGAAGTCGTACGAGCGCTAGTCTCAAAGTGCGCAGTTTACTTGGAAAAGTTTGGGCCAGAGACAGTAAGTCGAAGAGCTGTGAGAATCTTCACGTTCTCTAAAATATCCAACTAACCATCAACCTTAAAAAAAAAAAAAAAACAAACAAACAAACAAACCAAGATATGAGGGGTAAAAAAATTTTTTTCAATTCATTTTTATAACAAAGACTGAATTTTTAAGTAACAAAAATCTATATATATATTTCAACTCGTGTTTCGTAGTTAATTATATTATTTTGAACTGTCAATTAAATTTAACTGCTGAAAAAATTTTATTTTTTCAAGTGCACGGTGCTGTTGTTGTTTTTAATTTTTTTTTTTTTTTACTAAACGAAAATAGGAAAACGAATTTTTTCTGTGTGTATATGTGGTGCTTTTGTGGCTTTTCTGCTACAGCACTTCACTTTTCACGACAGTTTCATTCTCTCGTGGGAGCGAAGAAAAAAAATCTCTCTAACTGTATAGACAAAGAGATGGATGGACGTACACATACATACACACAGGGGAGTTGAGTGGACGAGGTGAGCTGTAAAGTAATTTTGTTGCAGCATTAAACAATTTTTTTTTACTCTATTGTAAACAACAGTTTAATTCTCAGATTTTTAATTAACTTCAAGAGTTTATTATTTTATAAATTTTAAAAAATACCGCCGGCGTAGAGAAAGGGAAAAAAGTATAAACGAAACACGAGTTAGTTTTTTTTCTTTTAACTGGGGTTTTAATTGGAAAACTTACAGGGCAGAGCAAGTGATTGATTTTTCAAATAAAATATTCACTTTTACATGAAAGCAGGTTTAAAAAGACATGAAAGATTTGGTCTGTCAATAAATCACAATTTTATTTTTAATTTATATATTTTTTTATAACCGAAAAATAAAGAAAAAAAATTTTTCTTTTTTACTCGGAATCATTTTTTATAAGGATTATATATTGAAAGGCCGACTTTCTGGCTTTAATTGATAAAAATTATATATATATTTAAAAAAAAAAAACCTGAAAAAAATGAAAAAGTAGAATAAAACTACATTTCGTATACAGAAAGTACGCGAAAATTTAAGTAATAATTTACAGTGTATTTTTAAATCCTTAACTTTAAAGAAAAAAAAAAAATTTAATCATTCCCAAATACGCTTGAATTAACGTGTGATCGATCGTAGTTTGTATTTACATAAGTAAGTCAAGTCCATGGCACATTTGCAATATTTATCTCGATAGTTTATGATCGAAAATATTTGAAAAAAAAATAATAATATATTTATAAATGAAAAAAAAATTAATATTCGTTATAAATTATTAAATGACAATACATGAAAAATATTGTCCATATTTTACAACCGAAATTTTTGCACGTTTCATTGAAATAATTTTTATTAATCGAATTTTTTATTAATACTATAATAAATTTAATTAAAAAAAAAACCAAAGGAAAAAAGTAAGTAAAAATGAGATAAAAATTTATATTGTGTCTATATAAGTGTGGTCCATAAAAAAATAATAATATTAAAAACGTCACAAAAATATTTTAATCCGAGAATTTAATTGTAAAAGCCAATTTCATTGTTGTCATAATAGTGTGATAGAAGTAATAATTATTCTAAATAGACGAAGAAAAACGCACGATTGACTAAACTCAAGGAAGACTTAGATTTCTTATATATACATATATATATAAACATAGTTTTAACCCCACATTTTTTTTTTCTTCAATTTTTCATTTCATAGTCCATTTGTCTCCCAAAATGTGTCTTCAATTTTTTGATAGTAAAAAAAAATTATTTTTAGTATTTTTTCTGACAATTTTTTAAGTATAAAAAAAAATTAATTAATATATAATATATACACACATATAAACGCGCATGTAATTATAGTTATCGAATATGTAGCTGTGAATTTACCGATTTATCTATTTGTATTTAATATATTAAAAAAATAAGATATTTTATTTATCAATTTGTCATATAATAAGTTATTTCACGCTGTAGAACACATATTTATATATATATATATATTAGTTCTCTACGTCAAAAAATTTTTTATCACAAAATTTATTTCAAAAATTTTTTATTTTTTAAAATAAAAATATATATGTGCATAATCAAAATATTTCAATAGATAAAATTTCTTAGGCAATAATAATTAATAAATAATAATAATTAAGGACTGGGGAAGTGGGAGAGGGGGAGGGGGGAACTATGCGCAATGAAAAAAAAAAAAATTTCTGATAAAATTTCATATAAATTCATAATTATTGTAATGAAATATAATAATATCTTTATGTATTAATGTCTTAAATTTTAGATTTTTATGAAATAAATTTAATTATTATTATAGGATATGAATAACCGCCGAAAATATTTGTGTAATAAATTGTCATGAAATCGAGAAAATTATACGAAGCTTCTAAGTATGACCAATTTAGTCGAAAAAAGAAAATTAATTAATTAAATAATACTATAATGAATAATTGATGCATTGAAAGTTGGTTGAAATTGTTGAAAAGTTAGAAAAAAATTGTAATATTAAAAAATTAAGTGGTATTAAGTGAGGTAAAATATTTATAAAAAATTTTTTATAGTATTTTTCGTATAAATTTGTGATTTAAAAAATTTTGACTATATTAATTGAATAAATTTTGATGTTATTGATTTTTTTTTTAATGATGATAGATTAGTTGTAGAGACCAACTTTCAAGGCATATTATTAATAGCGAATATAATTAATTACATATATATAATTCTAGCGGACATGAAAAAAAATAGGGCGGAATAATATTGAATCAATATTTAAATAACGAAATTATAATAAAAAAAAAAACATTGTCCGTTAAGGAAATGGTATGTGGATCAAGTAGATAAAATAAGTTTCAATGATCGACACATATAAAACGATTGTTTAATCACAATCGTCAGTCGATTCATTTTTCCAAAAAAAAAAAAACAATTTTAAACAAAAAATTTACATGAGAAAAAAAAATTTAAAAAAAAAGCAATTTTTGGCCACTGATTAAATGTGACTTCTGCAAATAAATACATTGATGATACTCTTATACATTCAATCTTAATCAAGATATCCGACTACTTAGATAAAACCAAAAAAAAAAACAATATAGTTAACAAAAAAAAAATTGGTCTCAATAAAAAGTTTTTATATTATCTAACAATAGAAAATAAAGTAGAGATAAATTTCTTCATGTAAATTCCAATTGGAATCTCAAATTCTATCGAACAAGGGAGCGATCGAACGACATTAAAAAATTGTCTATTGGTATTTCACATATGTCGACACATACGAGGGTCGACGGATTTCTTAGGGGGAAAAATGTCCCTTAAAAAAAAAAAAAAAACGAGAGAAAAAAATCTCGAAATTGTAGAAGGAAATATTTAATTTAATATGGAATTTTCAAGGATGTATAGAAGGTCCAATCGGTAAAAAATTTCTGCGTAAAAAAAAAATAAAAATTTCTTCAATATATAACAATTAAAAAAATATTTTTCCATTAAAAATTGACAAAAACCTCTCCTATTTTATTTTAAATAGCCACCGTATGAGTTTCCACCTTTAACCTTGAAGCACTATATCTACTATTGCTACAATTTTTACTACTTTTTTACTATTTACCACCGGCACCATTGTAATTATACAGTTATCATCATTTTACGAAAATAACAATCAAATTTTCAACTAAACTGACTTTGTTAGAATTAGAATCCGTTGGTATTTTTTGAATTTGCATTTCACTGCCACGATTAATATTTAGATTTATGTTTTTCACCCGTTAATACATGTCCTCAGATGATTTTTTCACCTTTTTTCGAGCCCATCTCCGTGTCAGACTCTTTTAGCGGTACTTTCAACCACACCTCCTGCTTCCGCAGCTCACGTCCTCTTCGTTTTCGGTCTCTGTGCCACTCTCTTCGTCTAGACACAAATTTTAACGAGGTCTAAAATAGTTTAAATCAGGGTTACAGACTCGTCTGAATATATTTGTATATGCTACTGATTCAAGACAATTTGAATTTTTTTGTTGTGCTTTTACAGTGGAAAAATTTACCTTTACTCTTGTATCCATCGCTTGAATCCTCGTACTCGCTGCTGCTCGTGTCTGAATAGCCGGCTGATGCATTTTCATGTGAATACTTCAGCGTGCAGTTCTTTGAAAAACTCTGTTGTGCAGGAAAAAAATTCGTAAAAAAACGTCTTTTCCAGACCTCGATGTTTTTTTATTTGACCAGAAAAAATCCTCGTCTGCGCTAGCTTTGTAGATTAACGACTTTTTTCGGCCTCTATCCTGCAAAATTAAACAAATAAAATTAAAAATAACCCATAAACTCATGACATTTTTGATAAAAAAAATTTTTAAACATTTTTTTCAATTATCAAACAGTTGCATACACGTATTAGTTGTTAACTTGATCGATTTTTAAGATTTAAAAAGAGCATAATAATGATTCTCATTGATTGTCATAGCAGAAGTCATATAATCGGATTAATTGAAGCGCTTTTTTTAATATGTTCACTACTCGATGCTTTTAAACACGTCTTACTGGATAAGGAATTTTCTGCTCTAGCTCTTTCACCCGATCCTCAAAATTAAGTGTCGTTTTACGATACAGGGACAGTTGAATAATCTTCAAATGACTCGTCTTCCTCTCCCTTCGCAGTAGCCTTCACAAAAATTGCCGTCTTTTCATTCGCTCGATTCGATTGCTCACGATGTCTTCTAGCCTCTTTTGTCTCTAAAAAACCTAAAGCTCTCAGGCAAAATCTCACATTTTTATGAGTTAGAAAACAGCAAAACTAACTGCGTTTGATTGTAATTCAGAGGGCAGATGTGGGGCAAGCTCTATAAAGTCCTAGCAATGACCAGGATCACACATAACGCCAGAACAATGGACGTGAATATGAGAGCGTAGAAAATTCCAGGTAAAATATCGATGAACATCTCTGGCCACATTGACTGTATACATACATAATCGCATGGGTAATTATCAAAATTGTAGCTGACTAGAAGTTTTTTGCGATTTTTTAAATACTTACCACATTTGCACCCATTTCCTCAGTGCTTCGACGCTTTCGAGATCGTCTACCGGAACTTCCATCGGGTTTCCTCTCCACTACTGTACTCTCCAGACTGTCTCGTGAAAATCGCGAGTGCCCGGCACGCTGTTCTACGTTGGTTGGTCGACCTCTTCGCTGCCCGTTCTTAGTGGGAGTCGAGTGCGCCCTTGGTTCGTCATCGACTGACAGTTCATCCATCTCTGGTTCCTAATGTATCAGAGGTCAAAACAACACGAATATATCCGAGAAATAAAATTAAATAAATAAAAACGCCAGTTCATTGGATGGACTTACCAGTTTGGGGTGTTCTATTTGAGGTATTTCACCGCGGAAGGCCTCGTATATTTGTGTAAGGTAGGAAAACATCGCTGCTTTATTGGGAACGTCGCATTGTGCCATTTCCTCACCTGACATTATCTGTACGATAATTTAAAAAAATAAACTATTTTTTGTTTCTTGGGTCTCGTATAAAAAAACTCTCAAAAAAATTGGACCGTTACAAGCATTTTTAGAGATCACGAATTTTGAAATTTCCAAACAAAAAGCCAAAAAGTATTTTAGAAAAAATTTTTTTTTAACTTCACTATAGCAATTTTTTTTCTAACATGTAATATGAATAAATTCTACAAAGTTTCAATGTTCTGGAACGACCTCTTTAGATTGATATTAAGACCTTATTTTTCTGTTGACAGCAAATCCAACGTTTGAATGTTGATATAGTCACAAAAGGTGGTGCAAAAAACAAAAAAACATTTTTTTACAATCATGATTTCGATCATTTTTCCAAATTTAAAAATCCTTGTATTGGCTTGATTTTGTTAAGAGGGCTCTTAAAAATTGATAAAATATGTTGTTTTCTGGATACGAGACACGAAAAACGATAGCATCATTGATCTAGGGTTTGACTAGATCCAGAAAAAATTTATATTCGTGTATTACCGGCGCAATACCGAGCTCCTTCTCCAACACATCGTAGGCCAGTTGATTGTTCTTCTCAATTTCATCAGGCTTCAAATAGTAGAAATCAATCAAGTCTGGTCGATATCGGTGAATAATGGCGCACATTGCTAAGCCATTTTTAAACGAAGACGTAAAATCAGTAATCTGAACAGTGTCATATCGTGCAACTTGACGTTGTAGCCATTGTAACAGCATGTCTGGATGAATTTCAACGTCAGATCGTCGCTGTTTCGTCGGTACATCGCTTGCTGTTTGAGTGCGCGGTTGATTAATATTTTCCGGATCATCAGTGTCGAGCAGACTACGTACTTGAACTGTCGAGACAGATTTAACATTGAGATTTCGATATCGTGTGTGAGGATCCAGAGTGTAAGCGGCGTAATCACGATTTAGATTCTCCGGTGTTGTTTGAGCGAGCAATCTGTAGATTGATTCACGTTCGGCGAGGACTTGCAGGGGTGTTAGACCTCCTGCCCAGCCTTTGATTGCCCAACCGGCGTCCATGGAACTGAGAAAACCTCGTGCACAGCCCGAGCCTGTTGGCCAAAACGGCTCGAGCAGACTGTCACCTACGAGAATCATTAAAAGCCGATGGCCGTTTCGTTCAACTACTCGGCTGGCATTTTCCGCTGCAAACATCGATGTAAAGTCAAACATTGCCACATCCGGTTGACCGTAGTGATTCACAGCAAATTCCATGTCAGGCATTTGATACTGAGTGGAATAATCAGCGGCTTCACGTGCATACAGCATTAATGCCTCTCTGTTGACATTTTCTTCAGCCAGTAATTTGACTGCGTCTGCGTGATCTTGTAAAATCACTCCCTTAGCAATTAAACTATTTTTTTTCGCAGTCATAACAAAATAATGTGTATCATCCTTGTAGTAAACAATATTTTCTAGATCAATTCCAGTTTTTTGATACAAATCTTTGAAGAATTTTTGGTTAAATATAAAAGCTACTCCACTTATTTCTTCAACACGTGCCTCGGCTTTGCTTCGTTTATTTATAAAATTAGCAGTTATAGCAATAGCTAATATCCCACGGAATTCTTTTCGTTTAAAGCCCTCTAAGGCATTGCGTTTGCCATCAGCACCGATGAGAACGTCGAATTCATATTGCGATACAGGGTGATCTCTCGGTGTTAATTGTGCACGCCAGCCGATTTCTTGTTGATTGTTTGACGGTGGTATTAGGCCGTCAAAGCTCAATCCCTCGTGGAATTCAACGCCCAGTATTAGGGCTACTTTTAGTAGGATAAACTGGAGTTGACGGATACTTATGTGATCTATTGAGCCGGCGCAGAATTTACCGAAAAATTTTTTAGCCGACAGTGCACGAAGATCTTCAATTACAAATGACCAGAGATGTAGGACATTGTTTCGAGACATTTGATTTCGCTTTTCTACTACGACCACTTTGGCTCCCAGGAGTTGGGCCTCTATGGCCGATCGTAAACCACAGGGACCTCCACCAACTATTAAAACCTGCGGAAATTATATAATGCTGTAATATTAGTGTTAAATGTTTTGTTTAGTGATGGAATTTTTTTTTTATAGTTGTATTAGAGTCTTATGCGCCGTGAAAAAAAGTTGCAACCCTTTGGCGTCGTTTTAAAGACCATCGCTCACCCCAAAACCTCAAATTTATGGGAAATTATTATGAAATATAGTGATAAACGTTCTCCTCTACGTTAATATTTTTTTTTGCAGTTACTATAGGGTCCCAAAAATACCTTAAAAAATCAGCAACCCCTTAGTATTGTTTTAAGACCTCCCGCCACCCTATCAACCTCAAATTCATAGAAAATAATGATGTTATATTGTGTTAAATGTTTTATTTGGTGGTAAAATTTTTTTCATAGTTGCATTAGAATCTGTAGAGCCACCGAAAAAATCAGCAACCCCTTGACGTTGTTTTTAAGATCATCGCACACCCTCAAATTTCAAATTTATGGGAAATACTTATTAAATATAGTGATAAACGTGTTCTCTCATGATGATATTTTTTTTGCAGTCACTCTAAAGTCCTAAAAATACCTTAAAAAATCAGCAACCCCCTAACGCCGCTAGAAGCGCTGAATAAGCTTTTGAAGCTCGCGAACAAACACCAATATTCTGTGTTTTAATAAAATACCTTTTCAGAAAAAATTTTTAAAAAAGTCCTTTTTGGCCTTGCAACTGGATATAACTTCTTAAAAAGGATGAAATACTCACACGTGTATTGGGACAGGCTTTGCCCTGATTGTAGCACTTGTGGTTAGACCTCTGGTCCAACTTTTTCCAGAGCGCCTGAGCCTTCCACGACTTCAATTTCGACTTTAACTTTGGATAAAACTGTGGGAAGGTGTTGGGTCGCATAGTGAGCAGCTCACACAGGTGTCGAAAGTGTCCGAGTATCGATTGGAGCGTTGTTGCATTGCAGAAAAGATCAAAGACCTCGTTAGCCGTGGGTACTTCCGGCGCGGCAGCCGTCGTCTTTCTGCTCGACTGCTGACTGGAATCCTGCATCATCTTGACTACTTGTACCTAACCACCTTCTACTGGGATCACAGTACTTTCACTGATGTTTGCTTGCTCAAAATCACGCGGTCCTGCAAGCGATAAATAAATACTCTCGACTCACCCGCTGATTCAAACCTATATAGCAGGCCAAAAAATGCTATACACATACACAATTGTGACCGCTGTTGCCGTCAAATTGTAGGCGAGGTCTGCTAATGAATACAAATAAATGTTTTAATATTAATAGTTACAAAAAATGATGCGAAAAAAGAAAAAAAAAATTCTTAATAATCAAGATTTTCACCATTTTTGCAGATTTAAAATTTTGTAAGTGACCTATAAAATGACTAGTATCGGTCTAATTTATTTATAGGACATTTAAAACATGATTTATTAATATGAGATGTGAAAAATTAAAATATTTGGTTTTTTTGCGCCACACGAGTGCACAGAAATGGTCACTATGCCATTTCAGAGGACTGTAAGAATTTTTTCAAAAGTGTTTTAGGACGATTAATTGAATTTATCGTAAATAGTCGGATGATAAAATCCATCAAGTAGATTTTCGACAAGCCAAAATTTCACTTACCATTCTGCACGCCTATTGCTAACATTGCTAAATGACATATATATATATTACCGACAGCTTTGTCTATGTACAGTTTGACGGCAACTGCGGCCACAACTGTGCGTATGCCATATTTGCCGGCTTTTTCTGCTTGTCCTGCCTGCCTCTTACTCCTAGGTGACTAAACGGGAATAGGTGGATATTATAGTGAACTGCGACACAGGAATTTATAAAAAAATTTTGATTTAATCCGAAAAAAGGCCGAAAGTAAACATCAATCTTTGACAACAGTTGTCAATTGACTGTGTTGTTGTCCTGTATAAATGCATGTCACAACATGGCAATCGTGTTGCCATGCATTTACACAGGCATCTGTTTACCAACAAATCATGAGTAACTAAATATATAAACAATGAATTTACATTGTGCTCGGTAGGCTCAAATTATGTGTCTAATGGTATAATCCAAAAAAATATCAAATAATCGACAAATTAAACAACACCTCTTAATTCTTTATTGTCAGATTTATATTAAACGCATTAATTCATGCCAGTGAAATTCGAATTCTACGACTGAATTTTAAAAATTTTCATAAAAATATCGCAATTTTTTTTCGCATCGAGTTGATTTATTCTGTTGAAATGACCTTATATAACAGCAATACAACACAATGTTTAATTTAAAAATTAGTGATTTATACTGAAAAACTATTTTAGATTTTTAACAACAACAAAAAACTCAATTTTCTACTTATACTCCGCGCGCAAGCACGCAATACTCAGATGGATGAGCGCTAGAGGAGTAAAACTTTACCGGAAGATGAGAACGAGTTTTAATTGTTTTCAACTTTCCTATAATGTTTTATTACACAGATATATAACTCTCTTAATCCCGAATTCCATTTTGCAATTAACCAACAAAGCCCCCGGCCATTCCGTGCTAATCACGCGGCGCGAGGTGATGACCTCGATCAACTTTATTCCACTTTACAGATTAAAAAAAAATTTTTTCCACCGGCTATTTATACCTGACGTTATCCAGCTGTAGGTGCAACGTGTTAAGAAGACTATTGACGGCGAACTTATCGGCCAATCACAGCAGAGAATCAACGATTTCGCTGGACAATGTGTGTATGTGGTATCCGCGTGAATCAGTTCGCGCGACATGTCAGGCACAGTTCGATCTTGTCAGTAGGCACGATTCATCGCGCATGTTATCACCGTCGTAAAAGCGCGTTTACGATCGTAGTCATGCACCAAAGGTGGAAAAAAATATTTTACTGTCCTCTGCACCCGTGTGTTGTAGTTTTAAGAATTTTCTTCTCTTAGTAAAAATATTTTTTGTTGATTAATCATGAGTGTTTGTGTACACATAGAGGAAAATCCATACTTTTGAGGCAAGATTTCTTCAACTGGAAAACCTTGAACGCTTGACTTGAAATTTTCCTTTTTTCTATTTTTAGATTGTATACTTTGTAGAATGTTTTTTTTGCTTTCAGATTTTGTCGATACTTTCGACGTGAATTAACTGGGTTAGTTTGTTTTATTAGTTGGAGTATTATTAATTGCTTCGAATGGATTTCTCACTTTATTTCGCGCGCCAGTCGGTCGTGATGGAAATTGAATTAGTTACGTGTGCCCCCTCATGAGTAAAGAAAAATTTTGCCGGACAGAGAAATAAAATAGTTGTCGAGTGCCAATTATTTTTATTAAGGTTTAAATGTAAAGGTAAATACGAGTGAGGAATGAATTCGAACGAAAATTTAGTGTCTGCTAGATTAAACCGTTGTTTTAATGTAGTTTAGCGTTGGAATTTAATTTAGTGCATAATTATGGAGGATAATTGATGGTTAAATTAATTTTATGTATTTAATTAAAGTCAGAAAAATTGTTAATGATTATATTAGACAATGTAAAAATTAGGATTTGCATTTTTTCGATTAAATTAATTCGATTTAATTGATAAATCAAAACTTTAACGGGACATATACCCCTTAGAGATTTAGTGATTTTTTGGTTTTTTGTTGATAACTCGCTAACTATGCCAAATAACAAAAAATGTCATAAATGATAAATGATAGGGAGTGAAATTTGCTACAAAAAACATTAATTAAGTTTTTTCATATCTCGCTTTATTTTTGAGATATTTTGAAAAATAAGAATTTTTAAAAATCTAAAATATCTCAAAAACTGAGTGAGATACAAAAAAAATTTATTCAACGTTTTTTGTAGGAAATTTGATTTCCTATAAATTAACTTATATAATATTTTTCATAATTTCGCTTAGTTATCGAGTTATTGCCCAAAAAACTGTAAAAATCATAACAACTGCGAGAATTCCAAGGGGTATTTCTCAAACAAAAAAATTTTGTTTTTCCATTTCGACCATACATCCCAAAATTCATTCACATCTATTTTAGAAAATTCTTTCAATAATAATATATTTTTTTTGTAGATTTCCCGATAAAATGCCTACAAAAATTGTTTCCCATTAAAATTATATCTTTGCGCAATGAAAATTCAATTAAAAAAAAAAAAAAACGAATCACTCATCTCAAAAAATAAACAATCCATCAACAATAAAGTCCGATTTTTATTTCAAATGAAAAATTTTCTTTCTCAACTATAATTCAATTAAAATTTGAATTTTAACCTCGTTTGCTAGCAGTATTATATACAATTCAACGAAAAAATCATTGTTGAATATCAATTACTCAATTATTATTAAGAATCTGCTATCCACTTTCGTTGAAGTAACTAAAACCTTGTCTTTTATTTCTACCCATCAGGCGCCTGAGTGTGATGATCAGACATGCTGCTCATCACGTCACGAAGAAAGTCCGCATTCGGTGGTGCAGTTGTGTACAAGCTTCCTACAACCAGAAAAAAAAACATTACTCCTCAAAAAAAATGCCTCAAACCTCAGATATAACTTTTATTGACGCCTTACCAACAAACTCTGTCTCCTTGTTGTCAAACGTAATCATTTTACAGCCGCTGGTCTTGTCAATTTTGAAGCCCAGGCATCGAAAGCGCTGATCAGTCTGGTACAGCGTGGCACTCTTGTGTGGATTCAAGTAGGGTTGTCCACTAAATGGATTAACAAAGTCCGCCCAGTAGCCGAACATTTTCAACTTGGAGCACATGTCCGACGCAGCTAAGAGAAACTACAAACCAAGATCCTTTCAACCAAGTTCAAATCTAACTCCCCATAATCAAACTTACGTATTTAGCGAGTTTCTCCGTCTCGGCCTCGCGATTTCGTTGCATCAATCTTCGGCTCAGCTTCTGGGTGATCGTCACGATGGTCATCTGAGGCGAGGAAGTCTCGACACAGCCGGGGAAAAGCTCGGTCACGCTTTTGCGCAAGAGAACAGGGCATTCCTGAGCGATACAGTGAAGAATCGGCTGGTCCGAGCTGGGTTTTCGCCGCTTTTTACCCTCTGAATTCGCCTCGCTCTGCACAATAACTGATCGTGTCTCCACTTGCGCAGTTGTAGATTGGTCCAGCCAACCTGGACCCACGCTTCCTGGCAGGTAAAAGCGAAATCCTCGAGCTCCAAAAAGCTCCCAGTTGGGATTACTCTCAAACTCATGATTGTCAATGTCTGCGTTGATATCGTCTGACTTGATGAGCTTGTATGAGCTTGTATTATTGGCACTTCTCCGCGAATATTTGGCCCTGAGTATCAGATTGATCGGCCTTGTGCAATGTCTTTGAAGAATTTTTAAGCAGTGCATCTGCAAGCAAAGAACATTATAGAGAGATAAAATAAGAAATGTCTGTTAAAGAGGTTAGGGTCAAGGTGAATGTTACGGTGATTTTGAGAGTTAGAGTAGGGTTTTGGTTGGGTTTTTTTACCTCGAGTGTTTGTATTCACATGCTTGTCGACGATACTTCTAGGTGAAATTCCTCCTCTATTGTATGTTTGTTGACTAGTACTAAATGTCATCGACAGCTTGCGATGTTTTTTCTACGTGTTTCCCACACCACACAAAAAACCTGTTTGCGGTCACACATAATACGTGTCGGTAATGTCGGTATGTCGACTCGAGCGCTAACTGGTATATGCGACGGTTTATAAGTAATGTACCGACAGCCAGATACTTAGAAAGTTAGAAATAAAAATCAAGTGTATGTACTTTGATAAAAATTTGATTTTTTTTACTATATTGGTTTATTTAGTAAACAAAAATGAGGTAAATCATTTTTTCGTGTAAAATTAAATCATTTTCTTACCTAACAGTGACATTTTTACGTTAAACTATACAGCTTCTGCAGCACGTAAGTTCAATTCTATGTCAAAAATCACCCATAAATATTAAAGCAAGACTCTTTTAGTGATACAATCACTCTTTCTTCAACATTTGAAGTGACATTTGTTTGAATAACTACAAAAATTGATATACGTTTATACCACGTTCGTCACTTTCTTCAACTTCATTTATAATCTAAATTGAGGCATAACTTTCTTTGGATTGTAAAATCATTTTTTCCCTGCATTTCAAATAAGCAAGGACCGTTGAGTGAGCAAGGATAAGGTCTATTTTTTAAAAATAAATAATTTTTTTAATTGTACTGAATTACAATATTTCTCACCCATAAATCATCAAATTCTTCGAACATAAACTAATTTTACTCATTAATTTCAAATTCACACTACAAATTGTCATCTGGTCATAAAATGCATGAAAAATAGGCAGAAAAGCGCGATAAAGGACTAGAACTGATTAAGCATCTTGATAATATCATCGTAAACGAGTGTTTTCGCATCTCTACCCCAGAGATAGTCGATGTGATTGAACTTTGCATGATTTATTTTGTACTTTCCGACAACATTGGGCAAGGCTTTGGCGAGGGTGTCCACATCCTGTAAAAATAACAAAGAGTTGTTAAACGTCTACAACTAGAGGTAAAATATAATTTCACTCACCAAAGGATGATTTAAAAAATCATTGTCACTATAAAAAATCGCCACTGGTATTTTCACTTTATTCAGGTCGTATTTCGGTGGCTCATCGGTGCCGTAGATTTTAAAATTCTCGCCAGGTCCATAATCAAACTGTTGAAATGATCCTAGAAGAAAAAAGGGCTTTAGCAATGTGATGATTCACGTTAAAAATGAAATTCTCTGCTAACCTGTCTGTATCGCCTGGCTGTAGTGGATAATCTGCTTGGCGGAAGCTCCCGCAGGAAAGTGTCCAAAAATCACCGGCAGCATGGCTTTATCCAGCTGATCGCTGCCGAAACCGGCCACCAGGTAGAACCAGCAGTTGCAGAAGGTCCTGGCGAAGGTGTCGGGCGCTTTGCGCATCAGCGTGGCCAGGGTGAAGGCTTGGAGCTTGTTCCTGGGGAACCACTCGTTGATGTTACAGTACGCCGCGGCCCACTGAACCATACTGATGAATTTTACAACAAAAAAAACTAAAACGAGCAGTCAATCACGCAAAAAACTTACTCTCATCACGATGTTCAGTGGCACGATGCACTTGAGCAGCGGACTGCGCTGGTTCGAGAGGAAGGCGATGGGTGCGAGGCAACACATGCCTCGGATTTTTGCGTTGTACTCTGACCTCTCGCTCGCCATCACGAAAAACACTGTCGTGCCCTGACTGTAGCCGATGTAGTGCAGGTCGCTTTTCGCCGTTTGTGCGAGAATGTAGTCTATCGTGGCTGGCAAATCGTAAATTCCGATCTCGTGCCAGCTTTAAAATTAAATTTTGTCATTAGAACAAAAATTAATCGAGTAAAAATTTATGAGTTATTTTACCTGAAATTCCAGAATTCTCGATCACGTGTTGTGTAAGTTTTGTGGCATTGTGAGTATCGGCTACCTCGCGCATTTCCCAGCCAAACATCGTAGCCCTGCTCACAGAGGAGGTAAGCTGGAAAAAAATTTTTTTTTTCTTCATTAATACTTGGATAACTCTGTAAATAAGCAAGATAGAAAAAAATGTTATTCAAGTTGAATTATTGAAAATTAAATTTTCTACAAAAAATATAGAATAGGTTATTATTATATTTTGCGTTGTTTACGAGATATTTGAAATATAAGAATTTTTAAAAATTAAGAAAATTTCAAAAAATTTATCTCTATATTTTTTTGTAGGAAATTTAATCTTCAATTATTTAATTTTAGTAACATTTTTTTTCTATCTACTAAATTTATTAAATTATCACGAAAAAAAAATTTCATGATAATTTTATTTCAATAATATAAAATGTTAAAAAAAAACTGGTAACATCTCAAAAATTATGATAAATACAAAAAAATTTTATTTACATTTTTTGTAGGAAATTTTATCCTCAATTAATTAACTCCCATGACATTTTTCGATATCTCGCTTATTTAGTGAGTTATCGTCAAAAAAAAAACGTGAAAATACCTGATTTTCAAGGTACATGATAACCTTTCAAAATCTTCAACTTGAAAAACAATTTTTTCATTTCTATCAACGATTGTAAAATTTATTAAAACAAGTTTTTAAAACGACTTTATCACTGTTAAAGATCCACATTATTGACTAAACAACCTTGAATAATTTTGTTCCTATTAAAATATCTATAACTAACCCAAAGCTTTGTCGGGTCCAAGGAGAACCCAATCAGCAGAACTGGATAAAAGTCCATGATTGATGAGGACAACTGGTCTGGCTGAGTTTGTCTGATCCGTGGACAGATTTTCGAGTTCCTTGGACTCGGTTTGAGGTGGAATTTTTGGCAGGACTCGATGTACCTCTAACCTATACCCATCCTCGGTCCAGATGTGATGTGTCTCGGCACGGTATCCATGAAAACCGATTAATTCCGGCTGCAAACACATGTATCAGAGCGTTGGTGACTAATTCCAGATTATAAAAACCTCTGACAAGAGTTGTCAAGAGAGGTTTCTAGGTTAGGCACGTGGTTTAACGACAACAATAACAAAAGACAGGTCGATACCAAGGAGCATTCTAGAACATTTCGTTCCTCTAAAATGACATATACACGACTAACCTAGAAAAATGGCGCGATGTTTTCTTACCGTTGTCATGTGGGTTTCATCGTGTTTAGCATTTGCAGCGGTCCAGTAATTCATTTCACAGAGTCCCAAGCTATTCAGGTGACTCCTTGTCAGGAATATTCTGCGAGAAAGTATCCAGGTGTACTTGCACGGACGGAGAAACGAGAACATTCACGTTCACGACGACGTAGCTTTCTAATTCGGCTAGTGATTCACTCAACGTGGCAACGCAGGCAAATCTTGCAGCATTACCAACGATAATAAATATTATTCAAGGCCACATAGGTGCTTCCGCAATGTAATCTCGTTAGATACGAGGAAAGTGCTGTTTTTCAGTGTCAGCGACACAACACGCATTGCACACTCGCGATTACGATTTATTGGAAATTTTGTGATGTGTTCTACGCAGCGGCTCTAAACACGTCTCATTCACTGTCACTTCTCACTTCACAACCAACACAAAGTATAATGCGCTGACTGAAGTGAGTTTTGTCAGACTCTGCACTGGATATACAATGTTTTTCGTGGTGGGGGCTCCAGGCCACTTCTTGAATTCATGTTTATATGCTAATGTATTTTGATGACGCTTCAGATGCCGGGAAAAAATATCTACTGATGACGATACTCTAGACAAAGGATAAAGGTCGATTGTATATTTGATTTAATTTGCTAATTTATGGTAATTTTAATTATTATGAGATCTATCGTCGTACTTTGTAAAAATTGTATACAATAATTTATCTCGAAAAAAAGTTTTAGAAAAAAAAATTTTATTTTCCATATATTTGCTTTAGTATTAGGATTAGCTATTTTTTGCAAGGAGTACTTTTTATAGATTTTGAAATTCTCTATCAAAAAGGTCTCTTGTAAAATTTTGATTTATCGATAACTATAGCGTGTGCACGCTCGTTTCACTGCGCGCGCTGTATATACTTTTTTTTTTCAAGTTTGTAACTGATAGCTCAAAACGACATCTAGAGTGTTACTGATTTTTTTTTAGATGTTTTTTAGATTCTCAAGTAGCTATAAGGAAAATATCATCGCGTTGAACACTATATTTCGTAATTATTTCGCATGAATTTGAGGTTTAGGGGGTGCGCGATGGTCTTTAAAACGACGCCAGGGGGTTGCTGATTTTTTCGAATGTTCTTGGGATTCTAAACCAACTATAGAAAAAATATAATCGTGAAGCATAACATTTAACACTATGTTACACAATTATTTCGCATGAATTTGAGGTTTAAGGGGTGTGTCATGGTCTTAGAACGATGTTAGGGGGTTGTTGATTTTTTTTATGTTTGTTAGACTGTTTAAAAATATATATATTTCAGATAAAATTTAATTTTTTCTTTATTTCTAATGCGCAGCCTCTTAGTTGTCTCGAGCAATGGACGATAAATAAATTTTTTTAGTGATTGATAACAAGTTGATTTGTGATTTCTCATAGTTTTAATTAATCACAACAAATTGTTACGTAAAGTTCTTTGTGGTTCACGATGAAACATTGAACGTGGCGATGAGTAATGATATAAAATGACACAGTTTCTATATATAAGATCGTATATATATTCACATGATTAATTTTTTCACGATGTACATATAAGCGCATTTAAAACAAAGGAAAATATATTTCATTTTCATATCAGAAATATGACATGAACGATAGCTCGAGGGAAATGGACGTAAAAATAATGTTTATGTATACGTTATTATTATGAAACTTTGATAATGAAATTATTTGTTTTCTTTTTCCGTTATATTCTCATGCGACAATGCGATCAAGGTCAATAATCAACGCAATAACAGTGTAATTGTTTGAGAAAAATTTTTTTATCAATTTCTTTTAAACATTTTTTTCCGCGTGTTTTCGATGATTTAATGATAAACTTTGCCTACCTAATTTTTCTCTGGCATCAGAGTTATGGTCACGAAATTTTTTTTATCGCTTTATTGCCCAACTAATCAATAGATCTACTCATTTCATTGTTTTTTTTTTTTTTTTTCAACATCAACATAGAACTTGGTGATTATATACATAATAAATATTAACGGAATGATTTTTTTTTATGACAAAAATATCGAAAATAATAATTTTGTACATATTAATAACAAGTTATTAAAAAATATAAATATTTTCTCGAAGATCTAGTTAATTATTTTGATTTATTGCAATGAATAAATTATTATTTATGCTTTAATTGAATAATCTAATGGAAACAAAAATAATTTACTGCATAATTCAATGTTTTTTTTATGATTTGCATTTTAATTAATTTTTTTTTTATTCTCAGATTTCTATAATTGTTTAAGTTACTGTGTGTACTCATTTGAGTTTGGCTTTTCATTTTTTATAACATTTTACATATGTTTTTATTTATTTATTTATACATTTATACCTTTGGCAGCATTGGACTCAGTACTTTCGAAGTCTGGAACTTGGAATAATTTAATATTATCCTGTGTTTATTGATTTTTTTTTATAACAGTTTTCTGTTCCAAGAGGTCTCTAGACGACGTAAAATATCCAGTAGCCTGCGTTGAATAACATGAAGCTCACGGGGAAAATAACCCTTGAATATTGGTCGATGACATTTACGTCTTTGATTTTGGGAATTGAGGCTCGAAATACCGATGCACCTCGACGCAATGCATGTAGTACCTAAAAAAATTATCAACTATAAAATTAAATAAATAAGCTCATAGTCTATAAAAAATTTTTTTTTTATTGAAAAACTAAAAATTTGAATTTAATTTTTTTTTTCAAAAATTTTTTTCAGACAACTGCAACTCGAAAAAGAATTTCTTTACATGTTTCTTTAATTGCAATAATTTTTTTGCTGTTAAAAAAAAATTTTTTTTGATAAAAACTTTTTTTTTATTTTTTGGAATCTTGATATTGACATTTTATTTTGAATATATCTTAAAAATGCTTAACTTTAGACATTTTTTACAAGAGAGCTTTTTTATAACGCATAAAATTTTCTACAAAAAAAGTCTCTTGTAAAATTTTTGTACATTGAATATTTTCCAAGATATTTCGATTAATATTATTCGATATTTTATTAATATTATTATTAATATTATTAATATTAATATATATATTATTAATATTATTAATATTAATATATATATTATTAATATTAATTATTATTAATATTATTATTTTATTAATATTATTATTATTCGATATTTTATTAATATTATTTCGATTAATATTATTATTAATATTATTATTAATTGATTTCTTCCCAGGACCAACCTTTGGTTTGTGTTGTCGTGAGCCACGATAGCGAAGTCCCGAGTTGCGGCAGAAGCTCGCACTTCTCGCGGGCCTAAAACTGGGTGGGAATTTGGCAGATTCCAAGTACCTCATGGCAGGAGTAGTCGAGCCACTGGCTAGACCCGATCGGCTTCTAATGCTCGGCAGCGGCGAAACTCTCAGGTCCTGGAGCTCTATTATGTCGGCCTCCGTGGTGCCAGCCATGGGTATTTTGTTGGCTTGAATGGGCATCGAGTCAAAGACTGTATTATCGCGAGGTATAAAGCACGCCGAATGAAACTCACCTGTTGTTGTCGATACAGATGCTTTTTTCTCCCCCGTATCCATTTTCTTCTTTGTCTTTTTTTTAGCTCGCGCGCCCCAGTAAGTGTAATTCACTGCCGCGTACTCGAGCAGCGCGGCGAACACGAAGAAAAAGCACATAACTAGGTAGATGTCAATGGCTTTGACGTAACTGATCCGAGGCAGAGAGCTCCTCACGCCCGTTGATATCGTTGTCATTGTCAGCACCGTCGTTATCCCTACAACAATTAAATTCGATTAAAAAACTCCTCTACCACGCTAAAAAACAACCATCCGAAAAATCAAATAAAACAGTATTTTTTCACAGTTGATGGAATTTTTTTCTGCATTGGAAAAAATTTTTTAAACTTGGAAAAAAGTATTTTCCAACTAATCCACTAATTTTTTTGCGTATTTTCACTGTTTTCTCAGGTAAAAATTTTTTTTTTTGCTCTAGAAAGAGTAAAAAATTAGAAACATCGATTGAAAAAAAAATATTATTATTTATTTCATGGAAAATATTGTAACAATAACGTTAGATTTTGATTTATTAATATTTTTTTGCTTTATTTTTTGCTTCAATTCATAAATAAAGATAAGTAAAAAAAATTTTAAAGCATCAAAAATTAAGTTTTTAGTCAATAAAAAAAATTGTTGTTTACTATTTTTTGATTAAAATGATTTTCCAGGTATTTCAAATTATTTTTATAGTATAAATTGTCATATTTTGATGTGTTAAAAATTTTTTCGGATTTTTTTTGTCACGTAAAATATTTTTAAAAAATCTTTTACAACTAGGATAACAAGAGAGGATGAAAAAAAAATTTTTTTTAATGAGAAAACACCCTGTAAGGGTAGTTGTCAGTCAATAGAATGACAGTAGAATTTTTGGAATGAATTTCTGAAGCAAGTTTGATGATTTGAGAGTAATAATTTTTGCGTACCGAGCGCTACACGGGCACTTGTGGCCTCGTGATTAATCCAGAAGCTCACCCAGCTCAGCATGACAATGAGAATGCTGGGCAAATAGGTTTGAAAGACAAAATAGCCGATGTTGCGCTGCAATTTGAAACTGAGCGACAGCCTTTGATAGATACCCGTCGCAAGGCGCTCCTTCCGATCGTTCGTCTCGTGGCCGAGTATTGTGAATTGCGGAAGTTCCGCTTCCTCCACACCTCGAACTGGCGTCTCCTTCCAGTACATCACTACGTCCAGCACGGTGTATCCGTCTGCACAGGGCATAGAATAATAGATAGAACACTTGAGGTAATGCACAGAGCCGCATTCGGGTGGATATCGTCTTATAGGTGGCTTTGCTTCATCGGCCAATCTGGCTGCGGATTAGTTGGTAAACCAATCTCGCCTCTCGAGTCATTTCGGTTTAATTGTCGATTTACGTTTTGTCTATTGGATATACCAAATTTCATTTTGTGCCGGGGTTTTAAGTTAATTACTGAAAAAATTTGGTTTTTCAGCTCTTTTTATCATCCTTTACAAAAAAATAATTAAAATTATGAATAAAATTCAACTAATCCAACTAATAATCCGAAATTATTTTAAAAAAAAAATTTTTTTCGATACAAAAAAAATCAAAAAAAAAAATTTTTTTAGAATATTAATCCAAAATATTGAAAAAAAAAAAAATCAAATCAAATAAAAAAACAAATTTTATAAAAATGTTTATTCTTGTTGAAATTGTTTAAAACGAGATATTTAAATTTTTAAACAAAATTTGAAATATCCAACTAATCCTTGATTAATTAATAAACTAAAATAAAAATTTCGTCTCCAACAGTTGATAAAAAAAAATTAACTGATAAAAATTTTCATTAATTTCTGAATATAAAATTATGATTAATTTTGTTATACAGAAATCACCGATGAAAAATAAACAAAAGTAAATGTAACTTTTTAATTAGAATTGTAAAATAATTTTACATAAATTATGCGAAAAAAAGTTTACCACGAATAAACTCAACTGTTCGAACAATATTGCCACAAAAAGAAAAAACAAACAAAAAGAATTGCGAGATTTCCTATTCAAGTGGAAATTTCCTCTCAAACGTGTTTGCGGGCAAAAAAAGTATACGTACAGCTCTCAATTTCGACGGTGCAATTTTGAAAGTCGAGAGGATAATAGTGAAGGTCCATCATGCAAGCCAGAGTCGTCGTGAATCTCATCCCATACGTGACTGATCCGTCGCCGGATAATCTGACGAGTTTGTTGCGCTCGGTGACGTCGTGGAGGAAGCTGGGAACGAAACCTCTTTACAATTGTCATTAAAATCATCATAATACCAATTCAAAATATTTTTAATACATTCTTAAGCAACTAATCTATCAAATCAAGCTCCAAATCTGGTCTTGATCATAAACAATCAACGGTTTTAGTCAATTTTAAATCCGTAAATATTGTAACTAAACATATCACAGATAAATTTCAAATAATCGTATGCAAAATTTAAAAAATTTCTCATTCAAAAAATTTTTTTTCATCCTCAGAAATAAGCAAATAACTAAACTAAATATAAAAAAAATTAAATAATTGAATAAATAATTATTAAAAGTATAAAATTCGTTTTGAATAATTGTCTCAGAGTTGACAGAGATTTTTTTCGCTTTTTTTTTTCAAGTTAAAAAATTATTTTAATGTCTCTCTGGTGTTTTAGAGATGATTTTAATACACGACGAATAATTATATATGATAAAAAGCAGTCAGGCAGGACATGAAATAAAAAAATTAAACACTGACATGTCCGCGTGCATAGAATTTTTGTGTAGAAAAAAGTTTTTCTCAGTCAAACCGTTTATTTCTCACGAGACCAGCTATTAACCCACATACCTCATGATCGATCGTTATTAACTTTCTTCCCCCCTCGCTTATTCACCTGTTCTTGTCGTTGGCAAAGAAAGTATCCGGGACCCAGATCTTCTCCGCGAAATCCCCGCTCAACGTGAGCACCTCGCCCTCGTGTGAAAATGCCAATCGCTCGTCCTTCCAGTACTGGTTCAAGTACAGCGTTATCGTATAGTCCTGAGTCATAAAAAAAACACATGATTTTTAAACATTGAAACATACATTTTTTTCTATACTTTAAATTATCTTAAAGAATTTTTTTTTCATTAATGCATAATATTAAAAAACAATTTTTTTTTAAGTCATTTTTTAAGGGTTAAAAATATTTTTATACAATTTTATTAAAAAATAATCAATATTCACAAAAATTTTCATGTCTTTAATTCGATAACAATATTTTGTTATCAAAAATGAAAAATTTTACCGTAATTGTAAATAATTTAAAAAATTCCAAAATCGTGATTTTTTTAGAAGAAAATTTTTTTTTTTTGTTTTTTTTTTTTTGAGGTAAGTGGAAAAAAAAACTTTGAATTTAGTCATTGGTTGACTGTAAATTTATTAAAAAATCATATAAAAATTGATTTTAATCTATAAAATTAATTAATTTTTTAATTTTATTCAATAAAAATGTTTCTCAAGGATTTTTTTATTTTTAAGGTGATATTTAAATAGTAAAAAAAAGACACTGATAAATCAAGTATATGTTTAATGACTCACCATATTCACCTCGGATATGGCATCGAAGCTGGCGATCGTCAGATCCATGCCCACAAGCAGCGGATCACCTGCAACATTTTAATTTACACAATTTAAAAACAATCTGTCTAAAATACAGGAGAAATGCCACGCAAAGTGATTCAACATAGTTCAATGAATTACTCAATTAAAAAAAATGCGGAAATAAATGCGTGTCAAATCGCGGGAAATTGGAGGGCGTAGAAAAGTCAATTACGGGCTTTCAAGTCCATCAAGTAAAGTCATTATTGCACTATGTAATCTACATTAATCTATTCGTGGATGAATATGAAAAACCATGATGATTTTTATAAAATTAAAATTAAATCCAGTTATACAAACATTGAACATATTTTCAAAAAACATATGAGTTATTGAAAAATTGTATTAAATATATATATATTTTTTAGTTAATGATTGAATTAGATATTAATTTGGGGAAAACTTTCATATCGCATGTCTAAAGTCAAAAGGGCGTATCGCTAAAAAACTCTGAGCTTTTTACTTGCGAATATCTTGAGAAGGATGCAAGTTAGAGAAATTTTGTTAAGGACCTATTTTATAGCTAATAAAATTCTCTACAAAAAAAGTCTCTTGAAAAAAATCTTTATCTCCTTTAGTTTTAAAGATATCATGATTTAAAACAGTAAAAAGAATTTTTCTTTACGTCATTTTGGGTTTAGGAACGCGATATGACATTATCGGCGCGTAGTACATAATATGAGGTGATAAATCAGTGATTTTTTAGTCTCATTATAAATAACGAGACAATGGCAGACCCATCAACAATTTGGGTATATGATGGCCAACAAAATTACGCAGAGAAATTGAAGATCCACTCAATTTTTACCCAACGCTTTGCATATTTATAAGGGTCTGAAGCACTGATGCAATATATAAGGCAGAGTACTCGTCTATATATACGCATCCACTCGCTTCTCGCCTTCAAATGCAAAAAATCTAGTGGCGTTGAAGCTTACCACCAAAATTCGGCCTCAGCCGGATGTCGTAGCCGTCGAGGATCCTCGAAATCGTTTGAGTGACGTTCTCCAGCCTGTCAGTCGTGCCACTACCGTCAGACTCCAAGTAGCCCCTGTAAAGTGCGTTATTATTAATTATTTAATTATTTCAAACATTTGTCGATACATATTAGCAAATATTGCCACTTAATTATCATTTTTTCATTGAAAAAAAATTTTTTCATCTTCAAAATCTTTTTTTTTATCTTTTTAATTATGAAATATTACTTAATATAATTATTAAAAAATTCCTATTGTTTTTTTTTGATGAAATTTCTGTCTTTTCTGCTAGAAAAAAAAAAAAAAAAAGATAAATTGATTTAAAATTTTGCTGGAAATATTTTTTTTTTTTAGTTGAAAAATTATACATTAAAATTATTCGCAACTTTTTTCCCACATAGCAATCATAATTCTCCGTCGCAAGTACATTTTACAAAGAGGCACTTAAACCTTAGAAACTCCTCGGTCAATTATCGCACTATAAACAGTATAAAAAAATTCTCATCATCAGAACGGCGGTTTTTTGTCCGCAAACTTTTCCGTAAATAAATTTCCCTCATAAATTTACGAGTCTTGCTGCAATAAAAATAAATCCATTCTAAATGGTTCTTAACGAATTAACTCAATAATCAACGAAAAAACCTTAAATTTCATTTTTAAAATGTCTACCCATCTCCAAACCGCTTGACAATGCCTAAGAAAAAATTATGTTTTACCTTATATCTCGTGAACCGTGCATTTTACGTGAAAAACTTTAATAACCTTTTCGATAGAGCGTAAAATTTTGCGTATTTTCAATCTCAACATTTTTTTACGTAAAACCAACAGTTTTCGAGATATAACGCAAAAAAAAAAATTTTTTTTTCCATCTGCGCCTCTTCAGTGGATAAGTTTTTTCATCAGCTTGTTTTCTAATTAAAAAAAATGACGGCGTGTGTAGAATGATATTAGGGTGAATTATGCTGTTCTAATCTAACCACTCAGGTGTCATGTCACGCACGATAATCAATTTATTTCATCTGCAACTAATCGAGTCTCAACATTTCGCACACAATACAATAGAAACTGTCAGCCATATTGCTCGCGAACTAATCCATCTCGAGTGAAATTACTTAGTTCCCTCCCCAACTAATTAACCGAGTTAGTTACTCGGGTCAGAGACAGTAACAAGTTTGACTGATTCCAAACTTCACTATCACCCGTTGCCATGCCGATCGCCAAATATTACTCATTCAACTGTTCAACTCTCTCTCTCTCGACATCAAAATCATTCGTAACAAAATTATCTGTATTAAATAAATTAAAAAATGGCCCTGTCACATCGCATGGAACTCGGCTGGATTTTACTACTGGTACTCGTGGTGATTGTATTTGTTATTTACTTGCATTCAGTTGGAAGACTAACAATACCAGGACTGCAGCGACGACGATGACTCTGTCAGAAATCTGTCTCGACCTTCGAAGGCTCGGATGGATCTTCGAGGCCTTTTTTTCCACCGAGCCCACCCTCTGGCTCATCGTCATACCCATCAGCATCCTTTTTGGCACGGTCGTCGGCACCGCCGTGGACTATGCCTCGCGCCGTGTTGATTAACTATCAGGTAATTTTTTTTTCTCGCTTTTACTTACCAACAAGTCAGCTGGTGCAGTTGCAGGAGGAACACCGCCACGATTATACTGTCCAGTGACATCATCCTGCGACTACCAAACTTCTCCGGTCATCTTTGCATCGCTCCGCACGTTTTTTCCCGCCGCTGATCAGTTGGTGATTTTTTTAGTCACAAAATTTTACTTTCATCACGGAAATTTGTGTTTTTTTATTTCACATTTTGTGGTAAGTCTTTGAAATATTATCACTAAAATTTTAATTTTTTATTTTTAAAAATGTCAAAAATTAAAAAAGAATTTTTCTCATGTTTTCAACGTGCTTACGGAATTTATCAATTTTTCGAATTAAAAACTCTAATTTTATTTATCGAATTTTTTTCATTCAATTTAGTGAATTGAAAATTTTTAAAAATAGTTTATTAAATTTTTCTGATAGAAAAAAACATCAAACTCTAAAAAAAATTTCATCAAGTAAAAAAAATTTTTTCACTCAAAAAAAATTGTGAATTACTTATTATTTAATATTTTTCAATCAATATAAATAAATACAAAGGTTAAAAAATTATTTATTTTTAATAAATTGATGGAAAAACACGTTAAATGATTGAAAAAAAATATATATATTCACCAAGAATGAAACAAAACAAAAAATTAGTTAATTTTATAACCAACCTGAAAAATTTATTCACCATTAGTGCGTTTTAAAAACAAATTTTTATTTGCAGTTACGTCAACATTCTTGCGCGTCTTTGAAAGAATCAAGCGTAACAACCAGCGTAAAAGTCAACAATCTCTCGGAAGCACACGAACTGTAAGCACGTGACATAACGACGCGAAAACAACCCTCAATAATCTCATTAAAAACAAAAAAACTAAACAATTATTTCAACACTAAAGCAATAAAATATAATTTAAAACCCTCGTTATTTTTCATGCAGGCTGAATTTTTGACAGGCACGTCTTGCATCGAGGGCAGCATCCGTTCCACGGGTGCCGAGCGCTCGTGACATCAGGAGAGGGAGAGGATGGCACCTCAAACCATAGCGCGTATGCGCGCGACGAGACGCGAATTACGCCGACGTGACACGACCGAAAATTCATCCTATCTTACATCACCTCCCTCTAGAATACTCCACGAAAAAAAAAATCCTCAAATCGACCTAAAAAAAAAAATTGTAACAACCCAATCGGCAGTTTTTAACGTCAAATTAAAATCCATTAAATCCAGCGTATGAATTTTCATGCGCAAGAATAAATTCAAGTTTTTTAATTAATCCACAAATTTGAATGAATTTTTGACTTGTACATATGTAAATCCAATGCTGAAAAAAGGCGACTCTTGATAGCTGATGGGACTCACCGGAGTTTGCGCGCGAGACTGTCAGAAGTGGGGAGAATGCACGCGGGCCTCGCGCAATGTTGTGGATCGTGGGTGATTCGCGTCCCGGCGACTTTCAAGACCAGACAAGCTAGAATTAAAGAAACAAGATGGAAAAAATCATCATGTAAGTACTTTCAAAAATATTTATTTTTTTTTGTTTCAATAGAAAAAAGCTTGAAAAAAATTTCTGCATGACAGTTAGATCACTTGTGAGTGTCGCGATGCTTTTGACACACGCTTGTCATATCGGAAATGACAGCCTCGTTAAACGCGTATTGACACGCACTATATAAATATATAGTTTGTGTATGCGCGCTTGAGATCAACAATGCCTGCATCGGACAATCATGTGTGCGCGGTCAAATGTTAATTACATCCTTTGTGACTGGATAAATATTTTCTACAGCACAGGCTTATTTACATTTGGCGCGTTTTATTTTTTTCCCCCTACCAAACGGCCCGCGAGCGCTGACATGATTTTCACGCGGCGCGTCGCGGGTGGGGTGGCTGAATTTACTCACAAACTCTGTCGAAAGTTTGTGTTTTAACATGAAATGCTATATATGATGGCTTAACGAGAACGTTTTGATCATGTGATAAAAATGGTAGAAAAAAAAAGCTTTATTTTATATGTATATAGTGGTTTTGTCATCATGGCACACGAATAAACTTCCGTGTGGCTGAACATGCAGGCTCAGGCGTGATTAAAGGACTGAATGTCGGTTTGAGAATCGTCACGAGTGGCCAAGGGGTGTATACAACTTTAGTTTTTTAAATTTAGTTTTTTTTTTTTCGAGGAGAACTCGTCATGTGTAGAGTATATACTCTTGTTGAGTTATGGAGAGTTGAAATTTACGAGAGCGTGTATTTGGAGTTTGGTTTTATTTTTTGAGAGGAAAAAAAATTTGTTGGTTAATCGGTTTTATATTATTTGCTTTTAATAAAAAACTTTTTGGTTTTAATTTTTTTCTAAAGCTTATAGTCAATTAAATTCAATTTTTTCTAACTTAAAAAATTTTTTTTTTTCAATTATTTTTTAAGGAATTAAACACATAGAAAAATTAAAAAATAATTTTTTTTAAGGAAAAAAACAAAAAATGATGGTTTATGATTGAAAAAAAAAAAAAAAAAAGTTTTTTCTCAAGATTTTAAAATACAAAAAAATAGGGGAAAAATTCTTAAACAATGATTTTTTTCATTAAATACTTAAAACAATAAAAAAGCATATATATTTTTTCAAGTTATCATTTTTTTTCTGTTAAAAAAAAATATTATAATTAAGAAAAAAAAATCTATTTATTTGAAAATCAAGTTAATTACTGACTAGAAAAAAAAAATTTAATTGTATTTCTTCATTAAATTACTTGTGCCTTATAAACTCACTATATTATCTGCACAATACAGACAAACTCCTTAATTACTGAGCTCCTTAGCAAGAATAATAGTTAATCACGAAGATTGACACAAGCGCAAGTCAATTCTCGAGTGTTGTTTACACGAATCCTCAACATATCCACCCAATCTGCGCTCTGAATGCTCATATATATATATATACAAGTCACGGAAAGTCTCGTCGTCGGATGTGCAGTGTGAAAACGTCGGTAGGAGAAAAACGCGCGCGGGCCGCAGGTTAATGGAATCATGAGCGAGAAAAGAGCGAAAAGAAAAAAAAAGAAACGTGAAAAGTTGGAGAGATGTAGGTCGGCCATTATCGCGAAGTTTTTTTCGCCTGGCTGTCTTGTTGTTAGGTTTTTCCACGTGGAATCAATTTCCCACTGTGGTTATTTACACGAATGATGATGAAAAAAGAAACACAATACGAGTAATCATGGTAAGAACTTGGCCGAATGTCATAGAGGGAAGAAATCAATTTACTTGAGAATTCGCATATAAAATTGAGTTCACTTGAGCTAAACTTGATGCAATACATGTAGATGTGCCTAGAGCAAGTGCAACTACACATGTGCTCACTTATCTCCTTCGATTCAGCGGTCTCACTTCCACTTGATACTCGTTCGTCTGGCATTTTCGGTTGACGTGCATTAGGTGCTCTATATATTGTATAAATATACGGCGTTTACGACGCTTCGATGTGGAAGAGAGCTTGAGCCGTGCTCAGTGGCCGTTTATATTCCTATCTCTGACATATATGATAGGTATATTCATAAAACTCTGTTTTTACTATTTAAGCCTGTATATACATTTCTGCTTGATGATGCTGGATTTTTTTACTTATTTGCCCGTTATTGTTTTTTTCGTTCCATTCAATTTTTTCATTTAATTAATTTCTAACAAAAAAAAATTCTTTAAAAAAAATCTCAAAATGAGAAGCTATAGTAAAATTTTTTGGTAGAAACATATAAAATTTTAATTATTTAACATGTTTATACGATTTTTTTTTTATTGAAAAAAAAATTATTCAACTGGATTTCGATTTTTTAAACAGTATTTTTAATATTTTAAGAAATTTCTTATATAATTAATAATTAATGTTTGAATTTAAGTGTTCTGAAGATGATAGATCTGCATTCGAGAAATATCTGAGGCAGTCGCCATCTAGTGACTCGTGTTTTAACGTTTTTTGAAGGATGAATATAAATTTAGAAAAAGACGTAAATATTCCGTAAATATTTTCATTAAATTCCATAACGCTTCTAAAAAAAATGTGATAAATTGAAAAAATTTTTAAATTTACGCATATTTTTGATTTTTTTTAAATCCTAAAAAAATTTTTATCAGTCAAAAAGTTCAATATAATAGTAGAAATTAATTTTTTTTTTAAATTTTCTTTTACTTTGAAATAATAATTTTTTTGTAAGAATAAAAAAATCTTGATTTAAATAAGAAGGTAATTAGAAAAATTAGATATTGAAATTGATTATGTGTATTAATTGAACGAATAAAAAAAAATTGGGATGTATAAAACGAAGGGTATAAAGTTCACTTGAAAGAATGTGACGCGACTAACTCTTTCACAGTATAATGCTACGTCAGCGAACGATACAAGGGTCCTTCTTCCTCTTGGCATACTTCGAAGTTACACACGAGAAAATCTGCTTTGGCTTTCGTCTTTGTCGCGATCTCCGCATATATTTTTCCCCTGCAACTCCGTCATCTTTTTACGTGTCTGTATACTTGATCAAGCGAGAATTTATCTTTTCAACTTTAATGCGCACATATATGTTTTCCAGGCCCTATCGATTTCTGCCGAGTATTTCGCTATATATAGGCAAAGGGCAAATATCTATCTCAATGTGTGTGTCACAGAACTTGCCTAGCAAGAGCCAAAGGTTCACCATGCATTTCGTGTTTACACTCGACTCGCGTTTTGTCCAGTGACAATTCGTCGTTTCCATTTCGGTCCGAGAATTTAATACGACTCCATTGACACTATACTAGTTGAGCACGTGAGTCAATTCAAGCGTTTTCATAAACTTCAATTTATTCCGGCCTTTCAAAATTGTTGTTTAAAAAACGTACAACCTAAAAAAAAAAAATATTTTAACACTTTTCCGTTTTATTCAAGTTTTAATCGCGTTTTTATGTCAATAAAATTTTTTAACTACTAAAAATCCCAAAATTTGACTGCTTTATATGGAATAAAATTTTTTTTTTTTTAATTAACCACATTTTTTTAACATGTCACTACAATTATAAAACTTTATTATATTATTAATATTATAATAATGATCAATATTCAGCTTTAAAAAAAGCAGCCACTCTGAAAATATTAATTAAAAAGTTTTTTACAGCTTTACAAATATTTTTTGAGGTAAAATAATTTTTTTCCCCATTGATTTATACATTTAAAAAAGTTTTTCAACTATAATAAAATTGAGCTATATAGATGTACGAAGAAGTATGAACTATAGTTTGGATGAGATGAAAATTTTTTTGATGAATTTTTCAAGGGGTATATATAATACCCCTTAGTGACTTCGTCATTTCTGCGATGTTTTTTAGTTTTTCTGTGATACCTCGGTAAATAAGTGAAATAACGAAAAAAATTACTCTACTGAAATAATTAAAGATAAAATTTCCTACAAATAACATTTGAAAATTTTTTTTGTATTTCCCTTAGTTTTTGAAAAATTTTGAATTTTTAAAAATTCTTATTTTTCAAAATATCTTGAAAATGAGTCAAAATTTAAAAAAATTTTATTCTACATTTTTTGTAGAGAATTTAATTTTCTATCATTTAACTCTTATAAGATTTTACGTTATCACTCATATTAGCAGAGTTATCGGCAAATTAACGAAATAAAAAAACAACATATGCACTTTTTCGACATAAGTAACAGGATATAACTATTAAATATTCTTCCAAACCGTTTTCAAATGAATAAACATCTAAATAATTAAAAATAGCTGAATGAAAAAACAAAAATTATTTAGAATTTCATCTGAAAATTTTTTGCTAGTCGATTTTTATAAAAAGTTTGTTTTTATTGATCATAAAATTGGTCAGCATTTGCTTGCAGATGTTGCGGTGATTTTTGGAATATTTCGAGTCAAGTTTAGCTATTCTGAATATTGAATATGTCGCTGCTGGTGGTTAGATATTTTTCTTTTTCATTTGTTTTCAATACTGAGAATACTTGTTGCCACCTTGAGGATTTTCCATGAAGTTTATCCGATCGAAATATCCGGGTATAGGGGTTGCAGGAATGCAACTAGCACCCAGAGGCAATTTGGCGTGCTTCAGATGCCTGTAGCTCTGTAATCCGTCAGTTTAGTGTAACACTGACCGCTTCTGAAGCTCCGCTAGCAATCGCTTTATCTTGAATAGAAGTTTATGATTGAAAGCGATTATATTTTATAGATTTTGGTATTTTCAGCATCAATATATTGATATTGCAGCTTTCGTATCTGTCAGTGATTTTGAGAATTGACGATGTATACAAACTTTTTACTGAGCCCCGTATGCCCGTATAAGTTTGATAATATTGTGCGATGGCATTGTTGCATGAATACTTGATATCGATAGGCGAGACAGTGATGTATGACAATGTCGCATTGACTCTTGAGAATTTTTATATTTTATCTCAATATATCAAATCTCATTCTATACTCAATTTTTTTTTTATTATTGTCAAACAACTTAAAAAAGTTCTATAAATCATTTTTTTTTAATTTTTTAAAATTATTTTAATCACTTGAAACAACTATTGTGGACTTGGAAAAAAATGTGAAAATTATTTATTCATTTTATTTTCAAAATATCTTGAAAAATACGACATTTGGAGAAAATTTTCATGAAATCAAATTTGTAGCCATCAAACTTCTGAAGAAAAATGATATAAATAAAAAATTTCTAGCTCTGATTCTAAGGGTTTTAATGTGAAAAAAGAAATTATTTTCATTCATCAAAAGTCAAAGCTTTTTTTCAATTTTTTGTTGTCAGTTTCTATATAAGGAGTTTAAAAAGACGAAATATTTTTTTTAAGTTTTGAAAATGTCCTAAAAAATGTAGAGTTCATAATCAAATTTCCTTGTGCTTGCCAGATTGATGAAATTATTTGTACGAAGTAAAATGATATTTAATCTGTGATTTTTGAGCGGTTTATCGCACGATTCAAGTGGGAATAAAGGTCAAGTATTAACATAAATCAATAAATTACAGGGTGTTCGTCTTATTCATCTCCTTGGGGACGTGTCGAAGCAGTCGTAACCACACGATCCTGCATCTGGCCTCGACTGCGATCGACCTGTCGTCTCTGCGGCTTGACAGGGCCGCTCGGGGAACAGTTAACGATGTCGTCTCCAAGAACATCACCATGGTGCTCGAGAACCTCTTGATGAACTACGAAAACAGTCAACTGCCAACTCATGGCAAAGGTATATATTTCTCTGGCGATTCCACAGTACTTCTCTTCTTCGAATATTAATTCAATTTAAATTAGAAAACAATATAGGCATATAATCTCACGGGGATTTATTTAAAAGAAGAGTGAGTCGAGGGATCACATTCCCATTTAATTTTCGCTAATGGCCTCAAGCGGATCAACTAAAGACTTTCAACAAAAAAAAATTAAAAATCGATACGAGAAGAGGGCAGTGAGCAATTCGCCGTGCACTGAGTCGACGGCTGTTAGCGCCAAATTATTTCTCACGCTGATTTACCCCGCGCGAAAGATATACATTTTTATCAGTCAAATTTATTTTACACTTCTCTATCAATTTATCAACTTCTAAAAAATTTTTTTCAACTGGGAAATTTTTTTTTTTTAATAGTGAAATTGATTCTTCTTATAAATGTCGCATTTTTTTATTGATAACTCGATAACTACGTGAGATAATGAAAAATGTTATTTAAGTAAAATAATTGAAAATTTAATTTTCTAAAAAAAATTAAGAATAATTTTTTTTTCGATTTATGCTTCGTTTTTGAGATATTTTGAAAAATAAAAATTTTTAAAAAATCATAATATCTCAAAAATGACGAAAAATCCAAAAAAGTTTATTCGAAACTTTTTGTAGAAAATTTAATGCTCAATTATTCAATTTATATAATATTTTTTATTATCTGTCTTATTTATCGAGTTATCGTGAAAAAAAAAAACAAAAAAAAATCATGAAAAATAGGAAATATCTCAAAACTGTCTAAAATTTTATCGGAAAAACTTTTTTTTCTCATTTAAATATGCCAATTGTTTAATTTGAAATTCGTATTTTCTTTAAAAAAATTTTTTTTATAGATACTAAATTTTTTCTAAATTGAAAAAAAAATGATAAGTATCATTAAATTCAATGTCGAGATTTTTCGTGTTTGTTTTCCCTCGAGGGGGAAGTAAATAGATATTGAAATGATTTAGATAGGATTTAAAATAAAAAAATAGTTTCCATACGCGACCCCGTGGCATATCGGCACTCGACCCGTATAGCTCCTGATTTCGTCTTGATTCTCCCCTCGATCTGCGCCACAGATGTGATTTTTCCGCGGGCTTATATCCTGATGGCGGTGCTTTGCCAAGAGCCTGAATACGAAAATCCCGTGAGAGTGTTTCTGTCGAGTTTGAAATCGAGTTGGATGACGGCCAGAGGCATCAGACAAGAAGAAACCATGGGTCAGTTTCAAATATGGCATTTCCCTTTCAAACGTACACCCCGAGCCGCATGTGTGCTGACACACATTATTATATTCCTTTCATTTTGTGTGTACATTTGCCCATGCTGTCCATCCATTATTTATTCACCCCGAGAAATTTTTATCGCCAATTTCACATTTAAACAAAGTTTTCAAACAACTGCCTAGACATGACTACTCATGAGTTGAATTTTTTTCAGGTGTCCCAACGGTTGTAAAGACCAATATCCTCATTCGAAGCATGGGCCCAATTTCCGAGTTGGATATGGTAAGGGTTAAACTGAAAAAAGCTCAAAAAATCTTCCAAATTTTGAGTTTTTCTACGATAACTCTATAAATATGCAAGATAACAAAAAATCTTGTGATAGTAAAATTATTTAGAATTAAATTTTCTACAAAAAATGTTAAATAAGCTTTTTTGTATCTCTAACAGTTGTTGAGGAAAATTTTGTTTTCTTTAGAATTTACATTTTTTATAGGGAATTGAATGGCTTGATTTAATTTTTAGGACTACTCGATGGACTGCTACTTCCGCCAGTACTGGCGAGACTCAAGACTGAGCTTTTTGGGGCCAATAAAGTCGTTGAGCCTCAGCATCAAAATGCTAGAGAGAATTTGGCGACCAGACACCTACTTCTACAACGGTAAACAGAGTTACGTCCACACTATCACAGTTCCTAATAAACTGTTGAGAATCTCACAGGAAGGAGACATTCTCTACTCAATGAGGTAAATAGTCCTTTTGATCCTTTGTTAAATATTTGTTCTAAATCAAAGCTCGGACACTAGAAGAAATATAAAAAAAATACCTTCATCCTAACGTAAATTTCACAGTTTTCATCATTTTCAGCAATAACTCTAAAACTAAGAAAAATTATGAAAAATATCATATAAACTAAATTCTAGGAAATTAAATTTGCTACAAAAAATGTCAAATAAACTTTATTCAAATTTTACGTTATTTTTGAGATATTTTGTAAAATAAAAATTTCAAAAAATCAGTAATATCGCAAAAACTATGGTAGATTAAAAAATGTTTATTTAACATTTTTTGTAGAAAATTTAATTCTAAATCAGATAACTAGAGTAATATTTTTGACTATTTCGCTGAATCGAGTTATCCCTAAAAGAATTCAAAAAATCCGATGAATTTTTTTTTGCTCCTGAAAAAAAAAAAATTTTTTTTTATCAATTGCAGACTAACAATTAAGGCAAAGTGTCCAATGGAATTGAGAAATTTTCCGATGGATCGTCAATCTTGTCCTCTGATTCTCGGCAGTTGTACGTCCACTTTGGTTTTTCTCGCCAATTTTTTCCAATAGCTTCACACTCACATCGTCAGTGTATACATATAGAAGCATGAGGCTCCAAGGCATGCCGTAAAATCCTCAATCACCTATACTTACAATGAGATAAATTTTTTGCATTGTTTCCAACCCCTGTTGTGCCCCCAACCCAGCGGCTTTGCAACAGCTGGTTTAGAAAGCATGCTACACCCTCTGCTCCTCGCGGACGGAGATAAAATGGAAAAGTCCCTCGAGATAATACCTCCTTCAGATGCCTACACTACGAGACAGTTGGTTTACGAGTGGCAGGAAGGATCCTCAGTCAATTTCGTCCCTGGAATGGCGCTGTCTCAGTTCGACCTCATGGGCTCGCCCTACAGGAACCTCACCTTCGTCAGGCGCGAAGGCGAATTCTCCGTTCTCCAAGTCTCATTCAATTTACAGCGCAACACCGGATACTTCCTCATTCAGGTCCTTATTTATTTCTTCACATAGTATTATATTTTTATATCTCTAAAAAAATTCATTTCAATCAATAAATACCTTTAAAATCAAGCTAACTTTTGAAAAAAACAAACAAAAATTACAAAAATTCCATTACAAACTATATTTATATAAAACAAAGTCGGGTTAGTTACACAACTGATAAGTCGGAAACGGCTGTAACCCCATGGAAAAAATTTATAAAATAAGATGTATTTTACTATAATAAAAAATCATTTTAAAAATTCCTTTTTTTATTTAAATTTATATGACTTTTATATTTTTATTAATAAAATAAGATATCCAGTTTTTAGAAATTTTTTCCATGAGGGAAATCGGTATATCGATTTTAATAAACACGAATTTGTTGGTTTCTTCTCCTCCTTGAACAGCAGAAAAACTATATCAGTAGATAAAAAAAAAATTATTATTTTTCGATATTCATTGATTGTTAGGCGGTACAAAATTCGCCAGGGCAGCTATATATAGTAATATGTAAATCTATTAATTTATTTTTTCTTCCCTGAAAAACTTGAAAAAAAATTTTTGATTGCTTGATTTTTAGGTCTACGTACCTTGTGTGCTCATCGTAGTGCTGAGTTGGGTGTCATTCTGGATCCACCGTGAAGCTACAAGCGATCGAGTTGGTCTAGGTATGTTAACCATGCTCTTTTCCCCCATAAAAACCTCAAATAAGAATACAAATTGACTCAAGTTGATTCTCATACTATACAAAAAATGGAATTATGTAAATCAGCAAGTCGGTGGATAACTCCCGTGTTATTCAGGCATAACAACCGTGCTGACACTGTCAACAATCAGCTTAGACTCGCGGACGGACCTTCCAAAGGTGCGTTACGCCACAGCCTTGGACTGGTTTCTCCTGATGAGTTTTTTCTACTGCATCGCGACGCTTTTGGAGTTCGCCGGTGTGCATTACTTCACAAAAGTCGGCAGTGGTGAGATTCCCATCGACGAATCCGAGTGGGAGGACTGGAACGAGGAGCCGATGGGTCGGGACTACAACCCAGTGAGCCCTAAAGCCACCTACAGCCCGCAAGCAGTTCACCCAGAAATCGCAACGCGTCGCCGAGGTTCCATGCTGTGCTCCATCTACAATGTGCGAAAAAATATTAACAGTCGATTAAATTTAACAGATTATCTGTACACGCCTCGTTTGCTGTTGGTTTATTTTCGCTGGCGCAGCAACTGTTTAACCTGAATATATTTTTCAGTCGGATTCTCCGGCTTTTGCTTTGGACGCTGGTTACTCCATATCGGCTGCAGTGACATGCAAACCATCGACAATGGAGCGTCAAACACAAACAGAACTCTGCATCCCAAAATGGCGTCAGTTTGTGTACTGTCTCGCGGGTGATGACGCCTTCAGGTGAACGATAACGTGCAGTATGGAGATTATATCTGTTCTTGCCATTATTAAGTTTGTTGATGCATGGGGGCGAGGTAATTGGAGCAGTTGTTAAAGATATTTTGGGGTTTTTGTGTTCCAGGCGGCAGCGGCAACGTGAAGCCGCGCGCGGCTGTCGCAAAGATGGAGAACGTATAGAACGACACATAAATAGTGTGTCTTACATCGATCGGGTGGCTCGTGTAGTTTTTCCAGCATCCTTCACACTGCTCAATATTTTTTATTGGGTAGTTTATGTGACGTATGAAGAGGAATTTAAATGGCGTGATCCACCTCTCAGCTCAAAATCTCATAATAAATGAAGAAATGTATTAGAAATGAAATTATTAACGTTCATATAGAGTAGTTTCAATCATAGAGCGAGATATAATTACTGTAATTCGGTTGGAAAATTCAGGAAATAAAAAAATTAATGTACTTGTATATCGTGTCACTAATGATAAAGGGGTGTTATGGTCAAAAAAATACATTTAAGCTAATAATTACTGGGTATTATTTATATTTTATTCATATTTTCATATATTTTATGACGTTGGATGGAGGAAAAAAAATTTTTTTGAGTAAAAATTTTACTCAAAAACTTTACTGTTTTCGTGATTTTTTTTTTTTTTTTTGACAACTCGGTAAATAAGCGAGATTTTGTAAATTTTTATAAGAGTTGTATGACTGGGGGTTACATTTGCTACAAAAAATTCAAATGAAATTTTTTCCTATCTTTCTTACATTTTGAGATATTATGATTTTTTTTCAAAAATCAACCGTAAATAATAACTATAAATAAAAAAAAAACGTCGCACGTATAAGATTTTTTAAAAAAATTACATTGTCATGAATAAAATAAGAATTTAGTAATTTTAATTTATTTACTCATTCAATTTTTTTTTAATTCATAATAATTCATGAAACAGTATGTAAAATTTAAACTTTTCACTAGAAATTCGCGACAGCGCCATCTCGCGGTGTTTGAAAAAACTAATCAAAATGGCGGCCTGACGCCCTTCTTTTCGCGATGCATATAGTGCATGTACCGTTCTCTCTCTCTCTCTCTCTCTCTGTACTATACTCTGTAGAATGCAACATATGTGTTTGTTATCTGGATACACATATTCGCGGGGCGTTACACACATACAGATGTGATAGAGTGCTCATTTTCTTCTGTGATAACCCGCACAATTGAATTTAATCCCGCGATTACGTCGAACACCGCCCGGGTACTAATTCAGTCACTCAGAGACATTCTTGTGGCCGATGATTGATCGAAATTGTCGTCAATTAAACGACTTCGTCGACGTCTTGGGCGACATACTGTGTGTATTATTTTCTCAGTAATATCGATTTCGACGATGCACCAACAATCTCAGTGATTGCGCGAGTGTTCAATCAATTGTACGTGCAATTTCTGTCAGGGTCAATTTGACTTACGATAATTTTTCAATGCGACAAACCTGTTTATAAGACGCCTCACTGTTAATCAAGAATTTATCAACAATGGGAATCGGCTTGAAACCCTTGGAATTTACTGATTGTCTCACCGACAGTCCGTATTTTCGTGAAAATTTGCACTATCATGAACGTGAATTGGAGAAAACTAGTCAACAAATTAAACGACTTATCAAAGAGGTCAAGGATTTGTTAATTGCCGCTAAAAGTAAGTTTTTATGATAATATTTTTTTTTAACCTCTAGCGATTGTTCTGGTGTTCGAGCACCTTTAGCACTTTGGTAGCCACACTGAGTCACACACTTTTATTATGTCCCAGTGGATTGAAAATATATATTTGTTTTTTTCATTATTATCAGTGTGTATTGTTTAATTGCCTTTCACTTTTGCTCGTGTAAATATGCATGATTTTTTTTTCAACTGATTTGTTCTCATGCACTCTCAGCACGACTAATTTTACTGCCCTGATATTGTTGAATTTCTAGCTAATTTTTAGGTGGTATTGTAAAATTGGATATTTTTTTTTTTTTTTATAAAACAGGAAGGTTCAACGAGCAATTAAGCGTGTTTTTATATAATTTTTTTCAAAGATCTGTCTAGAGCCCAGAGAGCCTTCTCGAAAACTTTGCAAAACTTTAGTTTTGAATGCATTGGAGAAACACAGACTGAGGATGAAACACATATTTCCCAGAGCCTAAAGGAGTTTGGTAAACTCATAGCATCAATTGAAGATGAGAGGGATCGCATGGTAAGCAGTGAAGTATCCAGTTTATGAGTATGACTGGGGCAAAATGGTATCACACGCGTTCACCTCATGATATCATCGCAATTATTCGAGTTATGAGATTTTTACTTGAGAACTTTATTTTAGAGAATTTCAAGAGCTACAAAATTCTTCTCTTTCAAATTTTCCATAATACTCGTTGTTTCCGAGATATTTGGAAAAAAGAAACTGTAAATTTTCCACTCGAGAATCCAGGTTGACCGTAATAGACGTTTGTTATATGACAATATCTTGAAAACTATCAAATTTACGTAATTTTTGTACAGAACTTGTTTGATAGAGAATTTTACAGAGTACAAAAAAGATTCAGTACAAAAATTCCATAATTTGTATATTTTTCGTGATATTTTGAAAAAAGACAACTCTTGCAAATTGTGTCTTGAAAAAATCCGGATGAAATGTGTGTCATTTTAATTTGCATATAACTCAACAATAAAGCAAGTTATGAATTTTTTATAGAGAACCTTTTTTGGTGAGAATTTTCTTAGCTTTAAAAATTATTCCATGTAAAAATTTCATAAATCCAATATTTTACGAAATATTTACAAAAAACAAAAAATACCAATTTTTCCCCAGTCTCTCCTACATAATCTTATGCAATACCCAATTTAGTAACAAAACCATTGTTTTTTCAAGAAACTAATGGAACAAATTTAACATCAACAAATAATAATAAATTAAATCTTAGTGAATAATTCATTATAACTAGATGAACTTTTTAAATAGTGTAAATACGATGTGATTTTCTCTTTTTTTCGTAGTTGGCAGACTAGGAACTGCAAGTATATTTTTCTTAGATGCAGTGTGCTTTTATATTTCACCTTCCGCGTGCAGTTGCACAAACCATTCAATTTTTTTTTAACTGTTCAACTGAGCCTAGTATTCAAATACCAACACACCATTGAAACTAATCACACCGACCTTTGAACACCACTTATCTCAATATTTATTCATGAATACTTTTCTTGTCTGAAATTTTGTTCTAAAATTAATCCATCATAATTTTCCAGCTTGAAAGAGCTTACGACCAAATTATTTTACCTCTGGAAAACTTCCGGAAGGAGCACATCGGCGGAGTTAAAGTATAAAATACATTATTTATTATTTTATTTAATCGATTAATTTTTTAAATAATTATTTTTTTTCAGGAGGGTAAGAAGAAATTCGAGAAACAAACGATCAAATTTTGCCAGAGTCAAGAGCGCTATTTAAATTTATCCACGAAGAAACAGGACAATGTCCTTCAGGAGGTGATTGATGATTTTTCTTTTCTATCGATGGAAATTTGAAAATTCACGAATTTTAAATTAATGTCAACAGGCTGATGCCACGTTGGATATGGCTGAGAGACATTTTTGCCAAGCCAGTTTAGAATACGTATTTCTTTTGCAAGAAGTTCAGGAGAGAAAAAAATTTGAATTTGTAGAAACGGTAAGATTGCTTTGCGGTTTACACGCGATCCAAAGTTCAATTTTTCCATTGTCTATTGCAGCTGCTGGGATTTATGTTTGGATGGCTGACGTTCTATCATCAAGGTCACGAGGTGGCAAAGGACTTTAAGCCTTATATGACTGAATTGCAGCTGAAAATACAAAAGGTATGATTAAAAAAATCCAATTTCCCAGCATAAAAATAATAATAATAATCAAGTTGCAGTTAATATTTATCATTGAAATTGTATTTAAAATTATTTATTTTTATACTAATTGTATTGTTCGATAACGGCATGCAGCTTTACTAATTTTTTTGTGTGTATTTTCTTACAAGACTAGAGAAAATTTCCTCGCCACTCGGGATAAAACCGAGTCGCTTATGAACAAAATGAAGGACATGAAAAAGGTAATTAACACAATTTTTTTCACGTTGTTTTTTCGAGCTGTGAATTTTTTTTAACTTGCCAAATCTGATAGTTGACGGGATTTTTTTGAAAGTGAAATATTTCGAAAAGGACGACAGATACGAGATTTTTACAGTATATACTATTTAAAGAGAATTTTAAGAGCTAGAAAAAAGATTTTATTAAAAAATCCGCTAAATTTCGTTGTTTTCGAGATATTTGAGGTTGAAAAGCATCCTCAACTATGGCACACTCGTTTTCACCATTTTATTCTGTTCAAAAAAAAATTTTTTCTTGTAGTCTGCAGTGGAAACTGGAATAAGCAAATTAAATTCGCGAGAAGGCTACTTATTCTTAATGGAAAAAAGTGAGTTAATGGCCTAAATTATTTTTTTGTTAATGTTTACAATTTCCTAAATACTAAAAAAAATCACAGAGGCTTTTGGAACGACATGGACGAAGCAGTATTGTACATATCAAAAGGATAAAAAGGAATTTACAATGATACCGTACAATCAATTGACAGGAAAATTCGTGAGTTGATAATATTTTTCTAAAAGAAAAATTCCGGTCTAATTCACGTTTTTTTCCACACAGAGTAATAAAGAAATATTAATATTGGCAAGCTGCATTCGTCGCATGTCGGAAACGATCGAAAAGCGATTTTGCTTCGATATTACCGCTGTAGATAAGTGAGCTCTAGAACCGCCACAACAATTACAATCTAGCGATGACTAACTTTGAGAACTAATAAACTTTCTTTGTCCGCTTTAGACCAGGAGTGACCTACACGTTTCAAGCACTGTCCGAAGAAGACCGAAAACTCTGGATGGACGCAATGGACGGCAAAGAGCCTGTAAGTAGCCTCTAAACAAGTTAAATCATGGAATTGTCACGCGAATTTACGATTTTTCGCTCAAATTTGCAGACTTACGCCTCGCAGGGCCCGTCTGTCAAGCCTGAGGAGACGATGCTTGATGAGAATGGCTTTGCCTTTATTTCAAAGTGTATTTCAACACTCGAGGACAGAGGTGAGATCGAAAAAACGATTCTAAATCATGATTTTCCGTCATTTTCGTTCACATTTTAAAATCATGTCATCAGGATATTGACTAAAAATAACAAAAATATGTCAAAAAATGTTGAAACATAAGATAATAACGTATTCAAAATCAATTTTAAGCCGTTTGATTCAAATAAAAAAGTTTTTTTTTAATGAAATTTTCAAAGAGGTGTTTGAAATTTCGTCGTTTTCGTCATTTTTTCAGCTTTTTGGTGATAACTCGTTGAATACTCATGATAAAAAAAAATGTTATGAGACATAAACAATGAAGCATTAAATAATCTACGAAAAATGTTGAATAAATTTTTTTGTATCTCTTATAGTTTTCGAAATATTATCAATTTAAAAAAATTTTAATTTTTCAAAATATCTCGAAAACAAAGCAAAATATCAAAAAATTTCATTTTACATTTTTTATAGAGAATTAAAATTAAAATCATTTAACCTTCATGATAGTTTTCAATATCTCGCTTAGTTACTGAGTTATCAGCAAAAAACTAAAAAAATCATCAATTTTTCGAGAGTTCCCCCTTTGAGAAGTTTGACGAAAAAAAAAAAATTTTTTTTCTCCCAACTAAATGCATCAAAATTTTATTTAAGAACAAAAAATAAACGACAAAAAGGATCCCACGTCCTTTTGAAATTAATAGTGCGATATTATCAGAATACTCCCCTACAAAAAAAAATCAATAAAAAAAAAATCTCGACTTCTAGGGCTGGAGGAGCAGGGTCTCTACCGTGTGGTGGGCGTGGCATCGAAGGTGAACAAACTCCTGGCGATGGGGCTAGACAAGAGGAAACTGGAGAAGCTCAACCTGGACGATCGTTTCGAGTGGGAGAGTAAAACAATAACAAGCGCGTTAAAAACTTATTTGCGCACCCTGGCCGAGCCAATTATGACGTTCCGCTACTACAACAGCTTTATCCTGGCGGCGAAATTGGACTCGCGCGAGGCACGGGTGCAGGACATTCATACACTGGTGTACCGATTGCCAAAGGCGAACTTTAGCATCCTCATGCTGCTGATAAAGCATCTGCGCAACGTCGCGGCCAAGGCAGAGAAGAATCTGATGACAATCGGAAACCTCGCTGTGTGTTTTGGCCCGACACTGTTGCGCCCGGAGGAGGAGACCGTCGCTTCCATCATGGACATCAAGTTTTACAACATTGTCGTGGAGATTTTGATTGAAAATCACGAGAGAATATCCGCCGGGCCGCCACACGAGTTTCCACGGCCGCCGACGGCGACGGCACGAGCAGAGGACGTCTCGGCGCCGGGAAATGGCAACTTGGCGCGGTTTTCCACGCACACAGCCGTGCCTGTGAGTCACTCGCACCTCGCACGCTCGTATTATGACGCTCCTCTGCCGCCGAAAGAGGATGTACGCAATAATGGCGACTTTGACGACCTCGAGCACACGCGTTTGCCGTTTGCCGCCGGCCGCGCCAAGCTCGTCAATGCCAATTTCATGTACCACTCGGCTGAGAAGGTTCTTGGCAGTGGTAACACCAGTAGTTCGAGTGAATCCGTCGCGTCGGACTCGCATTTGTTCGCGGAATTACCCACGAAGCACAAACGCGGCCCCATGATGGGACTCCACTACCCGTCTGGGTATGGGCAGCGCGGGAATGTCATGAGTGTGTCGAATACCTCACCTACCAGTGGCCGATCGAGTCCTGGACAGACTGCCGGCATTTGGAGAGTAAGGACGCTCTACGCTTGTCTGGCGGAAAACGACGGCGAGTTGTCGTTTGAGCCGAATCAGATTATTACGAATGTCAAACCCTCGCTGGAGCCTGGGTGGCTTGAGGGCACTCTCAACGGCAAGACTGGATTGGTCCCGAAGAATTACGTTGAACAACTGCCGTAGGGCGAACAAATTCCGGTGATTTTTTGGTGAGTTTGATGGGAAGAATTTTTTGTTGTTGTTAATTTGAAAATATCTCGCGAGGGATGGGGTTGATGAAAATTTTATAGGGGAGTTTTTTTAAAGCTTGATTTATTAGCTTTAAAAAAGGGTTAATGATTTTTTTTCTTTAGATTTAACAGTTGCCGAGATATTTTGAAAAAAGGGAAATTTAACGGATTGAGAGATTTTTCGTGATTATTTTTTGTTTTTTTGCAATTATTACAAAAACTAAGGGTGTTATGAAAATTTTATTAGAAATCCTTTTTGTAGGCTGAAAGTCAAGCTACAAAAAAGGATTTGAGTATTTTTTTTTTGAGAAAAAGCTAACTCTGATTATCAAAGTTTTCTCGTATATGAAAAATTAATTCGTACAGAACATTCCATGGATTGAATGTGAATTTTGGATGATCTCTGTGATCTTCAGTAGTTATCAGGTGAATTAAGTGAACAATTTTTTTGCTTAATATTCAGCAATGTTTTTTCCCCGAGATTTTTTTTAGTTTTATAATATAATGATGTATTTATTCGCAAACAGCAGATTTTTTTCCAAAGAATATTAGATTATTCTTCTGTACATATTAAATAGCTTAGCTTGGATATTTTTTTTTTCTTCCTCTTATAAGAGACATTTAAATTGTCATTATTTATGATTATTTCATAATAATAGACATATCATTTTATTCAGTGTGGATATTGTTGTTGATTATCGAAGTGTTTTTTAATTTAAAACACACTAGATTCATATAACCGACGTTTTAAAACACGTTTGCGCACTGAGCTAGTAAAAAATATTTGCACTTGATATATCTAAAATTATCGAACAAAAAAAAAACAAACGAACAATGTACATGATAGCTCAAACTGTGAATATTTGAGAGTACACGCGATTAGTATCGACGTATAATAACGCATGAGTATTTTTAAGAGAATTTATTTCTAATTAAGTATTTACATAATATCGAACATATCATAAATAAAATGAGGCTTGTAAATACTTGAATGACCCATGCTGTGGTTTAATCATAATCAATAATTAATATTCAATCATTACTTATTATTAATAAAAAAATAGTCGATAAATTTTGTGAAAATTGAGAATTAGAACAAAAATCTATTATAGTACCGTCCGAGACTAATAATATTCATAATAATCACCGGGATATATTTGAAATATTAAATTTATTTAAAAAATTAAATTCATTTATAATTAAATCGTGAATTAAAAATTTTTTTCTGTTTAAATTTTGACCTTAAATTACGAAAAAAAAATTTCCAGCCAATTTTTGAATAAAAGTAAAAGCTAAATCAACTCTAAATCACTTGAAACGTCTTTGAAAAATGATTTTTAAGTATCAAAAAAAAATTAATAAATTTTTCATTTCGATTTTTTTCTCACAATATATAACTTAATAATCGATTAAATTAATTTAAAATATGATTTCTAAATAAATAAATTGAAAATTTTGTTAATGAATTATTCCACTAGTGAAATTGATTTATTAATAAGTAATTTCATCAAATAATTAATTAATTGACAGATATAATATAATATAAAAATTTGAAGTATTTCACGTGATTGCAAAGAATTTCTTACATTTGTATGTGCAATTTTGTAAAAAAAAAAAAAAAAACAACTGTGTAAAAGCACATAAAACTGCAATATATTCAAAATATTGTATATGTTATAAGTCTTTACAATGACATTAATATATTTTTATTTATTAGTACGAACTCTCTTTCATCTTTTGTTACAAAAAAACAAAAAATGCAGAAACTTGATTTTAAACAAATCAGTTATTCAGTTCTTCCAAATTTGAATTAATTATGTTATCATTTAAATGCATCAGATAAATTTCCATAGCTAAAAATCCAGCTTTTAGCGAATTACGTTCTACACAATTCCAAATTGAGCTCATAAACAGTGCATAGCACAAAACTGCCGTGACAAACAGCCGCAAAATATTCAGGCCAATTATTGCGGGCAATGATGACAACGTGGGATCTAAACCCATCGAGTAAACAATGGGAATGACGAGTAAAATGCTGGCAATCAAGTACCAAATTCGCTGGCGCTTGATTTCTTTTATTGACGCCTTGCACACACTTAAAGCCTCCTTCAACGACTCTCGCACATCTGTATCGTCCAGTTCATTGCGTCCTAAAGGTGAAAAATAATTTTTTTAACGTGTGAATCAATTTTTGTCAGACATTTTTCACTTGCCTTTGGTTAATTTCAGCTCTGCCATCACTGCCTCGTGGTCCGAGTAGCTGAAATCCTTGTTAGCAACTCTTTTTGGAAAGGGATGCTGGTAATTAGCCACTTCAACCTGAAATTTCGATGGTTTGAGATGGTAAATCAAGACTTTTATGTGGTTTCACAGCGTACTTTGATGTTTTTTGAGCCTAAATAGAGAATATGATCGATACGCTTTCCTTTTGGACAGTTTATCGAGCTTCTCTTTGATGTATAACTGTTTGTGGCACACTCATTGGTCCCTTGGTCACAGTAGCTATTTGAGCAGGCGTCGTTCAAACCCGCAACGCCTTTGATGATACTGTAAGCCAAATCTCCAGGCCCGGTGTTCAAATCACCACCGAGAATCACCGCATCTGCTCCCTGCTCGGTTATTTTCACAAATTGCGCCATGTCAAAAGCTTGCAGCACTCGATGCGCCGAGTATTCATCATTTTCTGCGTTGTACTCGGCGTGTAACTAAAAAATATTCGTCAATGAAATTAATAATTGGCGTGAAAAAAATTCTATATGCATTTTTTTCGACAATATTATTTTTTAATTAAATTTTTCATCGCAGAATGACGTAAAAATGAGTAGGAAATGTTCTTACGTGAGCTACATAAACATTAACGTTAGCATCAAAGACTTTTAATTGGCAAAGGCCAACTCCTTTCCCACCAAACCAATCTCCATGGTGAATTTTATGGACATAGCCGTTGAGAGACCATTTGTGGAATGCTACGTTTTCGATTGGATATCGTGACAGCAGGCAAATTCCTGAGCCAACTACGCCGCTAAAAAAATTCTTCTTTATTAGTGATGATTTTTAAATTATTTTGTTTTTTAAAATTTATTTACTGATTTTTTAAGGAAAATTGTGTTACCTGTAAAAATAATGTGAGTAAGGAAGTTCAGATAGGACTTTTTCCTTAATACGCTTAAAATCCTCAGTCGACCAAATTTCTTGTAGGCATACAATATCATAATTACCCGAAGACAATTGCTCAGCAATTGCATTCATTCTTTGTACTCTGTTTTTGGATACGTAAGGAATGCCCCTGAAATTTTTTTTAATATTTAAATAAATCGCCAGATTTTTAATTACATTTTAAAAATATATAGAGAACGATGTATTACTAATTTTAGTCAAGGTTTACGACCATGTTTATGGGTATAAAAATAGTTATATGCGTCAATCGAAAAGCTGAAAAAATAAATATCCCCAAGTACTTATAAGCTTCGATAAAAAATAATTGAAAATTATTATCAGCACTTGATAATTCTTATTAAAATTTTTTTTACTAGAGAATGAAATGTTTTGTTTTTTTAATTCATCGTTTTGATATTTTTTCTGTGATTTTTTTCAAGTAAAATAATCGATTTTCTAAAAGTTACAGCAGTAGAGACATGGTGCTGCAGAGTATTTACACAATGCTGGAAAAAAGTTGCAGCGATGACGCACACTGGAGATAAAAAAAATAAACATATAGACTCCAAAGAGCGATAAGAGGCTGAGAAATATTAAAAAATCGGGTTTATAAATATATAGATATATGTAGCATTGACGCACACGTGAGAAGAGCATTGACGCACGCGAAATGTGGTATTGACACAAATAAATTTTTGCTCACGCAAATAATTCATAAAACTATAAATAATGATTCTATTTATTAAAACATGCGGTAAAAACAATATATGAAATATATAATTGATAAAAATATCATCTCTGACAACTCACCAACAATTTAATGTTAAAACCTTCAAGGTTATCTCTCGATCCATGTTGCGATAAAAATAATAAAATAATTCGTAGTTCTGTAATAAAATCGACTAGCTAAAAAATCCAGTCCTATAATCAAATAGCTACAGAAAGTAATTTAAAAAATATAATAATTCTGCACAGATATCACTTGAACATATTTTTTTTTATAGTATAAAAAAATGAAAAAACACCAAACTTTACGGCAGCATTTCCAACGAAAAATCGTCGCGCGTCGCGATTAATGAAAATGGCGGCGCTTTTGCGCCATCTCAGTCAAAGTCAAAACTTTCACGCGATGTGTTCGCGAGAAATATATTTCGAGGTCGGGGAAAGTTGCTGAAACAGCTCGAATAAAAGCCCAATAATTATAAGTATTCTCAATAAACCGAGTGTAAATTAAATAATAAGATAAAAAAATCTAAACAACCAGTGGCGTTGATCAAATGTGAACGCCATGGAGTGCATCGCTAACCTCAAAAACTCCACCAACAATGACTCCAACTAGCTCCGTTTGTGCGGTAATAAATTGTTTACAATCAAAACTAAAACATCAAAATACCTAACAACAATTACAGTCATAAATTGTACAAGCAAGCCTTAAAAATGGACGGGCACGCGGAAGGATCACCAATAGTACCGCTGGCAGTGGTGAAGGAGGAACCGATAGAGGCGGGAAGCCAGGAGGTACAGCAATCACAAATGCCGGAGGACGAGCAGGACACGCGAACAGTGTACACGCCGGAGAGTCAAGAAAGCGAAACACGTTCGCTCTTTTCAAAATGTGTTTTTTGCTCGAAAGTTTTTACATTCAGCGACAACGCGAAGCTCCTCGAGTGCCTGCATGCAGCCTGCGCTGCGTGCATAACAAACAAGCTTTCAGACCACACGGCCTACGTGGACTCGGACATTGTACTCGATGGCAACTTAGTTGTCTGTCAGATCTGTAATGTCGCGACACAACTGGACAATTTAATCGAGAATCGCTTCCATTGTAAATTCCTCGATGACGAGTGTGTTTCCGGACTCGAGGACGACACGGAGGAGGAAAAAAAGTGTACAAGTTGTCACGATAACGCGACGGCAACGAGTTATTGCGTGGAGTGTGAAGAGTTTATCTGCCAGAACTGCGTTCTAGCGCATCAAAGACTAAAAATCACTAAGGACCACACAATCAGGGCGAAAAACGAGGCCTCCAGTGATTCAGAGAGCTTAAAAAAACCTGAAAAAAAGCTGCAAAGCCATTCATTCTGTTCTGTTCATAGCCACGAACAATTATCCCTCTTCTGCCAGGCGTGCGATCAACTAACGTGTCGTGACTGCCAGTTAAGCGAGCACCGCGACCACAAGTACAAATTTGTTCACGAAATCGCGGCGGAGACTCGCGCAGCCGTGACCACGCTTCTCAAGGAGGTGAGCTACAAACGCGTGCTGCTAAAGAGTGCAATGAAGGTGATCGAGGACCGTCAGGTGCTGATAGTCGATAAAAAAAAGACGCTGGTGCAAGAAATCACGCAAATGGTCGTCCAGCTGACAAACGCCATCAACACACGGGGAAAACAGCTGATAATGCGCTTAACCGAGGTCTGCGACCAGAAGCAAAACACTCTAAACGAGAAACGCATCGCTCTGGACCAGTTGTCCAAGCTCACCGACCACTGCATTCAATTCGTCACATACGCGCTGGAGAAGGGGTCGGACATGGAGCTGCTTTACAGCAAGAAATCCGTGACGGGCCATTTGCAGCGGATTAAAAATCGCCGCGCAGATATTCCCAATCCGGAGATCCCCGTGCGCATTCACATATCACTCGAGAAGGTGCCGGATTTGATTAAAGTCATTTCGTCGATCGGGGCGATTGTCGTGGACGGTCGTGTGTACCCGTCGTCGCCTTCGTCGGGTACGAGCACGCCCACAGCGCCGTGCGAGCCGCCAGAGAAGCAGACGCCCACGCCAACGCCACCAGAGCCCATTCCCGCGGCTGTGGTGCTCCAGCAGACTCAGGCGAGTCCGTACCAGACTGCCACCATAGCCTATCCGCCCCCGGTGTCGCAGCAGCTGCCACAACCACCCGGCTACATGGGCCACTACCCGCACCCACGCACATCGCCGCAGGCCAGGATGCCGTACTCGATTGCGTACAATGGCCGGCCGATGATGATGAGCCAACGCCCGGGTGTTGCGCAGCAGCAGGTCACGTCGTCCACGCACCCGCAGATGTTGGATCAGTTGGGACAGAATGCGAGTTTGCGGGGCTTGCTCGCGCACAATCCTCCGCCGTTTCGATCTGCGTCCAATGTGACTTATCGCCTGCCACCGAATTATAGGTATCCCGCAGGGATGGCGACGCCACCGAGGACTGTTCCTCCGCCGACTTATCAGCCCACGAATGCGACCCTCGTCTCGGGTGGTCGTGTGCAGATGAATCCGGCGAATAACGCGGGGATGGCGTCGAAAAATTTGATGAGTTTCGCTTTGCACCAGCAGCAAACCGCAAGGTGGCACACTCCACAGGCCAACATGGTTAACGCGTATCCGTATTACGCGGCCAGACCCATCCAGGCACCCATGCAGGGGGTTCCGGTGCCCAATGATGCGTATAAGATCACCCTGAAGACGCAGAGCAGCCCGGGAAATAATGTTGGGGTTATTGTTGGTGAAATTCCGAAGAGCGCCACTGCCGCGGATAATTCAGTGCCTCTGGGCGCTGCGTCGGGCTACGCGGTGTCGTCGTCTGCCCCAAAAACCCCGAGCCCGGTGGCGGGTAAGACTGATGAGGGCGCAGCTGGGATTGATAAGATTAGTAAGCATTCGCTGGCGGATCTGATGGTCACTATTCAAAAGCTTGATCATAATGGTATTTCGGTGATCGCCGAAGGCCAGAAAGACTCTGCACAGGTTGACAGCTCCACTGATGAGGCCTTGAACATGAGTGAATCAGGTGAGTTGAATTTTATTCAATGAAATGTTGAAAATGAATGACTTTTGCGATAACTCAGTAAATAAGCAACATAGTGAAAAATTTTATCTAAAGTATTTTGTTGGTCATTAAATTTTCTACAAAAAATGTTTATAGCATTTTTTTGTATGTTACTTAATTTTTGAGATATTACTAATTTTTTTTAAATTAATATTTTCTAAAATATTTTAAAAATGCCACAAAATATAAAAAAAAGTTTATTGTACATTTTTTATCAGGAATTGCGCTGACTATTTTTAATTGAATTGACTATTTTTTTTTTACTTTAATCACCTTTTTCATTATCTCGCATACTTTTCGAGTTATCGGCATCGATCCAAACAAAAAAAATCATTCTCTGAAAATTTGTCAAAAAAATTTTTTTTTTTGTTACATCATAAAACTTGTTGTCAACTGTAGTTTGATTAAAAAACAATTAAATAAATAAAAACTATTTTTTATTGAGAAAAATTTTGTGTAAACTAAAATTTTTGTTTTTTTTTTTTTTGCAGAATCAGCAAAGACTGCTGCGTCAAATATGACGAAGGACGACCCGAATGAAGATTGGTGTGCAGTATGCATGGACGGCGGTGACGCTGTGCTTTGTTGCGACAAATGCCCCAAGGTTTTTCACCTCTACTGTCACATCCCAAGCTTAAAAGCCTTTCCCGAGTAAGTTTAACGTTTAAATTATCGTCAATTATGGCAAATAACCGCAGATAATTTATAGTGAAAGCGAAACCTGGCAGTGTATGCTGTGTACAAACGTTCTGGACTGCTCTGAGGACCCGCCTGGCGCTAAACGAAACGGTGGCATGAGTCTGAGAGACTTGCGAGTCGCTCAGCGCATCGTGCTTGAACTTTACTGCCAATACGAACAAAGTCTTCCATTCCGAGAGGTCGTTTCACCGGAGGTAAGGCTCTAAAAAATAATTCCCGAATGAATTTAATCAATTAATCAATCTGCAGATTGTCGAATATCATCGAGTCATCAAAAAGCCCATTGCTCTAGATGTAATCCGAGAGAAATTGAAGCCAGAAAGTCCAAATCACTACACAGACTTGAGACAAGTCATGGCGGACATACGATTGATGTTCAAAAATGCTTTTGACTATAATCCAGTAAGATAATTGTGAATTAAAAATTCTTTTTCATTGAATTTCACGTTAAAAAAAATTTTGTTTTCAGGTGGGATCTCACGTCTATGAACAGGCGCGAAATTTAGAGGAATTTTTTGAGAAGTTATTGCTAAAATGGGCGCCAAATTTTGCCTATGACAATCTCTTTTTTACTGCAGACGGTGATGAGGAAGAGGAAGTCTTCCCACCGAATAGGAAGTATCGTAGGATAATTAATGATGACTAAGTTTTTAAGTCCATGAGGCTAAATCTTTAGATTATTATTGTTGAACATTTAATTGTTAATGAAATAATCATGTTAAGACGTTTCCGACTGCAATAACAATTATTTTCGTCATGACAATAGACAGTTTTTTTGGGTTTAAAAATGGTCTATAGAAAAAAATAATATCTCGTCTGTTGATCTATTTATTTTATTTAGATTATAGATGAATAATTGCTATATTTGATTCAGTGGTATTTTCTCCGGAAGTTTTTCGACTTTTTTTCTATCTACATCTCAATCAGAATGCCAGAAAGATGTATTTTTATATTGAATGAATATATATTATATATCTCTATATATCCATGGAAGCATGTATGTGTAAATAATTAAGCAGTTATCGAATGAAATTTCTATTGAAATCATGCACAGATTTAGCTCTGTGTAATCTACGATTTTATTTTTTTTTAATGTAAATTTAGTATAATTGGGAATCAAATAATGTTTTTGTCAGATTTGTATAAGATATTTTGCAAATATTTTTATTCACATAAACTTGATTATAATTGAATAACTTTAATGAGTATTGTTTGCAATTATTTATCCAGCTTCTTTTTGTGTTATTAACTCAACTGTACATTTTGAACTTAATTATTTTTTATATGACCACGAGAAAGAAATTTAAAAATTTTTTCATCAACATTTCGATGCTAAAAAATGTTTTTAAATTAATTTTCTTCTATAAAATATAACATTAAGACTTTGTCGAAATTGAAAATTACCAGATTTGTGTATGTAATGAATTTACAATTTTTTGTTCAACGTGTGAGTATGAGTGCGCGCGCAGAAGGTTTGATATCCTCTTTGTGTGTGATGATGATGTCGAGCGCGGAATAATCGAAATACGAAACAAACGAGTGTGTGATTCCTGTACAGTACGAAGTTGATCGCGCAGAGACCTGATAGATCCTCAAAAAAAAAAATAGGAAATAATTTTTTCCACTTCAATAACCCGACAAAAATCATCTGAAAGCGATATCCAACAATTTTTCGGAGTGCAGTGAGTGAAATACCCCGTCATGTGCAGTTAAAAAAAATTGAAGCAAGAAACCATTTTTGAAAAAAGTTTATCCAGGTAATTAAATGTCTAAATCGACTGTAAGTGATGATTAAAAATTTTTTTTCCATCGTTTTTCCATGAAGAATATGATCGGACCTCCGTCCGGAGGCAATGAAATGCCCAGTCATGACGAAAATCCGCTGCGGCTCAAAAGAAGAAATTTTGACGATCTGGACATCGAAAGTTTCTGCGAGGAGATTTGTCAGAGCAATGGAAAACGTCAGGTTTTGCACTCTGAGCCGTTGGAGGTGGCGACAACCGAGGTGGTTCACACTTCGCAGTTTCCAGCAGTGACAGACGATGCTGACGGTGCGCCAGTGGCCCGATTGGAGGTTTTAGTGGTCGACGGCACTTGGGACGTATCGAATCTCCATGAGTCAAGTTTAATTGACCTCTCGGCATCGGAGGTTCAGGCGCTGCAAGCTCTGGAGGACGTTCAGGGCGTTGAAAATGGCTTCAACACAATTTTGTCATACTGGGAGCCAACGGCTGATGCTGAAGTCCAGTGTGCAAATATCACGCCTCCCGAGCCGCCAAAACCTGTGGTTCAATACAACCCAATTGAAGATCAGGAAAATATCAATCTCTCGTGGCTGCTCGACTTTAAACTCGACTCATTCATCGGCGCGCCCGAAGACAAAAGTCTTCCCAGTGAGTGAAATTCGGTTTATCATTTTTCATCGACCTTCATATTGATTTAATTAATTTTCTTCAGGCACTAGACGACCCCCTGCCTCTCGCACAGAACCCAATTCATATGTGAAAAGTACCCGAGGCAATTTTGTGGCTCCCGAAACAACGGTGCAAGAAAAAGCCGCCCATGTACCGCCGGATAATCGAGGATTTTCTGGGCCTAATTTTGGAGGACCAAAAAAACCACCGTTTACATACACAGAATTAATTGAACATGCATTGAGAGAGCGTGGGGAACTCACTGTTTCTGCTATTTATCAATGGATCTCGTAAGTTTTACCTTTTAACTCAATTTGAAGCTTTAAAATTTTTGTTTATTTCAAATATCTCAGAAAATATTGTTTTTATGAATTTTTTCGTAGATATCTTTTTTGTAGCTTTTAAAATTCTCTACAAAAAAGATTCTTAGTAAAAACTTCGTAAGTTCAACGGTTATCGAGATATGTATAAAAAAGAATCGGTCAGTAACGTTTTAGGAAAATTTTTTAATTAAAAATTTGAGAAATATTTTGACAAAAATGCATGTATTTATTGAAAATATTCTTATCGGATTAAAAGTAGTTTAAATGGGGTTAATCAACCCTTATGAATGGTAATGATGGACATTATGAGGTCGAATGATTTTTCAATGCTCGACTGTAGCGATCAGTAATTTAATTCTCAATGTCAAGATAATAGTTGGACTGTTTTTTTTTTCGCGAAAAAATTGTAAATCGATCGGTTTAGTATTGGTAGTGACTAAAGCACACGGAGTGCAAGGCTCTGGGGTGGCACGAAGTGGTACCACTGCCCCTTATAGCTGGCACAACCCGGTACCATGTCCTTATAGGCTCTAGTCCTCCCGTTTCTACTTCGATCGAAAGGGACACGAGCCACATTTTATCCAACTAATTTTTTCCCTTGCAGAGTCTTAAAAGTTTTTTCAACTCTTGAAAAATTTTTTACAATTCATTTATTCATCATTTCTTCTTTTTCTTAAATTTTTAATTTTATTCATTTGCAAATATCTCGATAACTATAGGAGTTTGGAAAATTTTACAACAGCCCTTTTTTATAGCCCTTAAAACTTCCTAAAAATAATGTCCTATCAAAAAATGCCGCTACTATTGTAATTTTTGAGTTAATTATAAAAATTAAATGCATACTTCATTTTTTGCTATGAAAAAATGCTTAAAACAGTAGAAAAAATTTTTTTAAACGTTTAAATAGCCTATAAAAAGGTACAAAAAAATTTTTTTTAACCCTAATATAATTTTCGAAATATTGATGATCAAAGTTTAGTCCATTTATCGTATCTCCCTTGGTTTTCCCATGCACGTTTACAATCGTTGACGTGTAAACGATCGTCAATGTGCCATGACGAGAAGGCAGGTGAAGGGGTTCCATCGAGCCACGCATAAAAATTTCCCCTAATAAAAAATCTTTGCACCAACATGTGCCAGTCGCCATACTCATAAATCCAACTAAACCTGAATAATTATTTACAGCGAGCATTTTCCCTATTACAAGAGCAACGACGACCGCTGGAAAAATTCTGTACGACACAACCTGTCAATAAACCCGCATTTCCGCAAGGGATCCAAGGCGCCACACGGGGCCGGGCACCTCTGGGCGATCGCAAACCGCGACATGCGTCCGCGCCAACTAATCACCAACATTTCAAGCCAGCGATCGATCGGCAAAGCGATTCCAGAGCTGCCCAAAAATCCCACGGCCACCAGGTAACATCCCCAACACCCTGAACGACCATATTGACAGTAAAAAAATTTTTCCACTGCTGCAGGTCTCCCGAAATGATCGACGAAGTGGCAGCAGCAACGGCGAGCATTCTCCCGAGCCACGAGGACGATGCACTCGGTTCGGTGACGTTGGAGCACTGCGCGGAGCAGATACTCAGTGGAATAAAGCGCGAAGTGGAGGTGCAGTACCTCCTGCCAATGGCAGAAGCCGAATCCAGGCCTGGAGCGCAGCTGGAGCAGCGCTCGATGGTCTGCGACGCGAAAGACACGGGTAAAGTTGCGATTTTCCGCTTCTGCGGCTGCTAAACCCGCGTAATTAATTTTTTAACACCTTGGCAATTTAGAATGGGGTTGTTGGAATGTTCTTGCAGACTTTTTGAACCCAGTGTCGAAGGAGGTGGTGGCTGAGGAGTGCGGTCTCATCGGCGAGAGCTTTCTCGTGACGGATTTGAATCCCGCGGCGTTGGGATTAAACATGAACGACCACGAAGTCATAACGTCTGATCACCTGTTCGGGGAGGAGCTTAGCTTCCAGTTTTATGAGTTGACCTCGCCGTCGCAGATGCAATCGGCCTGACAGGAGCGCAATCGGATACACGTGATATTCGTTGACGGATCAAAAGTGCAGAATAATCATGGATGTGATGTTAATTCGGAGGATAATCGTGAAATTCTTGAGGCAGTTGTAGCAGATGAATCAGTCGCAAATCATGTTGGTAGTTGATTAATTAGCTGCAATTTTATCGATTTATTCACGATTATATTCGGAAGTGGGTTTTATTTTGGCAAAAGTAGTGGGGAAGCGTAATTTTTTAGAAAAATCTTAGAAACTATTAGAATTATGATATAATTCTATATAACCTTTTTTGTAGACAATTTTATGGGCTACAAAAAAGGTCTGATGTAAAAATCTTGTAACTCTCGTTGTTTCTGAGATATCCGTGAAAAAGCATGTCCTTGTAGTATGACGGTAATTTTTTTTTATTGATTTAATGAAAGTATTTTTCAATTTTTCAATTAAAAATATTCCGTGAATTGATAGTAATTACTTTTGCCAAAGTATTGCCCGATTTTTCTGAGGAATATTTCTGAATTTTTTGTCGCTGAAAAAGTTTGAAAATGTGACGAAAATTGCTGCAGATCAGAAAGTGTTTGAAAATCATGCTTGAATGTGTTATAATGCTGTACTACATTACACTCGTATTGCCGTTTTTCTTCTAGTCTTTTAACATAAATAAATTACTGATTTTTTGTATTAGTAAGAAGAAAAAAAAAAATACAAGATTTACAGTTTCTACAACGGAAAAACTCCTCTTGAATGCGTGAAAAACTACGATTTTTATCGATAAAAAATGTTTTCCTATCGGTAAATAGATTGAGACAATGATTTATGTGTAATTTTACTCTATTTTCTTATTGTCAGCTTGCGGCTGTGGTGCTACAGGGTCTACTGTTTCCTTACTCTGCTCCAACAGTCGTGCCATGAGTCTTTTGGCGTGTTCCTGCTTTTTCGCAGCCTTTTTAATTTTCTTCGCTTCATTTTCCTTCTTGGCCAACATCTCCTGGAACCGTTCGTCACGGGGATCGATCTTGAAGCCAAAATGACGACGAACTTCCTCTACTAAACGCTCTTTTTCCGCTCTAATCGCTTGCAAACTCGCCTCCTTCTTTGCCAATTTCTCATTCAGAGCTTTTCTCCACCCGTCAACCTTTGCCAGTTTCATCTCTATGTCTTCCTCTCTGAAAAAAATAAATAAATCAGCGTCAATAACAATTGTTTAGAGGGCTAGAAATATTTTTTACCTCTGGCGAATGGCCTCATCTCGTGCACGATTGCGCTCGGCAATTTCTGACCAGCATTCCTGAAGGGTTTTTGGGTACATAGTTTTTTCAAAGAGTATTTTATCCTCGATTTCGCTTTCCGTCGGCCAGAGAGCTCCTGCAGGAACTTCCCTTAGACCTTCGATTCCGTGGCGGCCCAGTGTTTTTTGTTTGTAGAGAATGGTGTTGTGAAACCAGGTGTAGTCTTGATCATAGGGTTGTTTGCCAAATAGGCGATTACGGTCTGCGGGATTGAGCCGACTTTTCAGCCGTTTTTGGCGGATTTCTTCCTCGTTAAACTCGACTATATCCTCCTCATATTTCGGCTCATCCTCCACGGTGGTTAAATCTATCTCTGTAGGCTGAGAGATATTTGATGTTGAATAGCGATTTTTGCACCAGAACCCGCGCAATGCGAGAGTTAGTGTTGGATGCCGAAAAAATATCGACGTTGAGTTCATTGTATGATTATTTTTTTTTTATTAAGATTAATTCAAAATGTAACACAATTTTCACACGCACGGAGACTCTCGGTGGAAACTGAGGTTATGTTATTGCTTGAGTCTGAATTATCGACAGAAACGATGGTAAAGTAGCGCGATTTAGAGTAAAAATTGCGGCCGTATTTATTTGTATAAAAATTTACGTTTTTTATATAAAATTAAATTCTCCACAATTTATGTAGAATACAATTGTGTAATATCATGCATATTTACCGAGTTATCATGAAAAAACTAAAATCGATTACAGTTTTTTGATGATAACTCGATACATAAGGGTGATATCGAAAAATATTACTCTTTATAAATTGTCGGCCGTCAAATTTGCTGCAAAAAATGTCTCGTGAAATTTTCTGTAATTATCAAATTTTAGCCAGAAATAGCAAAAAACTGAATTTAAAAATGAGAAGGGGGGACCGGCCGGTCCCGGCCCCTTCTCATTTCGAGTTATCATCAAAAAACTGTAATCGATTTTAGTTTTTTCATGATAATTCGGTAAATATGCATGATATTGCACAATTGTATTCCACATAAATTGTGGAGAATTAAATTTTATATAAAAAACATTAGATAGAATTTTCTGTAACTATCGATCTATAGCCACAACTTCCAAAAAACTAAGTTTTTAGAAAACATTTTTTTTGCTATTGGTCCATTGGATAATTGTTATATCACATAAAATATGTCGTATAAGGTAAATAATTCGAATTTGAGTTTGAAAAAAAAAATTTGAGATGAGCTAGGCTCGAACTAGCGTCCTTACGCGACACGCGCGAGAACTTAAAGGCATAATAAATATTTTGATTAGATGAGTGCGTCAAGCATCGACTTCGCTTTCATTAGACATAAATACCTACCTTATATTTCCATCAACGAATTGATATTTTAAAATGTCAATTCAATAAAAATAACTAAATATTCACAAGTAACAATTAAAATAAAGATGTCTGTAATAAAAAAAATTGATGGCAGTTTTGGCGAGGGTGTAAGTCACAAACTAAAATACATAGGTATAACCTAACTATTTCTAACTGGAAAAAAATATTTTATAAATATTTCCAACTAAAATAGGGCGGTCAAGTGCTTCGAATTGCTCTGACCCTGAGTGCACTCTACAAAATACCAATTATAATCGAAAATATCCGAGCTGGACGTCCGAAACCCGGTCTGGCAGCGCAACATCTTAAAGGTATCTTACGAATTTCCACTTTTTCCAGTGTCCAACTAATCCAAATATCTTTCAACACGCCAAAAATCATTTTCAGGTGTGGAAATAGCTCGAGACATGTGTAATGCACGTGTAAATGGAGCTCACCTTGGATCAACTCACTTGGAGTTTCAACCAGGAACATCAGACTCAAAAAAACGTGAATTTTACGCCGACACTAAAACAGCAGGTTGCATCTGTTTATTGGCACAAATAGCCATTCCATTGGCTTTATTTTCCCCACCAGGAAAACCAATTTCCCTCATTTTAAAAGGCGGAACAAATGTCCCAATGGGTCCGCAGATCGAGTATCTAACAGAGGTCTTCCGGCCTTGGCTCCGTAAATTCGGCGGAAATTTTGATTTTTCCATCATTAAAAGGTACTTACCTTGACAGAAAAAATTCCTTTTCTTTCACTACGATTAAATACAACCAACAAATCTAAGAAATTAACGTTATTCAGAGGTTACTATCCTCAAGGAGGAGGAGAAGTTCATCTTTACGTGACTCCAGTTGAAAATCTCCATGGAATTGAAATGCTGAGCCTTGGAGCAGTTCCGAATATTGTAGGATGGGCCTACGCAGCTGGATCAGTGCATCTAGATGTTGGAATAATAATTAAATAATATTTTTAATTGCTAACTACAATAATCCAAATTTAAAAATTATTTTTTCTCATATTTCAGGATGCATATTGCATGGCAGAGGCTGCAAAAAAGAAGATTACCGAAAAATTACAGGCTAAAAATGTTCCCATACCTTCGATAATCATTAAAGTTTATCGGGAGGATGGATTTGTACGTGGAAATGGATCTGGCATTAAGTAATTACGTGAATAACAAGGTAAAAGTATGATAAATAATTATAAAATTTAGTTTAGTATGTGAAACAAGTGATGGATCGATCCTTGGAGGCTCTGGATTGGGTTCCAATCGTCAGGGGTCCAAGGCAGAACCTGGTGTAGAGGCAGCAGAGCAGATTGTACGACCTCTGGTGAATAATTCTTGTGTGGATGAGCACATGCAGGACCAAGTGAGTGAATTTCTCTTGTTAAACGTAGATAAAAAATTACTTAACAATTTTTTTCTTCGATTGTCAGCTGGTAATTCTCATGGCAATTGCACGAGGACAGTCAAGAGTATCCATAGGAATGGATAATCTTACGGGGCATACTGAAACAGCAGTTAAAATTGCGGAAATGATGTTGGAAGAGCAGAATTTGCGGTTTAATGTCGTTTCAAAGGACGGTAATGAACGTGTTTTAGAGTGTGAAGGCTGCGGACTGATTAATAAAGGTTAATTTTTGTATAATACACAAGAATTATTAAACAATTGTATGTGCTTAATTTTTTTTTACTTGAATTTATCGAGATTGTTGTAATAAAAAATTTTCAACGTGTCACTGAGGGTGTAAAATTATTTTTTTGCGTAGTATTTTATGATAAGTTGATGAGAAATAAAGACTACATAACTCTAAAAAATTGATAAAAAAGTGGCACGTTGGTTTATTCATTTTTATGCGGTTTTTACTATTTTTAAGTAGTATAACCAGTGTTAAGTCAGCCCAATACAAATATTTTTGATTTTATGTTGATTTTGAGTTTGAATCAATTTCAGTGATGATTCTCGCGATATTTGATAGCGAAAAAATGAAAAGAAAATTGATGAATCAATAATTGATGAAGAAATAATTTTTTTTTTTTTTCGTAAAATTTTTGACAGGGGTATACCCCTTCGGATATACTGATTTTTTCAGTTTTTTGCCGATATCTCGGCAACTAAGCAAGATAATGAAAAATGTCATGCAAAGAAAATGATAGGAAATTTAATTGCCTACAAAAAATGTAAAATACATTTTTTTGATATTTTATTTTGTTTTCGAGATATTTTGAAAAATCAAAATTTTTAAAAACCAATAATAGTTCAAAAACTAAAAGAGATACAAAAAAGTTTATTAGACATTTTTTGTAGATAATTATATCCCTGATAAGTTAACTCAAAATTAGTTAAATAAAATTTTTTGCTATCTTCCTTATTTAAAGAGTTATCGGCAAGAAATCGAAAAAAATCACGAAAACGATGCGATTTTGCCTCGGGTGTATCCCAAGAGGTAAAAAATTTTTTTTATCTCGATCAAACATTCTAAAATATATTTATATATTATCCTGTTCGTTTGACGACTTTTTTAAGGCATGTAACAACACAATGTCTCGGAATTACTAGATAAAATTGATTTTTCGATGGCATTTTTATTTTAATTAACATCTCTTTAAGCTATATAACAATTATTGTAGCTTGAGCCGAAAAAGCGGACTCATAGTACGCAAAAATTCTTTTTCAAATTGCTCACAAGAAAATATACTTACAGACGCTCTGGCTGCGGTTATTATCGCGTGTTTTCGCGATGCCGGCATTTTTATTATACTTGCAATAATTACAGCGTATTCTTCAGCCTCAGTTGCCAAAAAACCTGTTTGACTGCTGGGCTGGGTTTCGATAATATCAGCTCTGAAATTTGGTGGAAAAAATGATTAAAAATCAATAATAATCCTCAAAATTTGATGGAAAATTGATAATACCTCGGACCACCGGAATTGTGAGCGACCATTATAAGTCCCGCAGCCATTCCCTCGACTACACTAATACCAAAATGCTCGTTCCACATGGTGTGCAAGCCTATTGTGCTCAGTTGAAGCTCCTTTATCATCTCCAAGTACGGAATATTTAATTTAAACTCCACGTTTTCTTCAATTGCCAAGTGTTTCGCCAAGTCACGCATGTCTTTCACTCGTTGTTCGTCCTCGGCGTTGCGACAGGATCCAATCAGGACTAGACGAAGCTAAAATAACAGGTTTTACCGTTTATTTTTTTTTTGTATTGCGCATGAAAAGTCGAATTTAATGCTCACTTTGTCCCAAACATCCTCTTGAACGATGGATCGGAGTTGGTACATGATTCGGAGCATCAACGGATGATTTTTCTCTGGTCTAAACTGGGCTACAGAGACCAGTCGAATTATATCAGCCTTGTCCTCGTCGTGTATTAGTGGCAGATTGATCAGACGTTCTATATCACAGGGTGGGTACACTAAAAATGTTTTTAATGGACATGCCCAAATGGAATTGATGTGGCCTTCAGTCCAGGATGAGTTTACCATCACAATATCCGCACGTCTACCCATCCAACCGTAAATCTGTAAGATAAAAAAATTAATACATAAGTGAAAAACAAATTTAAATCGGGGAAAATTTTTTAGAACTTTTAAATTTCACAAAAAAGCCAAACGGGTGTTTAGGCGAAAAAATGATAAAATCTAGGATAAGAAAGTGAGTTAGACAAATTTTGCTAGGGACCTTTTTTGTAGATAATAAAAATCTCTACAAAAAAAGTCTTTTGAAAAAATGTTCTATTTTCAGTAGTTTAGATGATATTTCGATTTAAAATCGCAAAATAATTTGTCACAAACGATCTTTTGTCTTTAGACATGCGAAATATCAATAAAAAATATTTTAAATCATAAATAGAAAATATTGATGTCTAAAAATATTTTTTCTGAGCATAAATTTAATTGCGAAAAAATAGAAAAAATTTTTTTTTTAACTTACGTAAGCAAAAATTTTATAGTAAGCGATTTTAGCAGCAGTCAAAAATGGATTTCTCGCTATAATTCGATGATTATTGTGTGAAATCACTCTACGATAGACATGCCGCAACATATCGGTAGATATTGTGGGATAGTGAGTGTAAGTGGCTACTCTACATCCACCAAGATATTTAAACAAGGGATAAGTAAATGCGTAGCCCATGGTATCAATGAAAATATCTGAAATAAACATAAACAATTATTTTTTACATCTCGTTGTACATTAGTAAAAAATGTTTTACTAAGTTTACCGGGTTGTAGTGCTTGAAGTGCCTCAAATCCAAGCCACATTGACCCAAGACTTTGTGCAAGGAGCGTGAAATATGGGTACATTGATGCTTCAATCCATTTTCGCTTGTGTAAATACACAAATTGTACCTCACTCAACTCAATCTCAAATGTTTTTCTCACTCGACTGAGTATTTGCTCGGGATCTGCATCTAAATCGCCGGTATACACTGCTATGTGCACGTGAGAGTACCTACAATTTACAAATCGATTAATGCTTGTCAGTGTAAATTAATTATTGATACTTACTCCCTTTGAATGGCCTGAATAGCTCCCCAAAGCACTCGTTCACCTCCTCCACCGGCATTGCAATACGGGTGGAAAAATCCTACCAATGTTTTACCTTTTGGATTTTGCTTGCGTTTTTTGGCAAAAACTCGACGCCAATATATTATCAATGCTGGCACAATTAGTGATATTAATAAAACAATAGCAGCTACGAATATTAAAAGTATTTTTAACGTTGCCACAATCATGATTGAAATTTTACTTGATTTTTTTCACGAAAAACATGACACTCTTTATCTGATGATGCAACTTCTAACCTTACTTTTTTTAGTTTAAAGGCTGTTTTGTAGATTTTCGTGAAAAATTTGTGTGTTTATGTTGAGTTTAATTGAGTATTTGGTGTTTTTCTCGGTTTTTGACAGCTTGTATATTATTTTAGATTGATCAAATCTTTATTAACCCTGCGAATAATAATAAACCGAGCCGCCAACGTGACAATTGGGGTGAAATTTTCATCAAAAAATCGTGGCGACATAATGAGGTAATTAGCGTCGGTCGGTAATGCAGGTTGCCCTTTGAGAGTTTTTCTTAAAAACTTCATTATCGGCGGCAGATGAAATTTAAAAATCTTGCTTATAGGGAGGAATAACTTTTAAAAAAATTTTCACTTCAACGTAGGATAAATGTATCAGTTAATGACCGATTAAGGAAAATCTGGTGGAAAATAATTGCTTTAAAAAAAATTGGCAGTCAAATAGTAATTTTTTTTTTATTATCTAAAAGAACCATATTTTTTTTATTCAGTCGATTCAAGTGTCAGAAACTGATATACAGTTATCGTAGTTAAAATATTCTAAAATCAGTTTTTATAGACTATTCAGTAAAAAATTTTCTTTTTTTAATATTTTCGCCCTTTATTATTTTTCAGATAATAGTAAAAAAATTTTACATGGCCATTTTTAATTCAATATTATTGAAATATTTTTTATTTAATTATTTTAGAAGGTGCATATGAACAATTTTCGGGCCAAATATTTTATATACAAGTAGAAAAGCTATTTTTTGGGCAGACAGGTATATATAGTGATTGGTAAAGTATAATTTTTTTCGAAATAAAAATGAAAATTTAACCGTTTAAAAATTTTTTCCAACTCGAAAAATGAATTATTTGAAATATTCCATGAAGATTTGGGACAAGTATAGTAATGGTTGTTTTCGGGCAGACAACTGGTAATAAAAAATGAAAATTTGCGGGATTTTGATTAAAATAGTAAAATACTTTTGTGCATGAGATTAGGATGAAAATAAGCGTAGAGAGTCGATAGCAGAGCGAGAGCACCCTGGTGTTTTAAGCGTGGTTGACTAATTGGTCATGTCGTGGCCAGGCGTTGAGACACACCTCTCGCAGGGGTTGCAAAACTCAGTCAGTCTATATTCTTCTCTAATGGCAGCAGCATGGTAGCAGCGCGTGCCATCCCTCTTTTCCCACTTAACCTCCTCATCCTTCTCTCTACTCCTACTATGACTCTTCTCTATTTCCCTCATCTCTCGCTCGGCTGGGTATGCTCGCGCCCAGCACGGCCTCGTCTGGGATCCGAGAACCACCCACTTGTCACTCGCGTTTGCCTTCTCGCTTGGCCGCGACGCAGAGGCGTCAACGCGCACGAGAGGGAGCCAAGTATACACATACACACACAGAGGTGGAGTGCAGCTTTCCAGCCCTCCCTTCGTTAAAGGCGTCAGTTAACACTTTGCTATAATAATGTAATATGGCACAGAGGCGTAGAAAACGCGACGAGCTGCGAAAGGGACCGACGCCTAAGGGATATTTATGTCTGCGTTTTCATATAACACACACACAAACCTAATCCATGTATTATAACGACTAAAAATCCTTATCACCTTATTCCTAAAAACCTATTCAAATTATTTTGTATTTATTTATTTGATTAAAAATGAAATATAGAGGCTAAAAAAAAATTGAATATGATTTTTTTTTGTCGATGAAGTTAAGAAATTTTCAAGCACCCTTGTAAGCACTTGTCAAGGGTCGGTACAAGGACCTCCAGCAAATTTCATGTTGTAAAATAAATTTTTCACCGAAAGAAAAGAAAAAAAAAAATTTTTTTTTACATAAATATATTTTATAAAAATCTATAAATTGTGGTATTTTGTTTATAAATTTGTAGAACTTCCCGAAGGCGTTTGCTGGATAGATCCAGGAAATTATTGACACTCCTTTGACGATGCAACCCCATGAAATTTCTTTTTTTGTCAAGATTTTTCGCGAAATGTGTGTTAAAAAATTTATTTACTTTATATTTATTGTCTGATTAGGCTGAAATTCAGCGTTTCAAGGACCTCTGAATATCAGGATCTCCAATATAAACATTAAAAAATCCGTTTTTTGAAGTAAAAAAAATTTTTTGCGTTATTTATCGGCTAATAGAAGTGAATTTTTGCCAGGATTAAAGTATACACGGATAATCTTTATATATTTTTTAATCTTAAAGGACCTGCAGTATGTAAAACCGACGTGATAAAGCTTTAAACAAGGAAAATTAAAATTTTTGTTACTATAATGTGAAATAAATTTTTTAACTATGTGAATTTTTTTACAGGACCTTCGTCCTTGCATCGAGGACTCCTCAATTTTCTTGTTTATTTATGATTTTTAAAAGGTTTTTAATGGTTTTTTGGACAGATATACAAAATTTTTAACATCCCCTGGACCTATACACCGCAAAAATTCAATTTTTTACTAATAAATTTCTTTTTCATATTTTTCAAGGGAATTTAAGTGATAAAAAAATTTAATTGCACATATAATTTTATGTGTGATTCAAAATCATAATTATATTCATTCCCATCGCGTGAATAATGTTTGCCGTGTGCTCTCCAGCTGCAGCGAGCTAAATACCTCAGTGGCTCATCTCAATATAGAGAGTGGCGAAACGATGATTGATGATCTGCAGCGATTTGACACGACAATGAATTACTCACATTGTGTCGATGAAAGAGAGGCGTAGTGCTAAGTGGGCGGTATAATGCATCAGCCGTTTATATAAAAATTCGGAAACTTTTCGCCCGACGGACAAATTCACCCCAATCCACATAAACCACCCTTCGTTTTCTATTAGTATACGTTTTTTTAACCCAAAAAATGTGTTCTTTTATTACTCTCATTTTTTTTAACCATCATATCCATATTATTGTCGATAAATTAACCGATAATACATGGATTAGGTCACTATAGGCAGCGAATAAAATATTAGAAATGTAATAAAAGTCAACATGTGTGTAATTCTGAACAATTTATACACATTTATATCCTGGAAATCGGATAATAGAGTGAAAAAAAAATCAGGGGAGATTGATTTACTCCTCAATGAAGATAAAAATAAAAAAATTAATCAAAAAAACCACAAAAAACAATCTAAAATAAAAAATCAAAATTTTTTCCATTCATTCAGGAGAAGATAATCTTAACAAAAAAAAATTAAAGAAAACTTTGTTTTCATCCAACTTTGACTTAATAAAATTGACGTAATAAAATTTAATATTTATATAGTAATAAGGGTATATAAATAAGGGATTAGATATTTGAAGTTTTGACCTTATAGACAGGAAAAATCGTTGTAGATGAATTCCAGTGGCAACATCGCTTTTTTTTAGTTGTCGAGAAAATGCCTGGGTGATGATGTCTAAACGCATCTCCACTCATGTATTATAGAAGCATCTGTGATTCTATACAGTAGTTGACATTTCATCCCCTCGTTCATGCCTCGTCATGATACGCACGATTTTTTCTTTAAAACGTCTGCTGACAATTAATTTATTAAAAATGTATAGAGGCGTAAGTAAGCTGATTATAATGATGATCGATTTTTTTTTATGACAGAGGATTCTTCCTTTCTTCAGCATCTGACATGATTATGATTTTACGAAGTTTTAAAACAGAAATATATATGAGTATATAAAATTTTTCAATGGGTCATCGTTAATGGAAGGTAAATTTATGTATTTATTCATGGTTTTAATTATTTATTTCCTTATTTATTTATTTACGATTTTTTTAATTATTGAAAACTGGGTATTATTTGTAGGGTTTAAAATTCTCTATAAAAAAGGTCTTTTGTTAAATTTTCATATATGTTAAAATTTTTGAATTATTTCAATTTTTTTATATATAAATCTTTTATCTCTTAAAATCAAGAAAATAATGAACTTGAGTTAATTTTTGTTAGAAATCTTTTTTGTAGCCCTTAAAATTCTCTATAAAAAAGATCTCTTGTAAAATTACCGTCAAACAAAAATTGTCATTGATTTAATAACAAATTCTCAAATCGCATCAAATTACCTATTTAAAAGATTATTTTAATTTTGTACTCTATCAAATTAATAAATCAAATGACTTTTGATTTTGCGATTTGCAAGCAACAGTGTGGAATAAAAATACTGTATTTTACATGGCATCATGCAAATAAAAAACTTACATCAATTTGTCGTGATGATAACATATGATATGGTGGTGAGTGAAGCATTGCGGGGATTTGCAGTAGCACCCGCTGGCCGATTCACGGCACGCGCCTGTGTTCCTCCAGGATAGAGAACCTCCATTGGCCATAGGAGAGAAGCATGGTAGTGACACGTGAGACGAGTGTTTCTGATTGTCGAGAGAGCGACGTATCTACCATAATCAAAGACAGCAGAGTGTTCACATGTATAGCACATATATATGCACCCATATATACGTATAAGCACCGATGTCTTCGCACCCTCGTATCCAATCTCGGTCAGCAGTTCTGCCGCTGCACTGACGGATGTTGCTTGAGATTGAGCTCCATCCGGCATAACATACAATTTCCCTGTATTTCAATCAACTTCTCGGCCAAGATATCCAAATAAATGTACATTATAACCTTTAAACAGAAAAAATACAATTGCTTATTTCAATTTTAACACCTTAAACACATAAATATTCACTTTTAACGAAGAAAATAGTGACTTTTACGCTTAAAAATGACTATATAAAGTATTTTGACAGCTTTTACAGATGCAATTAGCAAATAAAAATTTTTTTTTGTCCTTTGAAAAACATTAATTGATATTTTTTTATGTTTAAATGTGCAGATGATTATTTTTGTAGTATTATTTTATAGTACAGTTATACAAAGAGTAATTGAAAAACTTTTCTCGTGCAAGGATATAAAACTTTTTCATTTTATGGCTGTATTTTGAGCGATGACAGAGCTTGGAAATATATGGTTATATACTTTAAATATATTTGATTACTTTTTTAAAGAGTCTTTTTTTATTAGTGAAACTTGGATTTTTCGGTGAAAAAAATTGTAAAAACCATTGTATAGAGAAAAACAATTTTTTTTTTTGTGGTCAGAAATTTTTTTCTTAACGATTATTCCGTTTGTTTTTTCGTAGTTGACTATAGCTGCCCCGGCGAACTTCGTACGTTCCAATCTAAAGATATCAATCGAAATTGAACTTATATTATGTATTATGTATTGAATCCTTTTAAAAAATCGATTTTATGTAATTATTTTAAATGGTTGAGACGCCAACTCCGAATAAAAATTTGGGTCTTTCTTATATAGTTTGATATATTTTTATACAATATTTCAAGCAATTAAATTATAAAAAATTTCAAAATATTATGGCAGATTTGAGAAAAACTGTAGTAAACACAATAAATAATATAATTTAAAACATTTAAACAATCTTTTTTGCATTTTTAACCAACTTTATAGCATATTAAAAAATCGAAAAAAAATTTCTATAATAATTCGGTTCGTAATTGTGTTGTTGACAGCTTCTGATATTTTTTTTTCTCTCTCTGCATCTTTCCTTAAAATAGTTGCAGACATTTTTAAGGGTATTAAAAAAATATAGTACTTTTAAACATTTAAATACTTTTAAAAAATAACTTATTAACAATTATAAACTTGGAAATATGTTTTAAAAAATTTTTCAAGTTATATTTTTTTTAATTTCATTTTTTAAGTCGTCCTGGAGTGAGAAATATTAAGATATATTTCTAAAATACATTAAAACCGTGCTTCGATGGCGGTAAAGGGTCGGCAGGGTCTTATTCACTAGTATCAAAGGGTTTTCTCGACTTTATTCAAGACATCTCCATCTTCAGATCAATTCCAGATTGAAAAATTAAGAAAGTATTTTAATAAATATTTTCTATTTGCAGATAGTTTTTTTTTTTTTAAATGCTGCTACTGTTGAATGCAGACCTAAAGTTGTTGACCAATCAAATATGACAAATAAACTCGTATATACAAATAGCACATACATAGAATGAGTTTTGTTCAGACGCCCTTTTTAGAGCTGTGTGTATACAAGAGTATTATATGTATATTTTCATATGCAGCACAAGATCGGGTAAATGTTGGGGTGAGCTTCTGACTCTCGCAGAGGGTTGGTGGTAGGGAGGGAAACGGGTAATGGGTGGTAACCGAGATTTAAAAAGAGCGAGATCGCAACGGCAGTGGAGATGGTGGCTGGTGCATTTGACGTTGATACGATGATAAGATGAAAGAGCCTCAAAGGTCTTAAACCTATTCTATGAACTAGTATATTACAGAGCTTATGCCAATGCTAAATGTTATGTGCTTATCATGATACAGAAGACCAAGTATTATTTTCGCTTGTATTATTATAAAATTCTATTGAGAAGTTTTTTAAATATATAAATGAACGATTAAAATGTGTCATTTGAAATATTTCAAATTGATAAAATAAAATTTTACAATAAATCATTGTCTGTATTATTTAGTTATCAATTGAGCCAATGATTATTGATTGATTTGTATTTTTTATCCACAATAATAGATAAAATAGATCTTGAAAAATTGTATAAAAATAGAATTGACATGATTTTATAAATAGGGGACCCTTTTCTATTGATGATTCATATAGGTATGAGAACACCTGCGTTGGAATCGCTTACACCTAGAGAAAGATATTTATTTGTGTTGTGACAAGGCGGATATATGCCCAATCATGTATAAAAAATTGTCGAATTTACGGTTCATAATTATATTAGAATATTTAGTTTGTTAATATCCTGATAAGGAAGCGAGTTAGACCAATTTTGTTAAGGACCTTTTTTGTAGCTTATAAAATTCTCTACAAAAAAGATATTTTGAAAAAATTTCCTAACTTCAGTACTTTTAAAGATATTTTTGATTGAAACAGCTATAGGTAATTTTGTATGTCTTTTTAGTTGAAAAAAGTTGATAACATTTTAATTGCTAATATCTTGATAGGAATGCACGTTAGACAAATTTTATTAGAAACCTTTTTTGTAGCTGATAAAATTTTCTACAAAAAAGATCTCTTGAGGAAAATTTCTATTTTTAATAGTTTTGAAGATATTTTGATTTTAAATAATAAAATAATTTTTAATATATATCACCCTTTTGGATTTAACATCTAGTTATGCATAAAAAATATTTATAATACACAATGTCATCTTAAAATTGTAGAAAAAATATAAAACTGTATTATTTATCGCTTAAAAAAATCAATTGCAACAAAAATTTAAATCTAGAGTTGAAAAACCAATTTCTTCAATTTTTTTATTTTTATTATATTAAATCTATTATCTAATAAATATTATTGATCTATTGTTTATATATTTTTTCAATAAATATTTTAATACATTTTTCTATAAAAATTTATAACTTGAATAAATACAAATTTTTCATTGGAAAATTAAAAAACAATTAATTTAAAATACAATAAAAACTCAGTGATTGATTTAAATCGGAAATACGTCAATTATTATGGAAATTGAATTATTCAATATTCGAAATATACGACAGAGTTATGAAATAATTAGAAAATAATATTTACAAACAAAAAAAAAAAAAGAAAAATTAGTAAAAATATGAAATTAAATTCTATAATATATAAATACAGTACGTTCTTTAATTTGCATCATATAAATCGTATTTCCGGTAGAGTGCACAAGATAAACACATACGTTTTAGTCCCTTGCGTGCTTCTGCCGGCTCGATGAACGCTTATTCGGCCACTCATCGTCGTTTTGCTAATTTATGATACGATATATAGATATCATGTTTGCGTACGCACTCAATAGAAAATATGCTACATATGTATGAACACTGTGCTTATTATTTCATTGAATAATTTTCACGCCACGTAGAATATTTAATTGTTTACTCGCTAATATATAAAAAAATCGAGGATTTAATTAAACTATGTGTCGGGACTTAAACAATCGAAGTGTGTAACCGATGGAATTTCTATTCCACCAGCAGATGTATATATGTTACGCTATAGATTCTTGTAGTTTGAGATATATTTGCGCACAGTTATAACATTTACTTGAACGAATGCTATTGAATGCTGCGAAGTTAATTAACGCATCAGTGGAATACACGTGCACACATGTGCTGGAATCAGAAACCGCAAAGGCTGCGATTGGAAGTTGCGCATTTCACGCTCCACCCCTTAATATACATATAATCTTCCTCTTCTATATATTGGAAACTACATGTATATTTAATCGAGAAATCTGGAATTTTTTGTCTGTACAATTGCAAAATTTGTCGTAAAATATTTGTAACAATAGAGTTTAATATAAATAAATTATTTTGTGATTGGAAAAAAGACTTTCTTATTGATAAACAATTATAAACGGTTAATTTTGTCATTTTGGAATTTTTTCCAGGCATATTTCTAGGAGGTTTTATGGAGATCTTTTGTTTTTTGTTATTTATGTCAATATCAAAAGTGATATTTTATTGAATAGAATGTTTAAATAATTTATTTTAAAATTTTTTATGTTTCAGTAATACTTTTTAAGAGTTTATGATATTGATTGATAAAATATAGCTTTTAGTCAGTACAGGTTTGATTTTGTAAATTTTTCATAACATATTGTAATTTTTTTTATTAATTTTTTGTTGGCTTTTGAAAAAAAAATCAAATGACCAGCATATATTGGAGGTAATTATTGGTATTTTTGAGTTAATAAATTAACTAAATTCATGAAAAATAAATAGATAAATAAATTTTAAACAAAAAATTAAAATATATAAAAAAAGTATGATTTTTCATAATTTAATAATTATGATAAATAAACGGTTTTAGGTAAAATTTTCTACATTTAATCTTCAATCTTCTCAAAACATTCTATAAATAGCGATAAAAAAATTCATAATTAAAAAATTCAGTTTTGTTCTTACAAAAAATTTGTTGATTGTTTTGACAATCTAAAAACCCAAAAATATAGTAATTATCACAATAGATTAATTGGGTAAAAATCAATCCACTCTAAATATTAAAATTAAGTCTTTTTTTCAACCCTTAATTTCTAGCCTATTCTCAAGAGTTGAAATATTCGTCTAAATAACATTTGGAACCTTTTTCAACAATAATTTCATATTTCAACCTACATTAACATACATAATTTTTAAACGCGTTCTGTATATAACATGACTGCGCAGTAAATAACGATGATATTTATCAAAAAGGATATAAATGAGTGTAATAATTAAATATATAAACGTGAAGCAAATGCAAATGAAAAGTATAAAATAAAATAATCCAGCATTCATGTCGCGGAAATATAATATATTAAGCCTGATAATTGCTATATTAGATATACATTCATGTGTTGTGTGTATTAGGGTGAGAAAAGGATTGTGACATGAAGCGTAAACTACGCGACAGCATCGGTATAGCAACGTGAGAGGATATAAAATGAGGTTAGTGATGATATATATGTGTGAGCAAGAGGAGTGAGACCGTTGGGGTAAAGTAAAATCAGAACGGTGTCATATGCGCCTGCTTGCATGATAAATGTTGTGATTTAAAATCGAAATTTCTCTTTCATGTGCATGAGTCCGCACGCTTGATTAATGGTTTCGCATTAACTATTGGAGCATTATATAGAATAACCAGTTTAAATTTTCCGAAAATATATCCAACATGAGATTGATACTTTTTTTTTTTTGTCCTTTGTATTATGCCCTTTGTTCACCATTTATTCATTTTCTGTCTTCAAATATCAGTTTTTTATGTGCTTGTCATCATTAGCTGTTTTTCAACAGTTGCAACTTTGGTTTATAAAATTTTTTTCATTACTTAAAAATATTTAATATTAAAAAAATTAGTGTAATTTAACAATTTTTAAATCTATCACAAATATACAACCAATATTGAATTTTTAGAATGATAAAAAAATCGATAGAAAAATTTATTTTCACTTCAAAATGATAGTAATTCAATAATTTTCGATTGTATCAAATATATCCAACTAATATTATATTTTTCTAATAGTTAGAAGCTGGATAAAATTTTTTTTATCATTAAGATATGAAGGTTTTTAACTGTATCTACCAAAAATGACTATTTCTTCGTGTTTTCTCTCCCTCGATGACCTTGCCCGATTGAAAGGATGTGCCTAGCGTATTCAGGAGGTAAAAAGACATCGAATGGCGTATAAAAAACCAAAATCCATCAATATCTTCTCATTGAAAGGCACGTGGAAAGGTCAAAATCCACTGAAAATCACTATTTCTTCGTGTTTTCTCCCCCTGGATGACCTTGCCCGATTGAAAGGATGTGCCTAGCGTATTCAGGAGGTAAAAAGACATCCAATGGCGTATGAAAAAACAAAATCCATCAATATCTTCTCATTGAAAGGCACGTAGAAAGGTCAAAATCCACCATAAACGACTATTTCTTCGTGTTTTCTCCCCCTGGATGACCTTGCCCGATTGAAAGGATGTGCCTAGCGTATTCAGGAGGTAAAAAGACATCGAAAGGCGTATGAAAAACCAAAATCCATCAATATCTTCTCATTGAAAGGCACGTAGAAAGGTCAAAATCCACCATAAACGACTATTTCTTCGTGTTTTCTCCCCCTGGATGACCTTGCCCGATTAAGAGGATGTGCCTAGCGTATTCAGGAGGTAAAAAGACATCGAATGGCGTATAAAAAACCAAAATCCATCAATATCTTCTCATTGAAAGGCACGTAGAAAGGTCAAAATCCACCATAAACGACTATTTCTTCGTGTTTTCTCCCCCTGGATGACCTTGCCCGATTGAAAGGATGTGCCTAGCGTATTCAGGAGGTAAAAAGACATCGAATGGCGTATGAAAAACCAAAATCCATCAATATCTTCTCATTGAAAGGCACGTGGAAAGGTCAAAATCCACTGAAAATCACTATTTCTTCGTGTTTTCTCCCCCTGGATGACCTTGCCCGATTGAAAGGATGTGCCTAGCGTATTCAGGAGGTAAAAAGACATCGAATGGCGTATGAAAAACCAAAATCCATCAATATCTTCTCATTGAAAGGCACGTGGAAAGGTCAAAATCCACTGAAAATCACTATTTCTTCGTGTTTTCTCCCCCTGGATGACCTTGCCCGATTGAAAGGATGTGCCTAGCGTATTCAGGAGGTAAAAAGACATCGAATGGCGTATGAAAAACCAAAATCCATCAATATCTTCTCATTGAAAGGCACGTGGAAAGGTCAAAATCCACTGAAAATCACTATTTCTTCGTGTTTTCTCCCCCTGGATGACCTTGCCCGATTGAAAGGATGTGCCTAGCGTATTCAGGAGGTAAAAAGACATCGAATGGCGTATGAAAAACCAAAATCCATCAATATCTTCTCATTGAAAGGCACGTGGAAAGGTCAAAATCCACTGAAAATCACTATTTCTTCGTGTTTTCTCCCCCTGGATGACCTTGCCCGATTGAAAGGATGTGCCTAGCGTATTCAGGAGGTAAAAAGACATCGAATGGCGTATGAAAAACCAAAATCCATCAATATCTTCTCATTGAAAGGCACGTGGAAAGGTCAAAATCCACTGAAAATCACTATTTCTTCGTGTTTTCTCCCCCTGGATGACCTTGCCCGATTGAAAGGATGTGCCTAGCGTATTCAGGAGGTAAAAAGACATCGAATGGCGTATGAAAAACCAAAATCCATCAATATCTTCTCATTGAAAGGCACGTGGAAAGGTCAAAATCCACTGAAAATCACTATTTCTTCGTGTTTTCTCCCCCTGGATGACCTTGCCCGATTGAAAGGATGTGCCTAGCGTATTCAGGAGGTAAAAAGACATCGAATGGCGTATGAAAAACCAAAATCCATCAATATCTTCTCATTGAAAGGCACGTGGAAAGGTCAAAATCCACTGAAAATCACTATTTCTTCGTGTTTTCTCCCCCTGGATGACCTTGCCCGATTGAAAGGATGTGCCTAGCGTATTCAGGAGGTAAAAAGACATCGAATGGCGTATGAAAAACCAAAATCCATCAATATCTTCTCATTGAAAGGCACGTGGAAAGGTCAAAATCCACTGAAAATCACTATTTCTTCGTGTTTTCTCCCCCTGGATGACCTTGCCCGATTGAAAGGATGTGCCTAGCGTATTCAGGAGGTAAAAAGACATCGAATGGCGTATGAAAAACCAAAATCCATCAATATCTTCTCATTGAAAGGCACGTGGAAAGGTCAAAATCCACTGAAAATCACTATTTCTTCGTGTTTTCTCCCCCTGGATGACCTTGCCCGATTGAAAGGATGTGCCTAGCGTATTCAGGAGGTAAAAAGACATCGAATGGCGTATGAAAAACCAAAATCCATCAATATCTTCTCATTGAAAGGCACGTAGAAAGGTCAAAATCCACCATAAACGACTATTTCTTCGTGTTTTCTCCCCCTGGATGACCTTGCCCGATTGAAAGGATGTGCCTAGCGTATTCAGGAGGTAAAAAGACATCGAATGGCGTATGAAAAACCAAAATCCATCAATATCTTCTCATTGAAAGGCACGTAGAAAGGTCAAAATCCACCATAAACGACTATTTCTTCGTGTTTTCTCCCCCTGGATGACCTTGCCCGATTGAAAGGATGTGCCTAGCGTATTCAGGAGGTAAAAAGACATCGAATGGCGTATGAAAAACCAAAATCCATCAATATCTTCTCATTGAAAGGCACGTAGAAAGGTCAAAATCCACCATAAACGACTATTTCTTCGTGTTTTCTCCCCCTGGATGACCTTGCCCGATTGAAAGGATGTGCCTAGCGTATTCAGGAGGTAAAAAGACATCGAATGGCGTATGAAAAACCAAAATCCATCAATATCTTCTCATTGAAAGGCACGTAGAAAGGTCAAAATCCACCATAAACGACTATTTCTTCGTGTTTTCTCCCCCTGGATGACCTTGCCCGATTGAAAGGATGTGCCTAGCGTATTCAGGAGGTAAAAAGACATCGAATGGCGTATGAAAAACCAAAATCCATCAATATCTTCTCATTGAAAGGCACGTAGAAAGGTCAAAATCCACCATAAACGACTATTTCTTCGTGTTTTCTCCCCCTGGATGACCTTGCCCGATTGAAAGGATGTGCCTAGCGTATTCAGGAGGTAAAAAGACATCGAATGGCGTATGAAAAACCAAAATCCATCAATATCTTCTCATTGAAAGGCACGTAGAAAGGTCAAAATCCACCATAAACGACTATTTCTTCGTGTTTTCTCCCCCTGGATGACCTTGCCCGATTGAAAGGATGTGCCTAGCGTATTCAGGAGGTAAAAAGACATCGAATGGCGTATGAAAAACCAAAATCCATCAATATCTTCTCATTGAAAGGCACGTGGAAAGGTCAAAATCCACTGAAAATCACTATTTCTTCGTGTTTTCTCCCCCTGGATGACCTTGCCCGATTGAAAGGATGTGCCTAGCGTATTCAGGAGGTAAAAAGACATCGAATGGCGTATGAAAAACCAAAATCCATCAATATCTTCTCATTGAAAGGCACGTGGAAAGGTCAAAATCCACTGAAAATCACTATTTCTTCGTGTTTTCTCCCCCTGGATGACCTTGCCCGATTGAAAGGATGTGCCTAGCGTATTCAGGAGGTAAAAAGACATCGAAAGGCGTATGAAAAACCAAAATCCATCAATATCTTCGCATTGAAAGGCACGTGGAAAGGTCAAAATCCACTGAAAATCACTATTTCTTGCTGTTTTTTCCCCCTCGATGACCTTGCCCGATTGAAAGGATGTGCCTAGCGTATTCAGGACGTAAAAAGACATCGAATGGCGTATAAAAAACCAAAATCCATCAATATCTTCGCATTGAAAGGCACGTGGAAAGGTCAAAATCCACTGAAAATCACTATTTCTTCCTGTTTTCTCCCCCTCGATGACCTTGCCCGATTGAAAGGATGTGCCTAGCGTATTCAGGAGGTAAAAAGACATCGAATGGCGTATAAAAAACCAAAATCCATCAATATCTTCTCATTGAAAGGCACGTGGAAAGGTCAAAATCCACTGACAATCACTATTTTTTCGTGTTTTCTCTCCCTCGATGACCTTGCCCGATTGAAAGGATGTGCCTAGCGTATTCAGGAGGTAAAAAGACATCGAATGGCGTATGAAAAACCAAAATCCATCAATATCTTCTCATTGAAAGGCACGTGGAAAGGTCAAAATCCACTGAAAATCACTATTTCTTCGTGTTTTCTCCCCCTGGATGACCTTGCCCGATTGAAAGGATGTGCCTAGCGTATTCAGGAGGTAAAAAGACATCGAATGGCGTATGAAAAACCAAAATCCATCAATATCTTCTCATTGAAAGGCACGTGGAAAGGTCAAAATCCACTGAAAATCACTATTTCTTCGTGTTTTCTCCCCCTGGATGACCTTGCCCGATTGAAAGGATGTGCCTAGCGTATTCAGGAGGTAAAAAGACATCGAATGGCGTATGAAAAACCAAAATCCATCAATATCTTCTCATTGAAAGGCACGTGGAAAGGTCAAAATCCACTGAAAATCACTATTTCTTCGTGTTTTCTCCCCCTGGATGACCTTGCCCGATTGAAAGGATGTGCCTAGCGTATTCAGGAGGTAAAAAGACATCGAATGGCGTATGAAAAACCAAAATCCATCAATATCTTCTCATTGAAAGGCACGTGGAAAGGTCAAAATCCACTGAAAATCACTATTTCTTCGTGTTTTCTCCCCCTGGATGACCTTGCCCGATTGAAAGGATGTGCCTAGCGTATTCAGGAGGTAAAAAGACATCGAATGGCGTATGAAAAACCAAAATCCATCAATATCTTCTCATTGAAAGGCACGTGGAAAGGTCAAAATCCACTGAAAATCACTATTTCTTCGTGTTTTCTCCCCCTGGATGACCTTGCCCGATTGAAAGGATGTGCCTAGCGTATTCAGGAGGTAAAAAGACATCGAATGGCGTATGAAAAACCAAAATCCATCAATATCTTCTCATTGAAAGGCACGTGGAAAGGTCAAAATCCACTGAAAATCACTATTTCTTCGTGTTTTCTCCCCCTGGATGACCTTGCCCGATTGAAAGGATGTGCCTAGCGTATTCAGGAGGTAAAAAGACATCGAATGGCGTATGAAAAACCAAAATCCATCAATATCTTCTCATTGAAAGGCACGTGGAAAGGTCAAAATCCACTGAAAATCACTATTTCTTCGTGTTTTCTCCCCCTGGATGACCTTGCCCGATTGAAAGGATGTGCCTAGCGTATTCAGGAGGTAAAAAGACATCGAATGGCGTATGAAAAACCAAAATCCATCAATATCTTCTCATTGAAAGGCACGTGGAAAGGTCAAAATCCACTGAAAATCACTATTTCTTCGTGTTTTCTCCCCCTGGATGACCTTGCCCGATTGAAAGGATGTGCCTAGCGTATTCAGGAGGTAAAAAGACATCGAATGGCGTATGAAAAACCAAAATCCATCAATATCTTCTCATTGAAAGGCACGTGGAAAGGTCAAAATCCACTGAAAATCACTATTTCTTCGTGTTTTCTCCCCCTGGATGACCTTGCCCGATTGAAAGGATGTGCCTAGCGTATTCAGGAGGTAAAAAGACATCGAATGGCGTATGAAAAACCAAAATCCATCAATATCTTCTCATTGAAAGGCACGTGGAAAGGTCAAAATCCACTGAAAATCACTATTTCTTCGTGTTTTCTCCCCCTGGATGACCTTGCCCGATTGAAAGGATGTGCCTAGCGTATTCAGGAGGTAAAAAGACATCGAATGGCGTATGAAAAACCAAAATCCATCAATATCTTCTCATTGAAAGGCACGTAGAAAGGTCAAAATCCACCATAAACGACTATTTCTTCGTGTTTTCTCCCCCTGGATGACCTTGCCCGATTGAAAGGATGTGCCTAGCGTATTCAGGAGGTAAAAAGACATCGAAAGGCGTATGAAAAACCAAAATCCATCAATATCTTCTCATTGAAAGGCACGTGGAAAGGTCAAAATCCACTGAAAATCACTATTTCTTCGTGTTTTCTCCCCCTGGATGACCTTGCCCGATTGAAAGGATGTGCCTAGCGTATTCAGGAGGTAAAAAGACATCGAATGGCGTATGAAAAACCAAAATCCATCAATATCTTCTCATTGAAAGGCACGTAGAAAGGTCAAAATCCACCATAAACGACTATTTCTTCGTGTTTTCTCCCCCTGGATGACCTTGCCCGATTGAAAGGATGTGCCTAGCGTATTCAGGAGGTAAAAAGACATCCAATGGCGTATGAAAAAACAAAATCCATCAATATCTTCGCATTGAAAGGCACGTGGAAAGGTCAAAATCCACTGAAAATCACTATTTCTTCGTGTTTTCTCCCTCTGGATGACCTTGCCCGATTGAAAGGATGTGCCTAGCGTATTCAAGAGGTAAAAAGACATCGAAACACTGAAAATCACTATTTCTTCGTGTTTTCTCCCTCTGGATGACCTTGCCCGATTGAAAGGATGTGCCTAGCGTATTCAAGAGGTAAAAAGACATCGAAAAGCGTATGAAAAACCAAAATCCATCAATATCTTCGCATTGAAAGGCACGTGGAAAGGTCAAAATCCACTGAAAATCACTATTTCTTCCTGTTTTCTAGCGTATGAAAAACCAAAATCCATCAATATCTTCGCATTGAAAGGCACGTGGAAAGGTCAAAATCCACTGAAAATCACTATTTCTTCCTGTTTTCTTCCCCTCGATGACCTCGCCCGATTGAAAGGATGTACCTAGCGCATTGAAGACGTAAAAAGCTGAGTCAGAAAATACCAAAATTTTCCACAAATCGCGCCCTGAGGACGGTTGCAATAGTTAGATTTCTAAAAAATCTACTATAATAAGAGTTAGAAATTGATAAAGTATCAAGTGGTGGTGGTCCCCTCTATATCTGTGGAGCAAATCCACCATCACAAATATCTCGAATACAATGAAAAGAGACCAAAGAGTGGCGATGGCCAATAATATTATTATATCAATATAAGGCACCGTTATGAACATGTGACGCTCGCCTTATATTGCCTGTCGTATACTTCTGTATTCCCCACCGTTGTATTACCATATATATATTTAACTATGTCGAATACGCTATAAGCAATATATATACACTCGGCGTGTCTTATTCGTTTTGGCTAATCAATTATACTTCAAAGTTGTCCGTTAAATTTATTTTCATTTAAAAGCCACGTGCGGTGCTAATCTTTTTTTGACAGTTCATTTGTTCCAGCTTAATCGATTTGCACCTTCCTAAACACATTCGAGACTTAAACCCCAAATTATTAAACATGCACTCAAAAAAAAAAAACAAACAAATAAATAAATCCAACTAATCCATTCAATTTCTTACGTTTAAAAATCTAAAACATGAGGAATAAATAGTATTTTTCAATTCTAGCATTATTTATCCTATTTGACAAGGATTTAACGATGACACTAAAAAATTTCTTCATTTAAGAAAAAAAAGAACTTTAATTTGGCGAAATTTATTGTTTTGACGATTTTTCAATTGTAGAATTGTCTATTGAAACGTTAATAATGATCTTTGACTCAGTCTTTAGCATAATTAACCCCTCTGAATAATTGAATCCAAAATTGACGTTGTTACCGGTAATAAATTACTTTTCTTAAACATTTTTCGCAATTCTGACAGATTTCCAACTTTACTGCCTGGAAAAAAAATATTTTAAAAAGTAGATAAACATTTGAATATAAATAAAATAAATAACTTTTGAATTCTAACTTGAATTTTTATAACTAAGAATTTTTTAAAAGCAAAATAATATTTCTTCTATTCATTTTTCCTAACGTTAAAAAATGAAATTTTTTTTATTTCCACGCGATATATAACCAAGAGAGATTAATCGAAATGTTATACTATGAAAATATATAACATCACAGATAATCGCAGTAGATAGAAGAAAATATTAAAAGCTGTTATCGCAGCATATTGCTCCTAATTGTTTTGCCACAGAAAGGGAGCCGCAAATACGTGAGTGAAAGGGAGTCTGCACTATACCCACACACGTACTATACATAGATATATATAAATAAATATGTGTGTGAGAGAGGACAAAACGACGAGGGTGCAAGATATATACGTATAGAGCTGGCAGAGCCAGCGTCAGTTTGGTGGGGCGAAAAAGGGCGAGTAACAGAGAAAGAAAGAAAATTCGAGAGTGTGCAAGAGCAATGGAGAAACAGCCAGAATAGAACGAACAGTCAGGAAAGCTGGCGTGCACTGGTGTTTTTGACAGGCCGATGAATTGAATAATCGCAAGTCGAGTAGAGAGCTGCGTGGCGGGGGTCACCAAATCTCAGCTTTCGTATGTGACCTTCACAATCACGTGCAGCGTACAACAAAATATATTTATATCCCTAGATATTAATATATGCTCTCATTTCCCCCTGTCACCACTCAAACTAATCCACGCGAAAACAAAGAAAAAATTACAATTTTCAATTTTAAATATTTGTTTCGGGGTTTCATCGGGGTCTGAGCTCAAAATGGACCTTTACAGGCCTTTATTTAACTTGTGTAATAATATACATACCTTGATATTGATATATTTCATTTGGAACACCCAATTGAGTCACCTGAAATAAAGAAAAAAATTATATTTTTATTATTTTTTAACTTTAATGATTTAATTGGAGGTTTCATGGGGACCTGAGCTTAAAATTAACCCTTGGGCCCTTTATTTAACTTGTGCAATAAAATACAACTGCTATAGAAGGCTAATTTGATGCATTTTGAATAGGTAATCCACCCCTAGTTCTAGTGTTTGGCTGATGGAAAAATTTTGTCCGCGCACCACTTGCCCAATAAAATGTGGGTTTAAATTAGTTGGAGTGGATTATTGTTAAACGGGGTTGTTTTTTAAAAGCTGTGGGGGATTATTTATTTTGGATTTGAATTTTTTATGGTTAATACACTGTTCTGGGGTACTTGAGAGACCATTTTTATTTTTTTTCGAATGTGATAACTTGAGATAATTTGTGATAACTTTTTTACCGTAAACAATTTTTTTTTACAGTGAACAATTGTGTTTAATATATAAAAAAAATTTGTTTCTACTGTAAATAAATATTGATTTACATAATTTTGATACAGTGGAAACTCGAAATACTTCTTTATATCGAGGGTAGAAAAGGCGGATGTCATAAAAAAATTTTTACAGCTAAAAAATTCAACCCTCGTGATGTTTGTGATTGGCATTACACCTCAGGCGTAATTATAACAAAGTTTTATTCCCGAGAATTATTACTAAATGCGTAAATCAATTTTTTTTTTGTATTAATTGAAAAAAATTGGTAAAACGAGTAATATTGATAAATATTTTACCACGCAAAAAAAACTGTGAAAAATAATAATGAAAAAAAAATGTTTACAATTTAAACATTAAATATATATCAATATGTCTGCAAAAATCGTGTTTTTAATTTTTTCAAATGTTTAAAATCATGTATAAAAAATTAATTCACACAACCTTTGTCTATTTTTTCAATTTTTCAATTCATATTATTAAAAATATGTAAAAATAATTTACACAGTGTAAAATACTTCCATAACTAAATTTCTATATTTAAAAAAAAAAAAAACAAAAACAAAAAAATTATGAAAAAAAAACTTTTTTCATCTATTACAGTTGTCAAAAAATATATCAAATATTTATTTACAAATTTTCATCGATACGCAATAAAATTTAAATATTTTATCAACCATTTTTCATCACGATACAGCTTTAAAAATAATATATATATCCCATATATAATATTTATTAATAGTGAGTGGCAGAATTTTCAAATAAAAAAAAAACTAAATAAATATAAATAAAAGGCACATGACGTGGAATTCAAGCGCATATCGGGCTTTTCAATATTTTCCTCGTAGAGAATATATAACCTCGCACACAGTGGTGTGCTATATAGCTCATCTTATAATTCTCGAGTCTCACCCGATGTTCATTTCATTATTTTTCCGTCATCGTGTCATTTTTTTCCTGCCGACCACTCTCTGTGCATTCTCTTCCCTCTCGATATATAAAATATCGCGTCATCTCGGTCGCACTCGCGGGCCCGCTCAGTGCGCCCTGAGCTCTCGGCGTATCGGGCAAAAGGGTGATAAGTAGTCGACGCCAGCCGGCTACCTTCTCTCTATCTCTCTCTTTTTCTCGTTTACTAGAATGCGATATTCTAAAGTAGGGGCGTGGTCGCGCCACAGACAGTCTCCCTCTCCGATAACGCAATGAACGCTCCCGTTGGCTCAATGCTTATACCCCAGCCTTGCTCTCTCCTCGTCGTGGACCACCACCTACGCGCGCCGAGGCTATAAGAAAAATCCTGCCAGAGCTATGTATACAGGTCACATCCATATATATACACTATGAACAAAGAGAATAAGAGACGGAGAAAGAGACGTCGATTGCGCGACGTCTGCAGTCGACGTTCGATGTCTCTACAATTGACGGCTGATTTCGGCCTACTCACCCTATTATTACAATACCTTTAAATTATTTTATCCCATTATCCAAGTGACCCTTATTATAATCATCCGAATTATCCAGAAAAATCATCTTATATTTCATCGCTTGAAAATTTATTCAACGAAATATTTCAAGTTTCGCTTTTAAAATGGCTGTAAGGGGTTGTTTACGTGTTTAGGAAGCCCATGTCTGACCACATACAGAATTTCTAGGGCTTTATCTACTGCCGCTCAACGCGCCATCCCCTCTCCTAACTCTCTAAGGAACACACATCAACGTCATGTGCGAATTTTCGCTCGTCTGTATTATTTGGATGTTGAAAATGGTTAATATGTATGAAATATTTATTTTTAAGTTGAGAAAAAATTAATACCTAAACATTTTTCGGGCTTTTTGTTAATAGATAATATTTGTAGTTTTTTATAAGTGGAGAAAAAATGAAAATTTTTCATTTACAGATTCTGATGACTTTTACATTGATCAAAAAAAAAAAAAATGGATTTAATTAAGGATAATTATTGACTAAAGTAAAAATTATTTTTTACATTTCCGAGAATATTTTTATATAAAATTAAATATGGGATAAATAAAAAAATCTGGACAATAAAATTATTCAATTTTGAAGTTTGAGATATACATCAATTATATAATTTATAAACTTGTTATGTCAAATTTTTTTAGTAAAAAATTAATAACTTGATTTTTGAGCTTCATGAAAATTGAAATTAATAATATTTTACTCTGATATAATTCATAATAAAATAGTAGAATTTTCTTTATACTCAATTAAAACTAGAAAATAACGGAATTTATCATCAGTCATATCTCGGAAATTTCAACTTACAAAATAATTATCAAATTATACGAAACATTTTATCTGTCATGTCATAAATTAATTTTCGTCGATATTTAATTCTCTTTATCAAAATAACTACAAATTTATTATCTAACATGCATCGCATAAATGAATTCTCATTATCGCGTGTATAACGGCAAAATGATGTGTATCGTCGAAAAATTGAAGATATACCTATATATATACTTTTCTCGATAATATCTTGATAAGGATTCATATTAGACAAATTTTACTAAAAACCTTTTTTATAACCAACAAAATTACCTACAAAAAAGATCCCCTGAAAAAAATTTCTATTTCGAGTAGTTTTGAAGATATTTTGATTTTCAACACAAAGATATTTTCGTATCTAATAATTAAAAATATTTTACTTACTAATATCTTGATAAGGATGCAAATTAGTTAAATTTTATTGAGAACCTTTTTTATAGCTAATAAAATTTTCTATAAAAAAGGTCTCTTGAGAAAAATCTGTATCTTCAATAATTTTGAAAATTTTTACTTATTTATCTCGTGATATCACTGAAAAACATATTTTTCAACACATATCATCCAACTAATCCAACTAATTCCTAAAACAAATAATCAAATTCATTCAATTATTCACAAAATAAAAAACAAAAAAAAAACCTAGTCATCAATTATTCTCATTATAAAATAACCATGTAATTACATAAATTACGTCGAATTGCCCGACGAAAAATGATATATTTCCTCCAACTAAAATCCTGCAAATGATCTATATCCATAACAATATTAACCATCCGGTCGATGCGCAACAACAGTGAAAATGATGTGGCACTAAACGGCTAAGAATAACACACATCCACACAAGTGTGAGTATAATACGAATGGAGAGACTATAGGCGGCAAAGATAATAAAGTTGATAAGGGTGTAGAAGCCGTGCAGAGTACAAACCCTACCCTGCAAGCTGAAAAGGGGGTGGTAAAGCTGGGCGTGGCCATTTGCAACCCTCTAGCTCGAGGATTGGCCGGCAATGCGAGCGGCATCGTCAAATAAAATCCAATCGTTGACTGAAGGAATGCGAATCTCTCTGAGCTTTTTACCTCTATTCCCATCTCACTTTTACACATTCATACACTCCCTCATTATATCTTTTTTCCCCACTATAGTAACCAAGCTTCTCTGGCTTATATACCCGCCCCAAACTTTATCCTTTTGCCACGATCGTCCGTCTCTGACACGCGCACGCTTAGGTTTAAGGGGTGTGCAACGTCGTTTGATGGGAGTATGATTTTATTACGGTATTACCTAGCGAAACCTCGAATTGCTCGGCTTATAGCCTGCATTATCTCAACAATTTGAGTGGGGGGCACGGGCATGGTCCCCACCAGCCCTAAACCTGCCTAGAGCCTCCCCAATGCCAGTCACATCAGTAGAGGGGCACTATTATACCAAAAAAATACACCCAGCAAGACATTCTACCCAACAACACTATTCACTCGGAGTCTGTACCTTCGCGAATTCTCATCAGTGTCTATAGTTTGTGCATATCCAATCATAATCTACCCCCGAACCCCCTCAAAAAGTGATAATCCACCAGTTGAATTGGAAATCAAGTGGAAAAAGTGTGTTTTCGTCATGGAAAAATCGTTTTTTCGTGTTTGTGATAATTATCACTGTTTTAAACCCTCACAACAACTCTAAATATTATTTAAATATTGTTTTTATTTTTTTACAATATTGTAAAGAAAAGAAAAATATCAAGTTATGATACCTTCGGCTGCAATGTTGAAAAACTTGGAGCAAAGATCACCGTCGAGTTTTCGAATGGAAAATCTGCTTCAAACTAAGGCTACGGCTGATAATGACTTTAGTTTAACGTTAAATAATTGGGCGGCAAGTTTAATGGCACGTCAGTGGGAGCAAAAAGCCTCGGCAGCCGCAGCAGCTACTGCTGCCGCTGCTGCCAGCAACATCGAACTGTACAAAAGGTCCAGGCGCGATGTGGACATCACGAGGGACTTGGACGAGCACAGTAGGTCTATGCAAGTTGATATAGACTTACAGACAGTTACAGAGTTGGAAACGGACGGTGAATTGATAACTTATGGTGATCGTTTGATTCAAATACGCGTGGCTAAACGGGTTAAGGCTGATGCCGGCGCGGATGAGCTGCAGTATCAGCAGGATGACGAGAGGAAATCCACGGATTTTGATAATGAACGCGATTGGATGAGTTTAGATGATGTTGGAAGTATTGCAAAAAATGACGAGCAAATTGGGAATGAGGAAACTTGCAGTACTAGCTGTAATGATGATCATTGTGTTAAGGAATCGAGTTCGCCTGTTGGTACGGCTGGTATTTGTGGACAGGATGGTCCGGGAAATGAAAAACCTGAACTTAAGTTTGGCGTTAAGGCTATTCTGGCTGATAATTATGATCGTCGTCGAAGCACCGGTTGGTAACTGATTTTTTTATGGATTTTTATGCTTTAAATAGTTGGTAGATTTTTTTTAGATTTTTTTTTCGTGGTAATTTTAGGCAAATTTTGGCTATAGAAAATTTTTTTTTTTTATTTTTTTTTTTCAACTTCTAGGCATGGAGAGAGACAAAAAAAAATTTTTAATGGAGATTTTTATACTAGAAATTGATGTATAAATTGTTAATTGTATTTATATCAATTTTTAGAGTGTTATATTTTATGACAAACGTGAAAATTAAATAGTATATTACATACCTAGGGCAGTAAAACAAGGAAGGTCTCAGATCACATGTAGTTGTCGTCCGAGGCGGAGCCGAGGTCGACTAACATGTGATCTGAGGCTTCCTTATTTACTGCCCGTGGTGTGTATACGATTTTTCTCATCGACGGAGCCGAAAAACGGGGACTTCGTCCCGCGCAGCGGGACGAAAGTCGTCGCTTTCGGCGCAGTAGTGAGAAAACGATTTTATTAGAAAAATTAAAAAAAAAAGAGTATGTTTGAGTTTAGTAGATTTTAAAACAAATAGAATTTAATTTTTTAATCGCCAATTTCACTGATTTTTTTATGCTGTTCAAAAATTTCTAGATATTAGTAATTATTTTTAAGGTTTAAGATATAAATATATTCTGATTTTAATCACTAGTTTTCACAGTTTATTTGAAATCGAATGATTTTTTTTTTTTTTCAACTTGAAAAATTTGACTTATAAACCGTAGAATTTTTCAAAATTTATTCGAAAAATTTAATTTAAAAATTAATATTAAATCTGATAGTGATTCCATCGATATTCGATTATGATACGATTTTTTTTTAATCTATAAGCGAGAGGGGAAAATATGGAGTATTATTTACAGAGTCACACTACTTAATTTTGATATCCCTAAAAGGAAAAATTACAGTGATATAATACAAATTTTCTTTAGGTCAAAAAAATCGTCCTGAAAGCATGAAATTTATCAAGTAATTTTTTTTTTACTTTCCTGATGATATAATTTTGAGAAAATATATGCTATAGTAAACAAGCGGTTATCATCGTAGTATGTTGTGATATAATAATATATAAATGCTTATTTATATTCATTTTGCGGAGAATGTAAAAGAATAACTGTTCAAATAGTTGACATTTAAATGTGGAGAGTATAGTTCATATCGTGTTCATTTTTATGCCATGCCACCACATGGTATTGCGATCCGACTTGTCGATCAAGTCGTTTAGATATTTAATTGTTAAAGTTTCTCGCAAATTTTAAATAAATATCAATTTTACTTTCTCTAAAGTCTATATCAAACATGTATAAATAAATACTATAATTTTTGATCCAACTAAACCAAACCCTCTCTAAACCATCAAAAACATGGTACTATTAATGAAAAAAAAATTTGTATCATTGATAAATATCCTTAAAAAATTGAAAACAAAATTTTTTACTCGCGAGAAAATCACCCGGATCATTGAGCAAGTGTTTTCCTCCATGAAAACGGTTTATTATTTAGCAAAAAAATTTTTTGCGGTTAGTAAAATATTGCAGATTAGTTTTGCAAGTACATTTTTGTAATGGGAGAATTTTTATATTGTATATAAAAATTGAATGGTTTATGTGATTTCTATTTATAATATATATATATTTTTTTATTGTTCATGTCCACGCATTTTCGCTCTTGAGCTGACAGCGTTCACGCTCGCAAAACAAAGCTTACTACAAATCAGTGTCCCGAGCAGACTTGCAGTCGACGCTCCCTAAATCTCATCCGCATACTCTCAAGACAAGCCGCAGCGTGCGTGTGCGTATGCTTTCAGCCGATACAGTAGAGTTTAGGGAGAGCGTGGAGTATGGCTTGTGGCGTCAGCTGCTTCACCACTTAACTTCACCCTAATATTAAGCCCTTACGAATCTTACGATTGCTGCCTATAATATTAGGGAAGAATTACAATCCAATGACGTATAAAAAACCCTATCAATTTTTATGTTGGATTTTTTGACATTTTCACTAAACTGAACACGATAAATATTACTCAGCAACCTATTCAACTATACAATCACATCGAAATCACACGCGTTAAGACAGATTTTAACACTTGAACTTCTTACATCAATAAAAACTTACCCAAATTTTACCCTTTCAACTCGAAAATAATTCTTTAATGAGTAAAAAAATCATATTAATACTAAAAAATGTCAAAAATTGTCCCTTCTATAAAATTCGTACGAAGAAAAATTTTTTTCAATTAAAAGAAAATAGTGTAAATCGATGAAAAAAATTTTTTCATTTGACACCGCAATATTTACAAGGTCAACTCAAGCATAAAAAAAATTAGTAACTATAAAAAATGTATTTAAAATAAGTCAGTGATGTTTTAAAAGTTAAAAAAATTAATTTGAGGGATGAAACTTTGATGATACCTACCAAGTAACTTCAACAAAATAAACATCTTAGAAATTCATGGTGTTATCTTTAGATATTATTAGGTACTGTAGAAAATGTATCTCAAGTTGCTAAAAATCATTTTTAACAATTACAATATTTTTTTACTTTAAAATAATTTTAAAATTCGGATTTGTCATTTACTCTAATTTAATAAGAAACTCGATTAATTTTCTGAAATTATTAAATATTTTTAATGGTAAATTTAATCGAAAATTCAATTTTTTATTCGTAAAATAGATGAAAAAATTTTTTAATTTGAATTTTCAGATATTTTTCGTTTAAAAAATGTAAAAAAAATATTGTTTATAATTATTATCTATTTGGAGAGTCGGTAAATTTATTGATAAAAATGTATTTGATTTATTTTCTGATCTGTAGGATATTTTTTCCCACGATAAATTGCGTTGAACATATTTTTTCGATATGAAACCTCAATGTGACGGATGAAAATAGCCATTGGCGAGCGAACGAGAAGAATTCGCGCATCGAAAACATGCATGTACAGCTATGCAATTGTATATTAAAATGGTTTGGGCGAATGGTATATAGTGGATATTGGACGCGTTGGGAGAGGGACGTGTAACACATGCACGTGGCATGGTCAATGCATCCGTTTTCCGACAAATGCAGGATTGAGTCTCATGCGCGAATAGTTGTATATATGTGTCGAGTTGAAGCAGAAACCCTCTGCTCCTCCTACCACTCACACTCATCAAATATAGAGCTATATGCCGCGGGTCGCGTATGCAATTCCATCATTGTTAAATGCAACATATTCGCGCGATCCGCGTGTATCGAGCATTTTAACCTCCCGAGCACATTTATCATGTTTACACACATAGATCCTATCGACTCTCGTGTCAATCAACGAGCCAAGAGTGGCAAGTGAGCGATAGATAGCCTATACCAAACAATGCATTTCTCAATATATAACTGAAAACAGCCCCAGCCAGAGGGTGTAAATTTTTTTCAACAAGATAAAATAAAAATTAAGTAATTAAGACATGATAAAATTGATTAAATCGATGAAATCCGATAAAATCCTATTTTTTAAGGATTTAAAAATTTTTTAACATATAAAACACTGATTAACAATCAAGAATTTAAATAAATAAAAATTTAAATTCCAAATCTATGATGAAATAAATATAATATTTCAATCTAAATTAATTTGAAAAAAAAAGGTAAAAAATGAAAAAAGCATTTTTGAATAGGTAATTCAAAAGAACTCTCGTTAGGAGGTGTGAAAAATTTTTTTTTAACATGATTAACTATTAAATGAGCCTATACAGTCATTAAAAAATGAAAAAAAAATAGCTAAAATCGATTAAAATCGAAATGTTTTAAGGATTTGAAAATTATTTTACCAGAAACTCCAAATTTACAGTTGACAAAATAGTATAAAGATTTAATTTCAAATAAAAACATGAAGAAAAAGCATTTTTTAATGGATAATTCAAAACAAACCGAGTTATAGAGGATGTAAAAAAATTTTTTAACGAAATTATAACCATGTAATAGAGTTTATACGATCATTAAAAAATGAAAGAGTGGCTAGAATCGTTTAAAATCGCATTTTTAAGTTTTAAAGAAGGTTTTTTAACATATAAAAAATAATATAAATTGTTTAAATATGAAGAAAAAAAAATGTTTTTCCACAAATTTGTAAGAAAAAAAACTTTATAGAGTTATTTTTTGATTTTATTTGGGTGAATCTGTCAAATTTTTGACTAGATTATTTTTATTTCTGTGTTAAAAAAAAACATCTATTAAAAATATTGCAGCACCCATATAATAATAGAGTAAAAAGTGTTTGGTAAATGATGGCCAATTGTGAGGTTATTCATCCACCAGATTTAAACAGGTAACAATAGTGTGCCATTGTGTTTGTTAGGCCCCATAAAATACTCATCGGGGTTTATCGTTGTTGTTCCAAGGGACCGATGAACGAGTCTTCAACGCAAGTCTCACTGTAACTGAATAGAAATGCTTTTTTTTTATCTCTGTGGCTTTGGAGCTCTTCATTGGAGAATGTTGTTACAGTTGTGTTACACATGCAACTAGACGTATTACGCGCATACAATTGATGCGTGTTTATCGTGAAGGGAGGGGTATCTCTAGTGGAAAATTTTTCATACTCGTGTAACTATACTGTACAAAGAATTTAAAACCATTATTTGGCTATAAATATCGGAAAAAATTTTATACATGACGATTTTTTTTTCATTTTACAACAATAAAATATTTTTTTAACCGTCAATTAAATGAAAAAAATAAATAAACAAATGATAAAGTTAAAAATATGTGTTAATCAATTAGGAATACTCATATCGTTGATTTTTTCGCGAAGAAAATTTTTTTTGCGGTTTTTCAGTAGAATAACCCATGTCACATCAGCCAAAAAGCTGTTTTTCCTGTTTTTAGGTTTGATGAAATTTTAAACAAAGCTTTGTAACGTTTAGTTACAAAAAAAAATTTTTTTTTTTTTTGAAAAATTTTTACAATGGTATATATGCTACCTTGGAAATCACGGGATTTTTGTGATTTTTTTCGGTTTTTTGCCAATAACTCTTGAAATAATGAAGATAACGAAAAATCTCATTCGAATTAAAAGATTGAGAATTTCATTTACTACAAAAAATAAGAAATACATTTTTTTCATATTTCACATCATTTTCGAGATATTTTGAAAAATAAAAATTTTCAAAAATCAATAATATCTCAAAAACCAAGTGAGATACAAAAAAATTAATTCAACATGTTTTGTAGACAATTTTACCCCTAATACTTTAACTCCTATAAAATTTTCAATTATTTCCCATATTTACCGAGATAACAACAAAAAACGAAAAAAAGATTGTACGTCCCTTCAAAAATTTCACAAGAAAAAAAAATTTTTTTAATTCAACCAAACGTTCTAAAAATCATCTTCAATGTTTTAAAATGTTATATTACACATGAAACATCAATAATACTTATTTATTACTAATTTTAAGATTTTTAAACAAACATGTTATAGAGTAGACATTTTTAAAAACATGAAAAAAAAATACTTTCAGTGCTGAAATCATGAATATAAATAATCAATAATCTTAAATAATCATCAAATAGAAATATTATCGAGTTGTTCAACAGTTTGTATCACTGTTACAGAAACTTTCCAGACACTTCAGCACGCAACGGGACTACCGACAGTGAATGCACCCAGTTATTCACATAATCTTCAAAGCTCACCATCAATTCCGAGTAGTTTTCCAGTGGGAATAGCGAAACCTATAGCCAGACCGACCGCATATCACCCTCATCATCCAGCACACCCAAGTCACTCATCCGGATCTACGCAACATCACTTTCAAACTCACGCCCATCACACCCTCCAGCTTTTGGCCTGCAGAGGACCATATATAACTGGTAAGTAAATCATCTGATTATTTAAGCAGCCTTAAACCATCGCCCATGTACTCAGACAAAAAATACCTACAGTAATATTAAATGAAAAAAAATTTTTCAGGCTCAACTCAAACTTTTCCTCTAATCATAATTGCGATTCAATTGACTTTCGATAACGTTTAGCTCGCGAAATAACCAACGAATGGATTGATATAATGATATACTTGATTAATCGATTATCGCACACCCTCGGGCGAGGGTGACGCCATTTATTTTCCCTCATAGCCGACGTTTAACGTTTCAATACTGTCGATTTAATGGTATTTCCGGTAGAAATACAGTGTTTAAATTGAGTTTTAGGTGAATATCTTATATGAAAATGTGATTTTTTATTATTAAGACAGTATTTGAATTAGTTAATTGTCAGTTTGATTATGGGGATGGGTTTTATTATCAACTTCAGAATAGGAATTTAATCACTGCCATTCATGGATCAATCTACTTGTCAACTATCAGAATAATTTCCTAGTGGGGTATGAGCTTAATTGCTCTCGCCAACTAATTCATCTGTGTGTGTGTGTGTGTGCAATAGGACGTCCTAACTGACTGACTAACTCATTACTGCGATCATCATTGCGAATAACGATTAGAGAATATTATAATAAAACGAGTCACAGTGGATAAATATTTGTTTAAATCAATTTAACTCATTTTTCTAACTAGAATAAGAATTTCCAAATTTAATTTAGAATTGTGCAATGATAAAAAAATTATTTTCACAGTTTTAAATATTTATTTGTGGCAAAAAGGTTAATTAAATTGAAAAATTCAGTAAATTATAAGAAGAGTGATTGTTATTCGGGTTTTTACTGTTAGAACTCTCTAAAAATAAATAAACTTTTATAAATATTGTCAATTTTAACCAATAATTAAATAAAAAAAATATCCAGATAAATTTTTATCAGTTAAAAAATTTTAGTAAACCAGGTATAAAGCTTGGGATTTAATATTTGTTTGTTAATTACAAAATATTCCTCCTGAACAAAGATTTGGGACCTTTTAATGACTCTTAAATGATCAAATTTTTTTTTTGTTCCATTTATTTAAATTATTTCTATCATTATTTAGTAGCAAGAAAATTTTTCTAAGCAAAAAAAGGTTTTTATTTCTACTTGAAAAATTTTTTGATTGAAATAATAAGCCAAAGTTGATTGAAATTTCTATATTGTATAAAATAAAAGGGTTGGAATATAGTTTAATGAGGTAAATAAATATTGATGCTTGAGGTTAGTTTGTGATAAAAAATTCATAGAAATGCCATGTCTACAGTATAATGACGCTTATCAACAAGTTTGCTAAATAATGGAGCAAATATTTGACATATAAACGTGTAGGAACAATGGACCGGGACATGAAGTACATATATCAACTGTAATGGAAGCACACGTTGTGCGTTGCGCGTACATTATGAATAGGCATGTCGAGTAAATTCTATATAGTCGACTGGCCACACGGCTGATGCATCTATTGTGGCAGCCCAAACTCACACAGTGTGTGTATATGAATGCAACAAGTGTGCCTGCGTGCAAATATTATCAGGCGAAATAATATCTTTATGCTCAACTTGGCAAAATAACAACTGGTTAACATAGATTTTTCAACATATAACACATAATTCGCCATTGTATTCAATTGATTTCATGAAAAATTCCTCATAAATCCTCGAAAAATCACTATTATAACCGTGAAAAAATATTTTTTTTTCATACTATTCTTTATTATATCTATTTATTTGATTTTGAAAAATTTTATTTTTGACAATATCCATTATTTTCAACCAAAATATCGCTGATTTCTATAATTGTATACCTTCTTATAATGTTAAAAAAAAATTGAAATACATTTTATTTTTTTTTAAGGGTTGAAATAATAATAAAAATATAAAAGTTAAATATATATCTTATCAAATAACAAGATATACAAAAGAAAAAAAAATATTTTCAAAAAATATTTCGCTAAAAAACGGCAAAAATATATTATATAATTTTTTTACGAAAGCATTGTTAACTGGCGAAAAGGATATATTGTCTAAGGATTTATTTTTGAAATTATATTAGAATATTTTATAGGAACTAGATTGATAATTCATGATTCGCACGATAGATGGAAAAATGAGGCTTTGCAGAAAGGAATAATATTTTTTTTTTAATTTCTTTTACACTCTTAGAACATTTAACCGGATGTGAAAAAGCTTTACTGAGTATAAAATTGTTCCTATTATTTAAAAAAAATTTGAATATTATGACACGTAGGAATTTTGGGTTTAATTTTAATTATACAATGGATTTTTTATCGGGGATATAATATTTCTAATGGTTCTTAGGCTCTATTCAAGCGATTTGTCTATTATTTTAACAGGTTGATTACTTTTTTTTCAATCTAGTCAGTACACCGGGCGCCGGAGGACATTTAACGGCAACAACGACAGTAACTCCAGCATTTCCCGGAGGCATTCAACACGGAATAGGCGATTTGGCGTCTATGAGTGGGGTTTGTTTTCCCTGGGCTGGCAGTACACGTGGTAGACCACGCAAAGGCATGATGAAGAGGGCTGTTTTCTCGGACACCCAGCGAAGAGGTTTGGAAAAAAGATTTCTAAATCAGAAATATATCAGCAAACCAGATCGGAAAAAATTGGCAGAGAAATTGGGCCTTAAAGATTCACAGGTGATGTATAAAAATTATTTAAACATTTTTTAAATATCAAAAATAAATAATTCAAACGGAAAAAAATCCAAATTTTCATTTTTTAAACTGATTTTCGATTGAATCAACTCTCAAAAGTTGAAAAATATTAATTCTAGTATCTGATTATCGAAAAAAAAAATCTTTCCAGTACAGTTAAAAAATATATATTAATAATTTAAAAAAATTTTCGAATAAAAAAAATTATATTACACAAAAATTTAAGTTAATTAAAGCTGAAATTTCAATGTGAAATAAAGCAACTGAATGCCATGTCAATCACTTAATTTTTTTAGCTTTTATGTTGAAAAAAAAAAAAAACTGCCACAGGGCATGTTACGGCTTTAATTTAAGCTGACGGATCCACTTTTTCATACTTCCTTTTCCTGATTTCAATCATTTAAATACTGCCCTGTCAAAACATTTATAAAATATATTAAATAACACTAAATTTCAACTTCAAATTTCTTATATAAAAAAATATAAAAAAAAATTTTTTAACCTAGAAATTGTACTATATTTTTATATCATAGTTATAGAAAAATATAAAATTTTTTTATGTATCCAAAAAATACGTTAAATTGATTTTTTCTATGATAAAAATATAAAAATGATGAATTTTACGCATATTTCTTTGATATAAAATTTTCAAAGTTGAAAAAAATTTTTTTCCTATCAATGTAAACACTAAAAATATTATTTAATGTTAGATTTTAGATAGAGTATCAATTTCAAAGGCTATAAAAGCCTAATTTATTGGTCTACATCGTATCTCTTGTCAAATGCAACGGCTTGCATCTTCCCACGCCACCCAGACAGCTGTTTGGGAGTTTGTATTTCATCGGAGCTTAAGTAGTACACAGTATAGAGTTTCGGAAATTCCATTGTACGCGACGAATCAACTTTCAGCCATTAGTCTTGGATAAATATATTTTTTAACAGTTTGCCAATATACCGTAACATAGATAACATATAGTTAAATCTAATGGTCAGATTGATAAAAAAAAGATTTGTTGTATTTACACATTTGATACATTTAAACCAAGTTTAATACGATAAGCAAATTTTTTTTTCAACTGATGAGTGTTGAATAAATTTTAAGATTCAAGAAATTCTTGCGATGTCAAGATATATATGTCTAAACAATGGTTTTATCAAAGTTTGTCTGCTTCAGCAATCAAGATATTTAGATGAAAATGTTGTATATTCATGGTTCCTTAACTAGCACGTTTGGAAGCACGACGAAGCACGTTTCAAAGTTAAATTCATAATGCATGACAAAAAGACCCCAGGCTATATCCGCACGTGGCGTGTTTTGGAAGCTGTAAGATATTGCGCCGGTATTATATTCATGTTACGCCTAGAGAAGAAAGCAGAATCTTTAGTTTGATATTATTTACGTTAGTGTATAGTTTTAAATTTACATAATATCAGTAAAATTCAACTTTAAAAGTCGTTTTTTTCCTCCTTTTTAAACTAATTCAACTAATTTCGACTTCAAGACGATTTATAAAATATTTTTGGATCTTTCAAATAGTCAAAAATTCAAAAAACAAAAAAAAAAGTAATAAAATACAACGTAATAAAAACAACAAAAATTACAAATAACTTTAAAAAAATAGAAAATTCGAATATTTTTATCAACTAAACCAACTAATTGGGTATTTAGACTATTTAAACTAATCTAACCATCGAAATGACTTATATACTTAGCTAATTTAACAAATTTAATTTTTTTTAAGTATTTTATAACGAAATAAATTCTAAAAAAAAATTTTTGGAAGCCTCAAAAATCAAGTATTTCTTACTCTTTTTAGTATTATTAGTTTTCTATTGTTTAAATTTAATTTTTTTACTAAAATTCCCTCGAAAAGCAACGGATTTAGAGGATTTAATGGAAATATTCATCAAAATTGTCAACTAATCAAAAATAAAAACGTAAAAATTGTTTTTTCATCCTACAGAATAATAAATTTATAAATCCTATTAATTAATTTGAAATTATAAAAAAATTCTAAATTCACTTTTCTATAATACCACAATATAAATGCTTGATTTTTTTGTATGTAAATCGCATTTTAATCTCCAAAATCGGGTGATAAAGACAAGTATCGATTTCATACGCCTAAGTTTCCAACTAATCTACTTACACACACTGTAACACCTCCGAAAAGTGCCATCATGAGTTAATCCAACAACCGCAATCACTTGACTTGATAGAACCAACATTTATTATTAAAAATACATAAACAAAAAAATTAAAAGTACCAGAAAATCAAGAATTAATTCATTAATTTCGATTATCTCATTGAAAAAAAAAATTTTCATACCCTTGTCTAAAAGTTAAAAGTAAAAAAAAAAATTATAAACGTATCTATGCAAACAAAATGTCACACATAGTCAATGATTTGACATTTTCACAAAAGATTTAGCCACACATCCCTCCCTATAAAAGCGATTCTTGAATATTTTCGTCAAGTATATGGATACAATAAATACAGTCGATGCCTTATTGACGTATTATCATAGGAATTTTCAAAGTGCCTCCCTCGCAGAATATATATCAGTGACACAAAACATATATATGTATGTAAACCAAGGAAAGATTTTTTCCATTTGATCCTTGCCTCTGAAATACCTACATATACATTTTTTTGTCTCTCTCTCTTTCCTCACACCGCCGCCGCCACCTAAGCGGGAAATTTTAAGGCCGACATCATAATCGATCGTCTTTTATTAAACGGCGCCAGATGGCGGCCGCGACTGCCTGAAAGTAGAGAATAGCGTCACTATATCATAAAACATATACCGTCGAGCACTCGAGAGAGAAAGAGGAGGAAAAGCACGAGAAAAAGGGGCAGAATGGCAAAAGTAAACCAGTTGACGCGAATGACAGGGGAGTTAAACGAAATTTCTGTAGGCGACCGTTGGATATAGGGGCTAGTGAGATAAGCAGAGGGTGCCGTAACCACAACCAATCGTTTCATGATTACTCACTTGATTATTATTGTATTATACCTTTCTGATATCATTATATTCTCAATGCATACAAATAACTTTTATAAAAATTTCCTCTAACTATCAAATACCATATTATAATGATGAAAATTTAATTCAATTTAAAACTATCGACTTATTTGTTATAATAAACCTTTTAATACACTTAGCCACTGATTATTTTTTTTTTTTTAATATCACGATAACTCAATAAATATGAGAGATAACAAAAAATTTTATTGAGCATAAAAGATAGTATATTTAATTTTCTACAAAAAATGTAGAATACATTTTTTTAATATTTCGCCTCGTTATTGAGATATTTTGGAAAATCGAAAATTTGAAAAATCAAAATTTTTTAAAAATTACGAGAGATACAAAAAAACTTTATTAACATTTTTTGTAGGAAATTTAATTTTTAATCATTTAAGTTATGTAATATTTTTTGTTATCTTGCCTATTTACCGAGTTATTGTCAAAAAACTAAAAAAAAAAACTTTTGAATTAAATCACTCTCTCTAACCCGAACTATCACTCGAAAAACATTGTAATAATATATTTTTTATCATCGAAATATATTTTTCAAATAAATTTCAATTAATTGACATTGATTGCAGGTGAAAATTTGGTTTCAAAATCGACGAATGAAGTGGAGGAACAACAAAGAACGTGAATTGATGGCTAATGGTGGTTCGCGTGAGCAAACACTGCCAAATAAAAATAATCCAAATCCGGACCTAAGTGATACTGACATAGATCGATCTAAGCATGATCGTAATGGTGATCTAAATTCGCAGGCGAGCCCGGGACATCAGGACGAAGCGTCTGACAATGAAGAAACTGAAGAAATCAATGTTACGTGATAAAAGTCAAACAGTTCCACAAGTAAATATTATTTATTTTTTTAAATATCGTTGATTAATAAAATTATCTTGATTTTAAATATTCATACTAATCAATAGACCTACTTAGGAATTTTTTATGTAGCATCAAACTATTTAATAACAGAGACATATAAAATGATCGAAAAAAATGTTTAAAAATTACTTTGCAACACATATCACTATATAATTTATTTTTTATGTCTACTACGCATCATACAGTCATTGAATTCAATAAAATTAAAGTGAGAGAACGAAAATAACCCTTGTAATATATTGTAATTAGCAATTGGTATGTTATATAACTCTAAAATGGTATATATAATTTATAATAATAATGGAATAATAGAATATCCAAAAACTGCCTTTTTGACGTCATTGAATCTTCATCAGAATCACGTGCCGTAAAAAAACCTCTATTTGTGCTCTCTATAAAAAAAAAAAATCCTAAAATCCTATCTTTTGATCATCAGTAATCTATATGCAAAAAAAATTGCATTGCAAAATTCAGGGAAATGAAAAATTTATTGTACCAAAAATTAAAAAAAAAAAAAATCTTAATGTGGTGACTAACAAAATGTTGGAAATAAATTTAATTATTCGTCATAAAATATAATCAATGTAAAATAATGCAATAAACAAAAATGCAAGTAAAAAGATCTATTTGTTTTTTTCAGAATCTGATGAAATTTTAATTGAGTTATTGAGCTTTAATTGAAATAACCTTAAAAAAATTATTTATATCATCATTATTGATATTATAAAATACTTAAACGAAAAAAAAAAATTTTTTTTGTACAAAAAAAAATCAATCATATCTCAAATGAATAATTTTTTAGTACTAGTGAATATCATCCTGTTTATCAATGGAACTTGTGAGTATAATTTTTCCTACTTAACAGAAATAAAAATTATTAATAAATTCTATTACATATTTTTTTTTGATGATGCAAATACTAGTAATTATATTTTTGATTTTATAAACAAATTATTAATATGTTAAAATATTCTTATACATCCTTTAACAATTTTTTTTTTATATTTAAATGATTCTATTAATTTTTATTTGTGGTATTAGGTGTAGCTAAGCTTATTATTTCAGACGACATTAAATTGCTTCTCACATATACCTCAAAATTCTATTATTAATCCGAAAATGTATTATATATTGCACATTCAAAAATCTTTGATGAATCAAAATTTTTCCACGCTTAAATTCGATGTTCCACAGACTGTGAAACAATTGTAAAGGGTTTTTTAAACATTTCTCTAGCTAATTTAGTAGTTTCACTTCCTATAGAACGCCCTAAGAGTCCGCGAAAAAATATTTTAAAATGTAATATTTCGTTTGAAATCACGTAATTGAAGCATTTTACTGTAAAATTCAGTACCTACAACCCTACAGCTCGAGTAATTACTTTATGCCTAAATTAATTATTAGATCAACTTTAAATTTTTCTACACACTGTAAAATGTAAAAAAATTGTTTTCCTTGTCATCAATACCATTATACGGAAAGAGAGAGTCTTCGTGTCATCTACCCGCGAGCACACTGACCGCAATCCTCGTCTCAATGCTCCTTTCACTTGAAAATTTTTCCCGTTACTTATGTTTACGCACAAACAGCTGAACTGGTCACGGTAACTGACTTTAGTTGATCGAGTATCGCCGCCGTGTACCGTTCAATACTTTTCATTTCCTTGCGCCAGTTTTTACCATCAGTTTCATCATGAATTTAGCATGAAATTCGGATAAATACAAAATGAATAATTTTTTAGTGCTAGTGAACATCATCCTGCTCAGTGGAACCTGTAAGTATTATACTACTTTTCCTCAACGAATTCCATTGTAAATTGACAAAAAAAAATTAATAGATGCAAAAAACTTTCTTACAATACCAAACAAATGATAAATAAAATTAATAATAACTCAAATAATATCTAAATAATTTAATACAGTCGGTTAGAGCTGTCAGAGTTGAATTGTTCGTTGAGAAATCATCTTTTGAGTTTTATTGGACTTTGGACAGAATAGACAAGGCGTGTCGTGTACATTGCACGCTCTACACTATGTCAACCTGTTATGCCACTGTAAATTTCACAAAATACATATACTAAACTGTAATTTAACTCATATAAACAGTCTAATAACTTCATTGCAATTTCCAAACAATTTTTATGAAAAAATATCAACGACATTAATCATTTTTTATGACTTGAAGAATTTTTATTTCTTCTTATTACGAGTGTATTTGTAATAAATAAAAGAGATATTTCCCAAGGGCATTAATAAATGAGGTGTAAATCAATTTTTCTTCGATCTAAAAAATTGATTATATGCGTTAAACATTATTTTTATTTATTTATCGAAAGATAATGATATTTTTTGAGGGATTTAAATCATTTTTTCAATTAATTTGATAGGTGTAACGGGGCTTATTATTCCTGAGGAACTTCCAACAATTCTATCACTCATCTACTCGAATATTCCACCAATTCGAAAAGGTAATAATAAATTAATTTTGATTAGTATAAATATTTAAGAATGAATTAAATTTTTTATTTTATTAATAGGAACTGATTCTCGAGTTGGAGTTGGATTTAGACTGGGTGAACATGCGGATTTTCAAATTTTACTAGAAATAGGACCTCAAAAAGAAACAGAACCAATTGGCAATTCTGAATCAAAACGAAGACGAGAAATTATGCTCGAGGCTGCTATGAATGGAAAATATGGTCCTTGGGCAAAATCTGTAGCTAAATTCAATCTGGCTAAAATAAAACAACGTGAAAACGATGAATTACAATCAAAAAATTCTAAAGAAGATTTTAAAAAGGTACGTAATAATATTCAAACAGAAATCAACCTCAATGATACTACTTGATATGAAAAATTCAAGTTTAAATATCACCTAAATGACATTTAAAACCCGAAAAATTTTTAATAAAAATTTTTTTTATCCTCTCTAATAAATTCCTCAAAATTCTAACCATCGAATTTATTAATAGAAAAATATTTTTTTCATTGAAAATTCAGTTTTAAATGTCAAAATTTAACAAATACAAAAAATTTCACGAGTAAAGTAAAATTAAAAAATATATAATCATGTTAATTATTTATTTTTTATATTAATAAAGTTAGATTAATCGTTTTTTAGGAGGATTTAGACAGCAACTGGTTGTTAAAATGGAGCAAAGGAATGGCAGCTCAAAAAAATGACAGATTCATTCGAATTTGATTGTGTGAAATAATTTCGTGTCATGTTCAAAGTTAATAAATACAATTATAAATTAAGTCATGCATGTTGCAAGTATACATTATTATTGTAGAAAAAAAAAAACATAAAAAGTGCAATTTAAAATATGAAAACAATTTTTTCAACGACAAAAATTGTCGAATCATCGCAATAAATAAATAACGCATTGATTATAACGTACTTAACAATCATTTTTATTTTTTTCAAATATTTAAATTATTTTTACACGCAAAAATAAATTAATTAAACGATAGAAAAGTTCAACAACAACAATTTTATTCCCCAAAATGAAAAATTGTATTTTAAAGAATTGGAAATGTTTTTTTTTTTTTCAATATTTGGACAATTAAAAATTTTTTCCATGGTTAAATTTGTGTAGATTAAGTGGAGGATAAAAGTTTATTTAAGTGTATGCCATTCTGCCACAAGTTTTCGTGGATTTTGAAGTACTGAGAACCAATGCAGTCTTTCAATCCCACCTCGAACACCTTTACCAAGTGCAACTTTCCCAATAAATGTATCTTTACATTTATTCAGTGAATTAGAATCTTCACTGTCACTTGGATGATCCACAGTTGGGACTCCATCAATTATGACCTTAATAATCAAAATTTTAAGTGTAAAAATAAAATAAAATTGAAATTTACTTACTTTATTGCAGAGGACAATTAAAAATTGTACAGAATCGAGTTGTTCAATTGACAATTCAAATGCTAGTGTCTCATTCAATGGAAATTGATTGTCAGTCTGTAATACACGTGTTTTTTTCTTCTTTATTTTCTTTCCAGTTTTTCCATTTAGCATAAACACTCGCATATATGGATCTACAAAAAGAAAAATTATTATTACATTTAAAAAAACACACCTGACTAATTACTACGATTATTATTAATTTTGAGCCTAAAGAGATAACAAAAAAAATTGTTTAGCTTAGAATTCAATTTAAAAATCAATATTTTCTACAAAAATCGTTTAATCCTCATGTCAAAAAACAATAATAAATAAATAAAAAATATATACAAACTGAATTTTTGATTTGTTGAATTATTCGTCAATGGGATTTTCAAATTTCGCAATTTCATGGCTGTTATTGTCAGTCGACGTGCTGTTGGTAAATAACTTACACCCAATAAAATACTTCCAAATTCCTAAAAAATAAAAATAAATGTCATTTAAACTAAAAAAAAATCATTTTTTTATAATTTAATTGTTGATTACTTGAAAAGACGGTTCCATTTTGTAGTTAAAAAGATGAATTTCAGGTCGAAAAAATATATGCCTGATATTTTTCAAAGAAATAGTCAAATTACACAATTCCGTATGATTAGCAAATCGATCGTTATCAATTGCACATATATTCAACATCCAATTCTAAATAGAGAATATGAAAATTTAAATAAATATAAAAATTAAATAAATATTTGATATTTTTTCCTCACTTTAGCTTCACGTGAATTCACATCGGCGATAATAAATGTTTCTCGATATATAGGACTAGCTGTGTGCTTAATTCCTCGTGTTTTAAAGCTATGCAGTACTTCACGCTTTCGATTTGTCCACGATTGATGTTTTGCAACTTCAACAAGCACATAAGGCTCGATAGAGCTGTTGTATTGCTTTGGAGGAAGCCCGGAAATAGCCTGAAAATAAATAAAACTATTAAAAAAAATATATTAAACAGAAAAAATTGTTTACCTCAATTCCAATAACAAATTTTCCAATTGTAGAAATATTTTGTGTCTCTAGTTGTGGTAAAAATTGTAGAGTTATCGTTAACTCTGTCGGAAATTCTTTAAATCTCTTCGGAATTTTTGTTGTTTTTTGCTCTAAATTCTTTGAATAAAATAAATCAATGAATAAAAAATAGAAAAAAAACGATGAATTTATAATTTCAATTATATAAAAATTTTTTTTTTATGTTTCAATAGACTGTAAAATAATAATTGAGTATATTACCAGTGTTGCTGATTTTTTTTGAGCATCCAAATCGCAGCATCGAGAAGCACAAGTATCTTTAAAATTATCACCATTCTCACTTATACTATGATTATCATAAAGACTACCCAATCTCCAAGATCGATAGCTCACTTCACTCAATTTTGTATTTCCACCTTGTTGATTAGGTGATGTTAATTTAATATCAGCCATTTTCGTCCCTGAAATAATTTTTTATAAATTATATTTTTATAAAACTCATTCCAGCTAAATTATCAATTTAAATTTTGGAAGAAAAACGTATTATGATATATATTAAATAAATTTTTCTTACTTGAACTTGTGATACATCGATATCCAAAACATCCTGGGATGAGAAAGCAAACAATGAGCAGAATGGCAAAAAGAATGGCAATAGAACCAATTCCCACCACAATAATTCGACCCCAAGGTCCCAAGACTTCTTCGAAAAACATTCACTACCTCCAAAAATTTATAACTGTAACAAACACTCAAATTAAAATATGACAGTGTAATTAAAAAAAAACATTAATGCACTTAAAGTCACAATTTATGCATTATTTCATTTAGAAAAAAAGCAAAAATCGTATCTTTAAATAATCTCCAATAAATTCAATAACACACGTCAATGTTTATCACGTTTTCCAGTCACCTTCCTCCGATGTGTGCATACAATTTATTTTTATGCACTATTCTGCGTCAGAATGCTTGTACAAAAAAAAAAGGAAATACATCACTATACAATTTTTCGTTACGTAACACACACAGTTGTTTTTTTTAACGATTTGTATATATAATTTTCATGGTTATTAAAAATATTAAATAAATCCGGAAATAATTTTAAATTGAATTATTCAAGTGACATTGAAGGTTTCAACATTGAATTTTGATGGTAGAAAAAGTTTTTTTTCAAGTTAACATGTACTTTAAAGTCGTGATACAGGTGTAAAATTAACACAAAACACTCGAGCGTTGCGCTCAGTTATCTGCAACCAAACGGCACTCGTTACGTCCGCATGTGTGCGAAGACTGTTGTGTAATCTTTTACTGACGGCCCGACACACCGTTACACGTTATCGTGGATAATTTACTACCAAGCCAACTCAATATAGCTCACATTTATATTCTAAGAAGGTGACGCGTACAAAGTCATCATATATCCATTCCATCAGATGGATCAAACTATATTTTATTGACGAAGAAAATAATCGAGATTTTTTTTCTGTATAACTATACCTTAGAGATATTTTTAGGGCATCCCTTGAGTATAAAAAAATTTTTTACTGTAAAACAACGAATTAAAATTTAATTTGTGTCATTAAAATGTTAATTTTAAGTTTAATAAATTATTTTCAAGGGTAAAACAAGGCTTAACTAATTGTATAGTGATATTTATGATAAACTATTATTTTTTTGAAATACATACTTACTGTAAATATTTTAAATACACTTTCAACTATAAAACAGCATTAAACACAGAGAAAATTATAAATTTATAAAAATATTTCTGTCTATATTAACCTGCAAAAAGCGTAAATGTAGAAGAAAAATTTTTTTTCTGGAATAACGTCAAACAGAAAGCGCATTTCTGACTCTTTAAAATAATTTTAGAGCAAAAAATAATAATTATATAATTAAATCAAGTATTTTTAAGATTTGAGTATATTATTTTTAGTATAGATCATTAATAAACGTGATTAGTCATGGTTATTTAAACAAATATAAATATTTTTTCCACTCTGGATCGTAACTTCAAACAGAGAGGATTTACAACAGAGTAGAAAAATAGAAAATAGTAATTTGAAACAATTTTTTGAGCATATACAACTATCACACAAAGTGTGATATAAATAAATTAATCAAAATTGGGTAAATTAAACTAAAAAAATTCAAAATAAATTTGAAATTACCATTGTGTAGATATTTTTTAGCATTTTTTTATTTGAAAGAATTTTATTTACGGGAATAATTTTTGATTTATTTCGATATAAGACGATGAAATGCTCTAATCCTTCGAATGAATTCAAAACCTGTATTTAATTTTACTCTTAAAAATTAATATAAAAAAAAATAATGACGTTAAAAAGTCATTTTGAACAATTTGAGATGATGCGACGTTTACTATTATTACTGAGTACTAAATACTAATTATTCACAATGCTAACTACTCTCTCTAGGTGCAGGAGGGTTGATGCTTTCACGTTGGAAGTCGGAGCAGGACTGAGCAGCTAGCTGCGACCGACTTCTCTATTTATATCCCACTACCGACCCACTCCATTTAACGTTAAAAATTGGCAAAATAGCAATAATCAAAATTTTACACTCACTGCACTCCTAGAGACATTCACAGTGACCAGTAGTCCGTCAAAAATATCTATTATTAAAGTATATTCAGAGTTAGAAATGTTTCGATATGCAGAAAAATTATAAAAAAGTATGGACACAGTGAAGAAGAAGGCTCAACCATTGAATTTTCAAGTAATTAATTTTTTTAACTATTAAATATTTGTAAAAAGCGATTTTTTTATTTTAAGTTCGGTTAGAAACCCTGACAAATTGCAAAAATTTTCACACACTCACCGAAAACCCGGAAAGAATTGGCAGTTACCGTGGGAAAGTCCAGTATAGCTGACTCGATAATTATTTCATTGTTTTTTCAATATCCCCGACGTGTACTGATATCAGTAAACAATTAATATTCTCAAAATTTCGTCTACGTCAACCAGTTTTTCTCAGGCTAGTTACTCAGTGTACTTGTCAAGGCACGCGCAGAGAGAAAAACATTTTTTACACTGTTATTTTCGCAAATTAATAGCCTATTAATTCATTATTCAGATAAATCTATCATGCACCGACATGGAGATGTAAAAATCTCGGTGTAAACAGCCTAATTGTTTATTAAAATCGATGTCAATTGCCGTGAGAATCATCTGTATAATTTTGCTGTGCAAATAAACGCGTGATTTTTCGACACAAATAATAATTTTTTTTCGATGCAAGCAGCGTCATTTTGCTTGAATTATATTAAGAATTGGTTTAATGTTCTGCAAAATTATCAATATAGCCATATCATGGCAAAAAGCAAAAATTTCTACTCACGTTCAAAGAGATGTCCACAATCACCAACAACCAACTTGTTTTCTCCACTATATTCGTCCTAAACACAGTTCACAATCACAATAAAGTACAAAAAAGTCATCCCGAGCACGAAAAATCACGTTAGAATGAAGAAATTTCACTTTTTGAACCGTTAAAACAGCAAAATTAGACAGATATCACAAAAACAAACACGAAATCTCGATAGAAAAAAAACTACATGGACACCAATGACGCCATCTTGATGACTATGACACCCCACTCTTCGCGTTTTTGTCGAGAGAGAGAGAGGAGACGATTCGCGCATGCGCCATCTTACAAACACTAACGGACACAAAAGCACAGGTGACGCTGCAATTGTCGAAAAAAATTTTCGGCAGTCTCTCTAAATCAAACGTCGTGAAATGATGCTAAAATCATCGCCAGTAATAAGCCGGTTCTTAGAAAAATCAGAGTATTACTGATTCAGGACTTGAAATATTCTAACCAGTGGCATGGTCAACTCGCGTGTGATAAAGTGTGTGTACATAAAAATCGAGCCAAAAATTTATCAGAGTTCAACTGCCCTGACTGTCATCACAGCTAGTGGAACGCAATTTTTAGTTGGATATATAAAGTATAATGCTCTGTTTATGTGTCAAAATAAGTGTCAAGTTTGTGATGGAGAGCACAGCAGCCCAATTACGAGAAAACCGTAAGTTTTGCCGTGTTTTTCAATTATTTTTCTTTACTTGTAATTTTTTGCCAAATTTTTTCAACCATTTCACAAATTTTTACCACCATTCTAATGTTACTAATGTGTTATTTCGATTAAAAACAATGAGAGTGTCCTTCCCGCGCAAATTATAGACAGTCGACATGGCAGCCATTTGAGCGCCAATCGATTTGGCGGTCGGTAAAGTTGTGATTTTTTTTCAACACTTCAACATAACCTCTCGCGCTTTCGAAAAAAACACACGTGTGTTTTGTGTATGCACAATGCAATGATTTATACCAATTTTATATTGAATTAAAGTGATAAAAAAATAAAAATCAAGAATGGCACGGAGACCAGAACATCAAGCACCTCCAGAAGTGGTGATTAAACCTCTAAAATTTTTATCCATCTCAATACTTTTAAATTTGATTGATAAATATTATCCTCTGCTAATGTTTTTCAGTTTTATAATGAAGATGAAGCAACAAAATACACTCAAAAGTAAGAAATATACACTTTAAAACCCATCTCAGCACTTGGAACAATTCTAATAATTTTTTTCCAGTTCCAGAATGATGAATATCCAGCGAGAAATGTGTGAAAGAGCAATAGAGCTTTTACTATTGCCAGAAGAGCAGCCTTGCTATCTTTTAGACATTGGATGTGGGTCAGGCCTCAGTGGAATTGTTCTAGAAGAGCACGATCACACTTGGGTTGGCATCGATATTTCCTCGGCAATGTTGGGTTCGTATAAATTATTTTCTATGCTGAAAACTATTTTACAGTGTCTAATTGTCGATGTACCATGTCCAGATGTTGCTCAAAAATACACTGAAGTGGAGGGCGATTTAATTCTCGGTGATATGGGCCAAGGAATGCCCTTCCGGGCCGGAACTTTCGACGGTGCTGTGAGCATTTCTGCCCTGCAGTGGCTCTGCAATGCGGATAAAGGCACTCACAATCCTGTGAAACGACTGCAAAAATTTTTTTCATCATTATTCGCATGTCTATCACGAGATGCACGAGCAGTCTTTCAATTTTACCCGGAGAACAGTGCTCAAATTGAACTAGTAACTGGCCAAGCAACAAAAGCCGGCTTTTACGGAGGAGTTGTCGTCGATTATCCCAACAGTACAAAGGCGAAAAAATTTTTCTTGGTATTAATGACGGGTGGAGCAATGCCCCTGCCAAAAGCCCTGGGTGACAGTGAGGATAACACGGTCTCCTATGGCAAGAGAGAGCGTGTGAAAAATGCTAAAGGGAAATCTGTAAAAAAATCCAAGGATTGGATACTTGAGAAAAAAGAGAGACGACGACGACAAGGACGAGAAACTCGTGCTGATACAAAATACACTGGGAGAAAACGCAGTGGACGATTTTAATCCACTCATGATTATAATAGTAATTGATTGAAAAAAAAAAAAAACAAACAATCAATCAATATCTATTTTCACATTATATTTATTTACAATATCAAAGCTAATTTTATTTCAAATTCATTACAATATTTTCCTCTGGTATTAAAAATTGTGATACAATTTTTAAAATTGGTTTGGGCATATTTTGCTGTAATTCATCTCGATCAAGCCACTGATATTTTACTGTTGCTGAAACTTCACCGTCAATATATTTTCCAAGGTAATAAAAAACTTTTGCTCCGCGTGATCCATTTTTTTCTCGAACACTTTTTGGATAGACATACTTGTAGCATCCCATTGGTGCATTGCCATAAATTTTTATATTTAAATTTTCCCCGCAGAGATTGCGAACAATGCGTTCGGCTGCTTCTCGCATTGTTTCACCCTCCTCACGAAGTCCCTGAGGTGGCAGCCAGAATGTGTCAGCTCCGATTTTGTGCTGAACTAGAAGAATTAAATTTTTATCGAGTTTTCTGTCGAGTGACGATGTTATATTTTTCATGTCTGCCTCTGTTGTTCGGGGTCCGAATTTAAAGGCCGCTAATTCAGCATTTCCAACGTCTTCTAACTCGTGAGCACTCACGACAATCACCTTGTCTGGATCTATAGCCAATAAGCCTTTTTTTAACTGCTCTGCCTGCTTTTGTTCCATCTCAACTTTTATTTCGTGATCACATTTCATACTATTGGCATTTTCTATTTCAGTTAAGATATCCTGAAATGCCGCTTCAATCTCGTTCTTTCGTTTAGATATTAGTGGATGTCGTTCTATGCACACTGCACTCATTAAATCCCACTTTTCTTTCGGTGCACTCGTCGTCGAGCACAGTTGATGCCTCAGAAAGGCTGGAAAATGTTTTTTAATTAAATTAAACTACTGTTTTTTTTCATTGTTCTTCTTTATGTCAGTAATTAAGCGATACTTACTTGTTAAATTATTACTCGCGGAAGGTTTTAATAATTTAATATACTGTCTCAACATCGTGATTTTTAGAAAATCAGGTTAGGACACGGAGGTTATAGTTGTTTTCGGAGAGAGAGCACATGTAATGTCGCCATGTCGGTAAAGGAGAATTTACACCTTACATACGAAAAAAAGCGCTTGTTATCGAATAATTCCGAAATAATTGAGAAAATAATTTATTTAGATTGATAATCGTACATAAAATGCTGCTAGACTTATGAATATAAAAGAAAATTGAATGAAAGAATTTGTCATAATGTTAAAATGTATTATTTTAGTATTCAAGTCTTATATATTTTAATTTTATAAAATAGCTTAGACCGATAAAAAAAACCTGCTTAATGTTCAACTTTTGTTATTATTTACAGGCATAAGTTATATATATATTTTTTAGTGCTTGTCTTTTTTACGGTACGAAAATAAGAGAAACATCATTAGCATCATCAACAAGTTTAGACTTCAATAATTTAATTTCAAGTCGCAATTTTTCTTTTTCCATCTCTTGTTTACGAATTTCATTTGTAAAACAATTCATTTGAATCTTAAGTTTGTCTTTCTTCAACTTTAACATTTCTGTTTCTTGGAAAAGTTTTTCTTTTTCAGCTCGAAGCACTGCTAATTGCTCAATCAACAGCTGCTGACTAGCATCTTCAGAAAACATTACTTCCCCAACGTCAGTACAATTTTCAGCAATATTTTTCGACTCATGTTCGATCGACGTGTCATTTTCCGCATAACTCTCGACATCAGGCGCGGCACTCACCCAAATTTGTCCTGCAGACACTCGAGTGCTTTTTGCGGCCGTTGATGACGATAAATCGTCCATATTTTCCGGTGAAGCCGGAGAGTCTGGATTTCGCGAGAGTTTCATATCCACACCGTCCGGAATTGGCTCCATATCGAGCACCTGTGAGTGCGGCGAATGATCGTCGTGGACTTCATGATTCAAATGATTTTCACAGTAATTATTAAATTCACGTTCATCCACGAAAACTGATCCATCCGCATTGACAATAGACTCGACGATAACCGATGGATCGCCATCGTCCATCACAAGCTCGCCGACAATTTCTCCACCGGTAGATACTATTTCTCCGTCGCTGTGAGCATGAATAAGCTGGCCTTCAGTTGCTTCCAGCTGCATCTCCTCTTCCTCGTGAATTGGCGTGAATGCCCCCTCGCAGTCGTTGCCCTCGCTCGCCTCCAACTCGGTAGAAAACTCCTAACAAAAATTAATCATCGTTTAAAAATCGACTAAGAATTTTCCAACATAGTTAGTATTAGCAAAAAAATCTTACCTCTTGACCCCACGGTGATTGAGGTGCTTCTGTTTTTATTCGTTTGATTCTCTGAGTTATTTCTTCGTCTGATTCAGAGCCTGCTTTGCCCTCATTTTCCTTATTCTTCTGCCGTTTTTCCACTTCTTTAATGTTTTGAAAGAGTTCTAGCGCTCGTTCTTCCGAAATTTCCTTCATTGGCTTGTTCGCCGCAGCAATATTGAATAAATCCTTTGAGCGAAGGTCTTTATTTGTCTTCAAACGAACGTATTCCTTCACGCGTTTTCGATCAATGTGCAGTGCCATTAAATCTTGAACGTCCCGCCTTATTTCTCCACAGAGTTTCCTCTCCTGAGGCAATTTTTTGAACAATTCCTGGTGAAAATTAAAGACATTTAATTAGCTGTTTGTTAATACTATCTAGGAGTATCTCTATACCTCTGAGATCTCGTGATTGTGGTCATTGTTGACGCTTGTTACTTCCAGCTTTGTGCCGTCCTTTGATGCTCGCAACATAATATGCGCTGGACAGTTGGTTCTGATGGATCTGCAAAAATTATTAACAGTTAATAGCACGTTACAGGCAATCAATTGATAGTTTTACTCACTGTGATTGACGACGACCTGCACCTCGAGGAAGGAATTTTTGTCCTCCATAGATACACGCATATTTAACAGAATAATATTTCAATTTTTCGCTGATAGGTCTAGATGTTTTCATGTGAGCTCCAGTAACTGTTCGACTGTCTCTGCGCCAGTAGTGAACCAAAGTATGCTTAGAAACCTGATCAAGCTTGTGTTTCATTTCCTCATAGCTGTCGAACATCTCGCCCAATTGAAACATAACATCATCCTCGGCTTGATCCATGATGAAAAATAATTTAAGAAATCTGTAAAATAAATTTATCCTCATAAAACTTCATCTAAATAGGATTTATATATGTTTTTGATGGAATTTAAAATATTTTTGGCGCATTGAGAGTGAGGTTATGTTGTATCATGATTGATGTTTTTAGGGTTATATAAAGGGTTTTTCATAAGTTTTGATATTTTTTAGGTTAAATAATAGGTGAATCATGTTTTTTATTCATTAATTTTCAGCATATGCATCTGTTTAGAGCTGTATCTTGTTGTTGATGAGGTTATTTTCACGATTGAATGGCGTGGCAGAAGCCACGATTGTCAACCGTGAATTCAGACGAACAAAATTTCTGGTGAAACGGATAAAACTGTTGAAAGATCTGCTTGGAAATATATTCTCAAGTTTTTTAATGAAATTTATATCATATAGAAACCAATTAAATCTCTATCGAACGTATAAATATTTTATTTTCAATGCGCAAGAAAAAAAAATGTCGTACATACCGCGTGTATCCCACTTGAATATAGAAGCAGAGGTGGAAGAGCTCGAGATTTACTGTACTCTAATCACGCACAATCAAAATTTATGTTCAACCCTCAATTAAAATTACTAAATAATAATAGTTATTTTTAAAAAATTTTTATTTTCAATAAAATCAACTCAACTCATCGATTAGAGGGCGGTCACTGTCGAATTTCGTTTTTTTTTTCGATTATTGGCCCTTTCATATCAATATACCGGGTGTTAAAAAAACATACACTTTATTTTCTCACTAGTAAAATATACATATATGATTATAAAAATTTTTTATTGCTAATTTTTCTCAATTTTTAATCACCAATCTGCATCTGTATCATAATCCATTGACGGAATTGGCGGTGGTTCCTCAAGATTTGTCGCCGTTACCTGATTTTTATTATTAATTAATAGATAAAAATATTTTTTCATCGATTTATAAAAGAAAAATAATAGAAAAAATTATTTAACTTACATCCATTCCAATGTCAGAAGGACCAGCAAGAATATCAGGAAGAGTAACATTATCCTCATCAATCATGTTGATTGCAGTTGAATCTTGTACGGATTGAGCAGTAGATTCTTTCATTTCTGTATCACTAGACACATTTAATTCATTATCAATTTTTCCCTCTTTTAGCACTTGAAGTGTAATTGCCTAAAATTGAGAAAATTTTTTAATTAAAAAATGATGAAATTCACTTAAAAAAAATATAATACTCATACTTTAATCGTCGTTGCGATGGTCGTTTTAATATAATCCGTGTTGTAAGAATTTTCTGTAAATTTTCCCATTAACGTTTGATAAGTTTTATTCATAATATGTTTTATTTCACTCATTTTATCACGTTCCACGTGTTCTTTCGATATTGCTGCAGTTTTTAATATTTTATTTTCCGCTTCTTGTGTCATTATTCTCGCTTCCAATCGTGCATTAGCTTTTTGATATTTAATTGCCAGTGTATTGGCATTTTTTACTTCAGCCAATGACTCTTGCAGACTATTCTGAGCGTCAGTCAATGATTCTTGCATTTTCGCGAGTTTTATCTGCATTTCCGACAGTTCACTGTGAAGATTTTTCTTGATATTTTCTGCAGTATCAAGTCGTTTAATATTTTCCTCCAGTGTTTGTTTAGCGAGCTTTAATTCTTCTTCAAGCTTTTTTATCTTTTCTGTCTCTGAAGAATTCGAAGTTAAATATGTCAGATTTTCCGCTTTACTCTCACTATTGTTTGAATTCAGAGTTAGTAGCATTTTTAAAGATGTTTCGAGGGCTCTGTCGGTGTTTGGAGATGCAGCATTTTGTACTTCAAGTATATGAAACTTGTCTAATAATTTTTGAACATTGTCTGCAATTTTTGACATACCCATTCGAATCTCAGCGTTGTGAGTTCGCGATTCCGAGAGAAAAACGTTGATATTTGGGTCTGAAGCCGTGGAAATTGCGTGTGGAATCGTCGATGGTATCGGAAATAGTTGACCATCTGCAGTGGACACATACTGCTGCTAAAAAAACACCCATAAATCAATTAAAAAAAATAATTAACACACCATAAGCATTAAATTCAATCTTGCAAAATTTTTTTTGCATTTTTTGAATTTATCTGAGAGAAAATAATTTTTTTTTCTTCTTGAAAAACATGTGAAGGATGATTTTATCATTTAGTCTGATGGAATAATTCAATTTAAAGTACCTGAATTGGTGACCAGGTTGGAGTCACACTAGAAGCAGTGATTATTGCACCCGCCTGATGTGGATTACTAACCGGGGTAGTAACAATATTTCTCGATATTAAAACGTTTGGACTGTGAACCAGAGTCTCTTGAGCGTCCGTTTGACGACCTACAGAGTTGGCAGGTCTCTGAATAGCCTCAGCTCCAATATTTTTCACCTTTCGCGGCGATTTCACGTGCACTTCCTCCTCAGTATCCTCCGAATCTGTCGTCGTAGACGCTGTGGGCAACTTGGGTAGCATAGACTGGCCCATTTTCGCCATTCGTGAGATCAAAGAGGCTTTTCCACTTGGCAAATGTGGACTGGACACTGGAATTTTAATTTCTTCAGCCGGAACAATCTCTAAAACTTCAATTTCCAGAGCAATGTCATGATCCCGAGGAAATCCCGGGCCTAAACTTATTTGTTTACTCGGCGGAATGAATAACAGTCGTTTTAGGCCTTTGCCAGCACCAATCAGAGATTTTTCCCAATTTTCGTCAGTTGTAATTTGTATTTCAGTGCTTTGAACTACGCTATTGATCATTTTTAATGGCTGACATATATTTGTGATAATTGAATACTTGAGATTAATTTTTTCATGCAATTTCGCTCCATTTTCTTGACTTGTTGCAGTCAATTCTTGATAAAATACACTTTCATCTGCTTTTCCTGGTCTTAAAAAATATTTTGACACTCCAATTTCTCTCGCAAATTCAGTACAGGCCATTTGACTGTCAAATAAAATCGACCAATTGTCATTATTTCCATCGTAGTACGTGGCATAATTATTTTCCTGCACTGTATAGGAAAAATCCGGTGTCAATGTCACTACTGACACGTGCTCTTGCTTACATCGGTACAGTATCAATAGATACGATTTTGTCACGGCATTTCCAGTCAATGCAAGTCCCAATTTTCCTACCAATGCGTATTGACCGTTCTGTCTGCAATTTAAAGAGGTTAATTAATTTTTTTATTAGTGTCTAGAGGCTGTGGAACTTACAATTTGTAAGCATGAACAGCTTTTGCCAGGATCACTTCGGTTTTCGTTGAATTTGTTGGCAGAATTTTATCGTTACTTGGTTTTTTCGGTTGGACCGGTTTCTGCGATGAAGTTCCATCGATTACCTTGTAAGAAGTGTTGAATATTGATGCTAGGTTTGATCTGAAATTGAATTTTTAAGTGTTGAGATTTATTTTGAAGTATCCAGGTGGGTTTTGACACCCAGTATATCGCGAAAAACCCATTGGTGCCTACTACTACGAAAAATAACTATCGATTCCTTTTGTTTACATGCTCAATAATTTTTATTCAAATGAATAGAGGCTTAGTTTTTATTTATTTAGGGAAATAAGATTAATTTTGAGGGTTTGGAGTAACACATACCCACCGAGAGGTCCAAAATCCTGTTCGTCATCATCTTTTAATAATTTTTCCAAATTTGGTAGTTGATTTGAACGACTCATTATCAGTTGCTACAGATGATCATTAGAAATTTAACATTTTTTTTATTAATTTAATCGAAAAAATCACACGATAATGACGTTCATTTCACATGTCACTTGCTATTGTGCAGCAGTAAAAAGTGTGCAGATACAAAAGATTTTTCATGAATTCGACAATATCCAGTATTTCAGTGGTTATCATGTGTATTATTGTATTCAGTTAATTTTTTATAAATAAATTTATAATATTTTATCGTAAACACAAATGTAAAAAAGTTTTTTTACCCAAGAATTTTTTTTTTTTAATATCGAATTATATTAAAAAATAATATAACGTGAAGATTACATTTTTTTCGATTAATACTTACAATAATAAATATGATGATCACTGAAAATTAATGTTCTTATATTTCTCATGAAAATCAAGCTTTACACGCGGTATTATTTCAAATTATCTACAGAAATTTTATTCCCTGAAGAAAAAACGAAAAATAAAACTTGAATAAATAAATTAGTGAATAATTTAAAAACACTTAATTATGAATAATTTCGCTGGAAAAAATGTTCATTATTAATATAAATCATTAATTTCAAACAATTTTAAAGATCTAGTAAAGAAAAAAAAATATTCTGAATTATTAACAGTAAAATATTAAACTAAAAAAAAATTTTTTGATAAAAAAACAAATTGTAGTTAAATTAAAAAAAAAAAATCTTATTGGTTATAAAAACAAATTTATTCATATAGTCAATATTTTATTCAACATTTTGAATTTTATTATCAACATTAAAATGCTTCTTGATATTCTTCCAACATTTGTAATAATTTGCATCCAATTTACTGGTTGCAGCAGCCCAAGCCGTCAATTTCATGCACATCGAAGTCTCAAACATAAAAGCCATAGTACCATCAGCAATTTTCTCCGGTTTTAAAACGGCCTGAGAAGCATTTTCGAAGCACTGTGAATCAGGTCCATGAGGTGTCATCATCGTGTGAAGTGACGCACCGCCCATTTGAAATCCATCCTCTTTAGCTTCGTATCGTCCCTTAATCAGGCCCATAAACTCAGTCATGCAGTTTCCTAAACAGTCGCGAAAAATAAATAAAAACTTGGATAACTTTCGTCAGCTGCTGGAGGACGAGAGCGATGGGAATTTCCGCGTCAGTGGGCGTGACATAAAAGGGAAAACAACTAGAGGTGAATAAGACAATAAAACGTCGTATAGGTCTTGTCAAGAATGATTGACATTCCTGCGAATCAGGGATGCGACATCGTGCATTTGTATTTTCTCCTATAGCTAAAAGCTATACGCTGATTCTCGATGCAGTTCTACCGTAACGGAGACACTGTTGTAACCAGTCAACCAAGTGTCTCTCCTTTTAATCTAACAGAAAAATTTTTTCCAACCCATCACCGCAAGTGGATTGATTTTAATTAGTGACTTTTTTATGTTTATTAAACGATCGACGGGAAAAGGGAATTTTTCACGGCATTTCTCGGTACTTACTGTGATAATATGGAGGCCTAAAAGTGTGCTCCTGGACTGACCACCTTGGCGGGAAGATGACAAAATCAGCAATTGCTGTTCCAGGCTTCAGAGAGGGGCATGTAAGGACAGTAAAAATGGATGGATCCTGTGGAAAAAATCGTATTTTTAAACCTCGTGCAGTTCAATTGAATCATTATTTCTGACGTTTTGAAACACACTTACACAATGATCAAAGGAGACAGAGTTGATGACCATGAAGCGAGTTAAATCGTATTTGTATGGAACGTAATTACCATGCCAGGCAACAACATCAAATGGACTGTAGTTTTGCTTGCTGCAAAATAGACGTCCTTGGTACTTGGAGTACACTTGAAATTCACCATCACGATCCTCGTACCAGGCTACGGGAGTCAGAAAATCTCTTGGAGCTGCCAAACCGTTTGCACCTAAAAATTAAATCACGTCAGTAACGCTAAAAAAGACTTTTTTTGCATAATTTATTGATAAATTTGTTTTTAAAATTAATTTGCAGTTATTTGATTGAGATGAAATTTTTGTTTTTTCATTTTTTGTAGCATTTTGAAAGGGGTATTTCTTGGATATCTCGCAGTTTTCGTCGTTGATTATTTACGTTATTTACCGAGTTATCAGCGAAAAACTGCGAAATCTCTAGGATTTCTTTTTAAAAAATTATCAAAAAAATTTTTTCTTTTCATGAAACATCACAAAATGTATTTTTAAACGATCTTTCATAAATTTTTCTGAAAATTTCGCATTTTAAATCAATTTTTCTTAATAAAAAAAAATTTCCATCAGTTTTTTTTTTGGCACTCATGACGAGAAATAAATTTTATAATGTAGAATAAAATTATTTAGAATTAAGAAAATGCTATAAAATAATTCTAAAACATGTCTAAAAATATTTAAAACCATATTTTTTGTAAGCTCCAAAAAAAAAACAAACTATTTTTACAGTAAAAATTAAAAATTTTAATGTTTACCTATAGGTCCAAGTGATGGTAGTTGAAAATGATTGTCAAAAACTTCGAGAATATATCCTCGAGAGGGTCCCAAAACATTGACGGCAAATTTCATGCCCTGTTGAATGACACAAATTTCATTGGGATCACATTGAATTTTTCCAAACTCGGTGGTAATCATCAAACTTCCCAACTGTGGAACTACAAAAGCCATTGAGCAATGTTGATTTGATTAGGAGACAAAAGACTATGGCAACAAAGGAGTTTACCAATGAGAAAGTCTCCGTCGGCATTGTAAAATGCACTGTCTTTCATGGAGGCATTGCACAAGTAAACATGAATGGCCACTCCATGGCGAACGTCCGAGTCCCCAGCACCGCAAACGGTGTGAAGACCCGAGATAAAATCTACGGAAGGATCTTGTCGGGTTGGAGGCTCAAAGGAACTCCAACGTAACTGCAATTGGATTTTTTTAACTTTACACACTTGAAGAAAATATTTTTTCATTGTACTTACTTGATTGATATTAACTTCATTCCAATCGTGGGTTAGTTGACTCTTTTCAACTGGCTGAAAAGGTTCGTGGCAGACAGATGGTTTTATCCGGTAAAACCAGGTTCTAAGATTCTCCTGTCGTGGTGCTGAAGCAATGCAAGAATTACTGAGTCATTTGCAATGTACCGCTCTACTCTTTCCTCTCAATTATCCTCTCGCGCGGAAGCGGGTAATTCGCACTCACCGGTAAACGCAGTGCCAGACAGTTGCTCAGCGTAAAGGCCGTAAGGACATTTTTGAGGGCTGTTTTGACCTACTGGTAATGCAGCAAGACATCGAGGATCTTCACTTTTAAATTCATTTCCAAAACCGGACAAATACTAGAAATATTTTTTTAATTATTTAAAAAAAAATACAAATATATTGCTAAAATACTTGAAAAGTATTTTAAATGATGTCAAAGATTATTTTAACACATTTGCTTATGATAAAAAATTTTTTTTTTTTTTTGGAAATTTTCGAAGGTAGAGTACCTGTTGGAAATATCGCGATTTTGATGATTTTTTTATTATTCGGTCGATAACTCGGTAACTAAGTGAGATAGCGAAAAATGTCATTCGTGTTAAATGATAGAGGATAAAATTTACTACAAAAAATATTAATCACTTTTGATTGTATCTTTTTTATTTTTTGAGTTATTTTGAAAAATAAGGATTTTCGAAAATCGATGATATTTAAAAAACTACGAAAGATACAAAAAAGTTTATTTGACGTTTTTTGTAAGAAATTAAACCCACAATCATTTCACTAGAGTGACATTTTTCGATACCTCCTTTAATTACCGAGTTATAGCAGAAAAACCGAAAAAATTTCGAAAATCGCGCAATTCACAAGCTCATATCCATCGTAGAAAATTTCCAAAAAAAAAAATTTTTTTTATCACATCTAAACGTCTTAAAACGCATTATAGACACAAATAACATTGAATATGAATCATTTCAGGATTTTTTCCAACAAATATCTTTTTATAATAGAAAAAAAAATCAATTTTTCGATTTTTTTCCGATGACAATACTTGAATTAATTAAAAAAATTCATTATACTTGCATCATATCCACAAAATTTTATTTACAAGATAGAAAACTAAGTGTTTTCAGTTTGTAAAAAAATATTTTCTAGTAGAAAATATTTTTTCCTACCTGAAATTGATCTTTCATTTCGTCGAGATGCGGTGAGAATTGATACTGACTGAAGACTGAAGATCTTTCTGGTTCTCGCGAGTTTATAAACACCGAACGACCTTAAGTTGAGGATCAGAATGACAGTAATTATGCAGATTGTTTATACGCGTTTGATACTGGCGTCCAATCGGTGACTCGTATTGGAAGGCGCGTCTCGTACCACGCAGCAAGTTGATATATTTACCACGTGATGGAATAATATTGTAGTAATAATAAATTCACATGCTTGACGAGCCCACTGCTGTGGGACATTCCGTTCGACCATTAAAGAAAAAAAAAACCCCGATAACTAATATTTTAAACAAATATAAAAAAATCTCTAGATTGGGTATAGAACTTGATTGTAAGATTTCTCGACGCAAAATGAGTGAAAGCCAGTGACTGCAGGTTTCAAAGCACCTTTTATATTTTCGATTATCTTATAGTTCAAATAATTAGCCCTATACTCACTATTTTATCATTAGGTTTATCATCGTCGCGCGAAAATATTTGCACAAAAATTTTCCACAATGATGTGGAATATTTTTCAATATATTTCTCGATTAAAACTAGTATGCATATGAGCAATAAATTTAATTAATTACAAAAAAACAATGCTAGTCATCTTGCTAACAATTAAATTAAATATTTCTACGGATTTATTGATATTATCTGAAATATTGAAGATTGGAAAAAAATTTATGAATTTATTGGATTCATTTAAATTATAAACTTTCACACACAAATCGTGCTGAAAATCGTGAATTTTTTGTATAAGCAGGTTGTTTGGCATGTCGTCGACACCTTGCTTGTAATCGTGTATATAAACTCATTGAAAACTGGTATGAAATCAACTTCTCTCGCCTTTATCTCCTTTTTCAGAGTACACTCGTCTTGATATACATTTAATGTGACCATTCGGTTGATAAAAAAAATTAATAAAAATTGTATAACATTTATTTGAGATAGTTTGAATTTATAATTCGTTATTATTAATATGGAAATATTATATTCAGGCTTTCTATTAATTATTTATCAAATTATTCTCATGCTATAGTATATAAAATTACTCATTCATTGAATTCCATTCACTTTAACAACAATAATATCTCTCGGGATTTTACTTTTTTTTTACAAGTACTTTAATCTTTAATTAACATTTATAATGCAATGACTTCCTTTTTTTTTTTGAAAAAAATGAATAAAAAAATTTTTTTTTATAGAATTTTTTATTTAATTATTGTTTTTTACTAAAATATCTTCAATAATTAAATATTGCTGGTAATTTTAGTAATTATGATGATATGAAAACCGATCTATTTAATTATTTATCTTATTGCACGCGATATTTGATAGTTATAAAAATTTATTTGAGTATTATAAACAATAATATCTCAAAAACTATAAGAGGTACGAAAAAATTTATTTAACGTTTTTTATAGATCATTTTATTCGCAATTATTTTGTTTAAATAACATTTTTCATTATGTCGCATAGTTAGCGAGTTATCCGCAAAAAACAAAAAAAAAACACATAAAAACTTCAACCAAACGTTCTGAAACTCATTCTACATACGTATTAATCTATTCTAACTTATTATTACACATTAATCATACAAATATTGGCTTAAAAAATTTTTTTTTTCAAGTAAAAAAAGGTAAGGGACAATTTTATTGTGAATTTTATGTGTTTAGATGATATTTTTAACGATAAATCGGGTCAAAATACTGTTTCTAACTACATAGCCCAATTTACAGTTACAGCATTGAAGAATTTAATTGTCACTGCATTGAGAGATACCCGAGTGAAAATCAAGGCAGCAATTATACATGTATAGTTGGAGGAGCGATACCGATGTCAAAGTTTGTCCTTGTTACAGATGTTCCAGTAGAGTTTCGCCCCTCTTGGCGCGTTCTCTGAGCTATCCGGTCGGCACGGATATCCGTGGAAGTGCAGCCAGGTAAAAGCTGCACGCGAGTTGGGGGGAGAAAGAGAAAGAAGTCGAGAAGGAAAACGAGGATGGAACGGCATGAGGTTTAATCCCGTGGCGACCAGCTCACCAGTTGCTAGAAATCAAGCAGGTGAGCTGAGCACAATATACACGAGGAAATTCCCGGTCTGCCGCCTCAGCATATATCCAACTCGATCCACACAATTTTTTTTTCGCCGCACGCGTGCTGAGTTCGTTGTCCGCCAACTGTCAATTTTGTACATGTGTTTTAATCGAAGCTAAAACAACAAATTGTGCAGACTGTATGCTGTTAATTTTTGAGATGTAATTCATTAGAGATCCACATTAATGCGGGTCGTAGTGCCAACTCGCGTGTGAATCCGGTTCAACTCGACGAATGTGAAAACCTTGGGCGAGTCCCAGGTTCTGACTGCCATTCTGGGCACAATTGGATTTTTTTTCGTCTCACTGGAACCTGGTGGATTAATTTCAAGTTAGTATTCAAGTATCATCTATTAACATAGTCAATGAGATTTTTATTTCATTTCGAAAATTCGAGAATCTTTCAAGGGTATGCTTCGGAAATGAAATATTTTTATTACCCACCTGTTATCTGATGTTCTAGAGGCTATAAAAAATTTTTTTTTATGTAAAAAAACTGTTTGTTGAAGCAATCTGTGAGATTTGTCGCTGAGTTGATTGGTTAGGTTGGAATTTCTGGATCAGCTGGAGAGATAATGATTGATTGTGATATGGAGGATGGTAGATGTACGTGTTTTACGCTGTTTCGAGTACTGGTGATGCTTGAAAATGTGCGTATTGCGCCGTTACTCGCGCCCAACACCGAGCAAAACACCATATTCCACCCGCGTCAAGCTCTGATCTCTCTACCTTGAAGTCCACGTGCGTGTTAAACTAATAACTGATATTTAGCAGGTGGAAAAAATTTTTTAATTGAAAATCTTGGTATTTGGGAACTGTGAAGATGAGAGAGTTGAGAGGAATTTATTTGATTGCTGATTAAATAGGTAGTTCTAAGATTTTTGTGCTAATATTTGCTTGTGACAAAGTAGCACAGTATACTCGTGCAAGTGCGATGTCCTTTTAATTTGTACTTACCTAGTTAACATGAGCCGAAACGAGAACTGGAATATATATATACAATAATTCTTCACTTGAAGAATCTTCTCTCCGGAAGTAGGTTATTGACAACCGGTGTGGCGTGTGTCCTCAGAGATCTGTTAGCTAGAAAATTTCTCAAATTAACAAAAAAGGCAGTAATTATTTTATTTTTTATTAAAATTCCAAATATTATTTAATATCAATAGAAAAAAATTTTTTTTTTCAACTATTTTTCCAATTTTTTTACGTGAAACATTTTTTTTTTTAATTTTTTAAAAACGTTTAAAAACAATAAAAATAAAAAATTTTTTTATATTTATATTTCAAAAAATGACGAAAATTATTTTTTTTTTGTTATTAAAATTTCAGATATATCTCAATATCAATAGAAAAAAAATTTTTTCATCGATATTTTGATGTTTTTTTTTTAGTTAAATAATTTTTTTTTTTATTTTAGCGTCAAAATACAAGGAAATTTAAACATAAACAATTTTTTTTTTCATATTTAAAGTGTAAAAAATCATTTAATTAAAAAAAACATCAAAAAAAGATCTTGATAACAAATGAAATTAAATTTTTTTGATTGTATAGTAAATTTTTTTCGATGAAATAAATTAAAAAAAAAATTATTTAAATAGGTTAAAATGATGAAGGAGAATTTTTAATTCTCAAGATTCCTCTTCAATTGATCGAAAAGAATGTTCTGCTCTATTTTTCAGGTGTGTTTACTTTTCAATTTCATGACGAGAAACTTGAAATAAAAATTTAACTTAGTCATCGTACTGAGAAAATGATATTTGTCACGTTTATTTTGATTAATAATCACTTTTTTTTCTTATAAAAAAAACATTGAGTTTTTTTCCATATCTTATCATCACGACCGAAAATGTTAACGCCCCAGAAAATTGTTGACCTTTTATTTCAGGTCAAGATATATGCGATTTATCGACGGGTCATTGTGAGAGAATTTTTAAACAATCATAAAAATATGTCATACTGTCAATTGTATTTAAAAAAAAAAATGATATTACTATATTTTCATCAAATTGGAAAAAAAAAAAAAAATTTCTCATCTGAAAAACAAACAATTTCATTGGTAATAATAAAAGACTACTTTTTTTTCTAATGATAAATAAAATTTCTCGTCAACTAAACTCACGTCAATAAATATTTTTCTCACTCTCACAATTATAAAAATTAATGTCACACCATAAAGAGCAAGAAGAAATGAGTAAATTGATTGAAACTGCTATGATTCATCAGTTAAATACGATAAAATAAATGTCTAAATCAACTTCATACTTTACCCATAGTCAATCTCTCTTAGCAACGTTCATTTTTTCACTTCTTTCTCCTCCAATAAATTGGATTCGAAAATCAACACTTTCTCTCTCTTATATGGCTGTCCGACACTTTGAATTCACCCTAATCACTCTCATCATATTTTATCGTTTTAATAATTACTGAAAAATCATCCAGCACGCATAGCTGCCAATAAAGCGTGTATTAGAAATAATTAAAAAAATATTTCATCATCACCACTAGGATAAAATTAAAAAATTCAAACATAATCCAATTTTCACCCTAATAATCATTAGAACAAAAAAAAAAATTAACCGTAATTTTCACAAATCGTTTACTTAAAAGTAAACGATTTACTTTTATTATTTCAAAGATTGCAAAATTTTTTTTTATTCCATGCAATTTTTTTCACCTTGAAGAAAATCTAAATTATACAGTGTAAAAACGATCTTCATGTCCTTAACCGATTTATAGGTGTTTCCAAGGATCCTAAATATAATTTAACAATTTTTTATTCAATGGTTGAGACATTTGAAAAGTAAATTTCAACAATATTAATTTTGAAAACGTGTTTTTCTGGATGTTTTTTCAAATTAGATGACGATTAAGTGTTGTGAGAAGGATTATAATGAGAAAGACATGAAAAAAATACAAAGGGGAAATAGAAAGTATGAAATATACGATTGTCTTTTGGTCTATATGGATTATTATCACTCGGTAGAGTGGCTAAGAAAATTTGTGGTCCGACCTTCACGGCTAGGTAACCAAGAAAATGATAAATTCAGTAAATATAATTTAACATAACGTAATTTATAATGGATTGTTTAACCTATAAATGATATTTTTTTTCTCTTTTCACTTGAATTTTTACCTTCAAGTTGTAATGATGACCATGAACCTGATGCATCATATATATACAATTAGATTTGACACATGAAGGGATTTCTCCTCACGAGAATTGAGTTTACGACGCTGTTAAGTCTGCACTTTCGCGAAACTTCTATACTATTATGACTAAGATTTCGCAGTCTGTCAGTCCCCGAAGACTTTCGTCGACTTCCACGTATATAAAACTGACACATATGGTCATATACAAAACTATATAATTTATCAAACTAATAATTATTAAAGTGAAAATGTTGAAAAAAATTTTTTTTCAATGTGGAAAATATTTATTTGTTATTAGAGTTATATAAAAAAAAATAGTAAATTCATTTTATTATTATTGCATTATAGAAAATTCATGTAATCTCACTTAAAATTCGAAAAATCGATAATAATAGTAATAATAATACGTATTTTATCGTTTATATTTTATGAGTTTAATAAAAAAAATATATTTACTGCAATACTGTCAGTATTATTCAACAACAAAATCATAAAATATTTTTTTAACATTGATTTATAAGCAGAAGGAAAAAAATCTAATATTTAAATACATTTAATTAGGTGAACAATTTTTTTAGATCATTAACAACGAGGCTTATTATTCTCTTGTGTAAACTGTTACACTATATTGAAAAAAAAAAAAAAAAACGTTAAATGAGCTACTTTTCTTTCATTATATATTAACAAGCTAAAAATATATAATGGTAAACATACTTTTAAATTTCTAAGTAAGAAATTTGATAGATTATTGCATTTTAATGTTACATTGTGTATTGCAAAATTGAGTAAAAGGAAATATGGCACATAAAATGAAAAAAAAAACCTCATTAAATACATATAATACATATTACAACATTTTAAACCATCATTTCCGTGATATTTCAATATTTTAAATGAATTTTTAGTGATAAAAAATTTTTTTAACTATTAAAATATAATTTTTTTCCAGAGTAACGTTTAAAATGATGGAAGAAAAAAAATGGCAGGTGATGATTTAGGCTTGAAAAATTCGGAAAACATGAGTGAAACTACCTGCAGCTGTAATACAACTTCAATTGCCGATAAGGTATTAAAAAAAAATTAAATTAAATCTAATAAATATAATTACAAATATCTAAAAGATTCACTCTCAATTTTCATTTTCACTATAACAAGGAAAAACCTTCGGCGTGGCGCTATGAGATTATAATCAGAAATTGCGCGATCGGAACGAATATAACTTTCCTTTATACACTTATATACCAAGTACATACGATATATATCTTGATGAGTCTATCTCTGCAGTGAAAAAGTATGCAATTTAATTATCAAAAGCACCAGCTCAAAGTCTCAAATGATTCTGGCTGGCTGGAGTTGTTCACAAGCAATAAAACGTGGCAAAAAAAAAATGTAAAAATTCAATTTTTCTTCTTCCGCGCGGTATCACGCTGTGATTATTATCACCTTCATTGTTCGAGATGATGATTTAATTAACAAAAAGCCTGTTGAGTGATTTAAAACAGTGTAAAATATTTTTTTTTCGTTTTTCAGTGCTCACTACGAAGTTGCAACGGGATGTTTCACGAGCCATTTTTTCTCCATCCCCCCGGAACTCGTCCTAGGGACGGAATTTACATCAATCCAATGAGTCCCTTTATCGCGGAGACTCCAAAGTCCAAGGACACCGAGTCCTTCTATCTGCACAGCCCGCACGATCTCGTGTACACGCGTATTACACGGCTCTTCTGCGATAATGTGGACAAAACGAGAAACGGCGAACGCAATGGCATCGAGAGGAAGGACGAGACTTTAACGGGTAAGTGTGGCACGTCCTAGATTAATCCAATGTTACACATTTGTCCATCCGCCTCATGTCTATGGCCTTTTTGTCATCCACCATCTCATGATGATGCTCTTGTTCAGTTTGACCTCGATTCTGCCAATCATCTGTTAGGTATATATTTTTTTCTCGAGATATCCACGCTGGCTATTGGATGTGTATCTATGTTTGAATGAACGCTTGGTCTGCAATTCAAAGCAGGAAAACTCTCAAGCCCTTGGGCAGTTTATCAGATAGACTTATTTAGATTCCACGACGTGAACTCATTCAATTTCTGTCTCGGTATTTCTTCTTCTCATTAGCCAGTAAATTCCTTTTAACCCTAACAATGATTAAATTAAAAAAAAATTAATCTATTTCTTAAATTGCCCTGAAAAGCTGCAAAAAATGCATAAAAATACGAAAAAAAAAACATTTTTTTTTATTTAGGAGGCCCAAAAATGAATTTTCGTCGATAATGGGTCTAGAGTATCTTTATTCATAATTTAAAAACAATTTCATTGGGGGAAAAAAATTCGATTTTAAGATATTCCAATAGCTATCAGGTCGTATACGCCTGAAGGGGTTTATTACAGCCACGATTTCAAGTGCTGTAATGATGTTAACAATAAAAACCAAACGTAAATCTCTTCAGACAAGATGCCTTGACAAGTTAAACTAGAATATCTTACTAGTAGCCAATAGAAAACAAAATGGCAGGTTGAAAATGAAAATTATTACAAATTTCTTCCACTTAAAGGGTGAAAAAAATTCAAAAATCCTGAAAAAAAACGTAAAAAATCCTAGTCTACTGAGTAAAAAAGCTTTAAATAGAGAAATAAAATAATTATTTATAACCATAAATTAATCTTATTTACTTTTTAAGGCTGAAAATATTTTTTTTTCGAAGAAAAAAACTCGTAAAAAAACATTAAAAAGCCTTAAAAAACAACAAATCTTAGTCTACCAAGTAGAAAAAACTTAAAAAAAAAGAGATTAAACAATTATTTATAACCAGAAATTGATTTTATTTAGTTTTTAAGGTTGAAAATATTATTTTTTTTTTTTTAAATCGTTAACGTATTTTAAATTGATGTTACTCTGTCGAATATTTACCTGCATTTCATGTCAAGCCTGAGTATTATTAGATAGGTGGCTTGTAAAATGTATATCTAATCAAAAAGATTACAGAATCAATTTTTGTCACAGTGTTTTGCTAGATTAAATTGTCGACCATAAGTAAAGTCGTGTTTCACTCGACTCATTCAATTACGCCGTGTTGTGCTCAATTTTTCCACCAATATCCAACAAATCAAACACATGACCAATTTAACTACCAAATAGCAGCATAGCAATTACATACGTAATTAGTGCACGCTTAAATAGAGCTCATATGGACGCACGAGTTGGTGAGTTGACGTTTTTATTATACCCGATGATGATGATGACGTCAAGATACGTGACGTATATAATTTAGGCCGTTATTTCATGACATGAAATATATATTATTGTCAATGATAATCTGAGATATTGCACAGAGATAGTAGTAAAAGATCTTGAGAGTTCGCGGGAATCGGGTTAAAGAGCTTCCATGCAGGAGATCGCGCGCGTCTCTTCCTCCTTCGAAACAAAACCCGTTACGCCGTTATAAAACGCCAGTCGTGCACGCTTATGCTATACAACCATGCGAAAAAGAGCATGACTTGAGGAATTAATAAATGCCGCCGACTGTACACTTCATGGACCAGTCAATAAATTAAACATACGTCGACATATTTCTCATTGTTATTCCATTTCAACATTGCAAAAACTCGAATATAACAGGAAAATTTGATTTTTCTAAAGGATTATTCAATGAGAATTGTTTTTTTTTGTGTTTAATTTCAGTGAAAGTTGATGTTCATATCAATAACGGGAGTTACAAGTCAGTAAGCAATGGTAACTCGATTAGATCGGATGTAATCAAAGACACAGAGCATGCTTATGAGCAGATTTGCATCAGACCGGATGAAACGGAGAATGACAAGTCTGTGGGTCAAAAGAAGCTCAACGACGACACGTCAGAAAGCAGGTATTAAAGGTTAATAATGATTTATCCTGATAAAATCTTGATAACAGTGATTTAATCGTGTTCAAGTCGATCGAGAGCCTCTGGCAGACGATTCAGCAGGTCGAGCAGTGGAAGTGAGTGCTCTCATTTGAGCAGTGAAATTCCTTGTTACTCCTCGACGACATCTACGCCGTCGTTATCGCGAAAAAGTTGTTCAGAGAGTGCGGAAAAAAGTGCAAAACCTCCAGAGCTCCCAGGTGAATATATTCCTCATTTTTTTTTAATTGATTAAATATTAAATTTTTTTTTCGTAATTTTATAGAGAGGAAGATCGCGACACCTGTGGAAGGAGAAAAGGATTCGAAATCAGCGACCAACGGTCCTAGGTAAGTAGGTCAAATCAATCGGAAATCGTGGAGTAGAAAGAAAAATCGTTGATCGAAAGTTAATCGTGAAAACACCATGGGAATTATCGCTTTAAATCAGTTTGATATGGAGAAAATTGCGCGACTTCCTGCGGTCAAAGGAAACGAGGAGTCTGTGTGTATTTATCATTTTGTATTTTATGTCGATTTAGTATCGTAAAACCACCGCCGCCACCTCCTCCACCTCCACCGCCGGACAACGACGAGATTCCACTGTCACCCAAACCCCCGGAAATCGACATTACAAACAAAGAAAAAGATTCCAAGGGTGAAAATGGGAAAATTCCGTCAGGTAAGCTCGAAAAACGAAAATTTTTTCAATCGAAATGTGTGAAAGGTAGAACTTAAAGGAAAAAAGAAAAATCATCCGGTTTCTAAGACATTTTAAACTTGTTTTCAAGAACTCGTTCGTCTAATCAATTTATTTAGAAAAAAAAAATCCATAAAAAATTAATTAATTCAATGATATATTAAATCAGTCGAATAGATCAATTAAATAATTATAAATATATAGTAAAACCATAGAATACGGATGTTTTTATCCAATTTTTAGAAGGGGATAATAAATACTCCTTGAAAATTTCAACGTTTTCTTCGATTTTTTTTAGTTTTTTGCTGATAATTGGTTAACCAAAGGCAATAGCGAAAAATATCATTAGTTATAAATGATAAAGAATTAAATTTACTACAAAAAATGTTGATTGACATTTTTTTATATTTCTCTTATTTTTTCTGATATTTTGAAAAATCAAAATTTCAAAAAAATAATAATAATTCAAAAACTAAGAGAGATAGAAAAATATTTGTTTAACATTTTTTGTACAAAATTTTATGACAAATCATTTATGTCAAATGATATTTTTCATTATCTCCCTTAATTAACGAGTTATCGTGGAAAAATAAAAATTTTCAATGTCATGAATAGAAAAAAAGCACCATGCGACATTAACTCGAAGTATTATCGAAAATGGACCTTATTGCTATACTCGATGTATAAAAAAATGTTCTATTTATCTGCGACTTCTCCGGCGCAAAAGGGATAATAAGAGAAAATCCATTTTTGTCACTCAATAAAATAGATCAAAATTTTTTTTAAACACATTGATAGTGCAAAACAATGAAAAAAAAGCCACAACTGATGGTAAAGCATTTTAATCATGCTTTGTGTTACATATAATATCGCGAGAATTGATTGAATAATTTGTTTTCGACAACAACACAATGGCGTTCTAATTAGCGTGCTGAAGAAGAACCGTACGTCTTTGGGTAGTTTTAATTGGCCCGTTAACGTGATAATATGGACGCAACTATTACTAGACCATGGTGCTCACGCAGGCATATAATATACTTACCTAGATTTCACTTGGCCACCATTACTCCAAGCATACATACCATATTCCTCTCATTTATAATATGTATATAATGATCGTGATGATCACGATGGAGAAGACACTGATGTGATCTCCCCTCCGCTATATATTTTTTTTCCTCGCTTCTTTCATGTTGCGGAACAGCGGCCAACAAGTCCGACGTTTTATCCTGCGAGAAGCCACAGCAGCCACAGGCGGAAGTGGTCAGTTCGCCAACGGAACTTGAAGACACCAAGGCAAGCCAGGTGTCACACCTGCTACACAAGCACATGGTGCTGCCATTTATACCACCGAAATTCTCAAATGTCGCCGATTCCAATACGTTGCTCAAGCCCTCGGAGTACTTGAAGAGCATCTGCAAAGCCACGCGCAAGAACAGTCTCTCCAAAGCAAGGTCAGTGCTCATTTCCGCTATCCGGACCCTCAATGACAGTGGAAAATCATTAAATGCGTGAAAGAAAAAGTTCTCAGAGCAGTCTGACTGGATTGGGAGTCAAACCCGGGATTTTTCGATTTCGTGCAGACTGTTCTTCTTTTTTTTTATCAAGTTTTACATTAATTTATGTACATGGGTGTTTCAGGTGAAACAATAAAATTAAAAAAGTATATTTTTTAATTGGATTTATACTTGTGCAAAGCAGGTCAGTGGACAATTTGGACATTCAGAGCCGAATTGAGGAGAGAAACAGTGCAGAGGAAAAGACAGAATCGCCAGGACCACCGCCACCACCTCTGCCACCGCCTTTCGTCACCAAGGAATCGACCACTTTGTCCACGGCCACGTCTTCGGTAACTCCAACTTCATCTAATCACGAGCCCGAGTCGCCGAAAACACCTCAGCCACTTGCTGCCATCAGTATTCACGATTTAACGAGTGTGCAGTTGAGAAGAACCAACATAAAAATGCACGCAACCAAGACTTTTTCTGCTCCACCACCTCGAAGTGTTTCTATGACCAATGGTACCGAGAAAAAACATCATTTAACTCGTTATTAACGAAAAAAACAAATTTATTTAATCGTTTTATTCAGTTTCAGAGCCTTTTTTCGTACAAAAAACCGACTTGATTGCGGAATTGAAGAAAGCTAAAGATATACCGGGAATTAAAAAATTTAAAGTTGAAATGGCAAAGGTTGAGAAGAGTAATGAACAAAATCTTATATCGGAAATAAGTAAAACCTTCAATGTCTCGACGTTTGTCGATCAGGTAAAAAATCTTACATAATATCGCGTGTTTAAAATCAAAACTGCGTAATCGTCAAAAAGTTTAGAACATTTTACTTGCTGATATCCTGATAAGGATACAAGTTAGACAGATTTTGCTAAAGACCTTTTTTGTAGCTAATAAAATTCTCTACAAAAAAGATCTCTTGATAAATTTTTTTATTTTTAGTAGTTTTTAAGATATTTTGATTTAAAACGTTTTTATGCATTATTACACATTGTAACATAGTGTTTGAAAATGATTAATTGTTGACGGAGCTTCAGATTCCAGAGAAGGACAGCGCTGGAAATGTGATACCGATCTGGAAGCGCCAGATGTTAGCTAGAAAAGCTGCCGAACGTGCTAAAAAAGAATTGGAGGAACAAATTGCTCGGGAAAATGAAGAAAAACGACGATTAGCAATTCCACCATGGAAACGACAACTTTTAGCGAAGAAAGAGTGTGAAGAAAAAAAGTTTGTGAAATATTACGATGATTTTTCTTTTTTAAATATTTTTTTATAATTAAATTTATTATATTTCTGTTGTTTTAGATTAAGTCCAGGTACTGTTACTCCTCCTATCGTGCTACAACCATCGAAAAGTGACTTAGTCACTGCTCAAAAAGTGGAATTACTGACGGTTAAGCTTGTGGAGGAAAAAACAGACACAGACGAGAAGAAAACTGCGACGTTACGAGATAATGATTCTGATGATGATGCTCCAATCATTCCGTGGAGAGCACAGCTCAGAAAGACGAACAGTAAATTAAATATTCTCGATTAATTTGTCTTATTATCGGACGGAAAAAACTAGTAAATTATATCCTGCTCAAATGAAAAAAAAAATTCAATTGATGGATTTTTTTAAAATAATTAAATACAAAGCATTTAATAAATTTAAACATCAGAATAAATTCTTTAAATATCGAATTGCCTCTATAAAAATAATATAAAAAATATTTTTAGAGTCAAAATAAAAATAGATAAATTGCTTTCAGTGCATTATAGCTTTAATGACGATAAATTAATAGAGAGGCCATTAAAAATACACATGCATATTTGTATATATTTCAATAGTTAATTTTTCTCATCACTGTAACAGGGAGCAGGCTCTTGAGGGTTTTTTTTTTTTCAGAATAAGCATCAATTTTGCCTCATAAATTTAATTTTTATCGACGCAAAATGATTGAAGCTATAGGAAAAAATTTTTTTAATCAATAATTATTAATTTAAAATTATAACTAAATATATTTTAAATTTTTTCCCGTTTTTAAAAAGTCGTAAAATTGACAGTAAAAATATTGTTTCTTAGTATAATAGTAGCTTCAATCATGAAATTAAATAAAAATTACGAGATTAATTTATAAATAAATATGTAAAATGTAAAATTTTGCTTTCTGTATATATAAAAATGTTGAATAAGTTATTCAGAGTAAAAAAAAAAAAAAAACGAGCTTAAGATTTATATGACAATTGAAAAATTGCAATATTTTAGTTGGAAATTTTTTTTTTTCGACTGACATTTTATAAATAATTTTATTGCCTTTAGTATAAATATTTAATTTATAAATAAGCGATCGTGTTATCTTCATTAAATGACTTAAATTAAATATTTAAGTAGATAAACCATTGGGTTTTATGATGTATACATGACAAGCGTATGCACGCCCGCTTCGCTGGGCGAATTATTTTGTTTGTAACTAAAAAGTAAAAAAACACGTTACAGAGTTGCTAAATGTTATTGGAGGATATTAATAATTCTGAATAGATAATACGAAGGTCTGGATATTTTAGGGGATTTTGACCTTATGACGCGCCTTTCAATGAGAAGATATTCATGAATTTTGGTTTTCGATGTATTTTGGCCTCCTGAATACGCTGAACATAACATCCTATTCGGGCGAAGTCATCCAGAAAAGATAATACAAAAAATCATCATTATTTTTAATTGATTTCAACCTCATGTTCTGTAGGTATTAAGTATTGAATATATTCAAAAAATAACCTAAACAAAAACTACATAAAATTCTGAGTCATATATGCTGCAGATTTAATGATAAATTAAAATAATCCAAGAATAAAACTCATTTTTTAACCGTGTAATCCGGAATAACGATGATTAAATGATAAAAAATGCAAGATTATTCAGAAAAAAAAAAATCTCTACATCTTTTTCTGGATTTAAACACTTTTTATAACAATTTTGAGTAGTAAATTTTTTTTTACTCCCACAAACTCATTCATTTTTCATCGTGATAGAACTGAAAACAAATTTTACTTGAATTAATTACATAGTATAAAATTTTGTTTTCAACAACATAATGCGATTTTACGCGATATGATTAACTGTCAAAATACGGGGAAAAAATCGTACATTTTTCAGGATGAGTTGACGGGCGTGTCTAAAAATTAAAGAACACAACAACAAAAAAATTGTACAATGCCACACATTTCTCAAGTTCATCTCCCTCCACTCGTTTAATAATCCACAGTGTCTGTGAGATGTACACACCAATGCCACTGTTAAACATAGTCGTTAAGTGTTTTCTTCGCCGCCACCACCAGTCTGCATTCCTCTCTGCGATATACCTAGTGCTCCACACTAGGTACAGACTCAGTGCTATACGCGACACACGCTAGCTCGCACATTCGCGTTTTGTGCTTACGAAAAACTTGGCAGGCCATTATATTGTGCACATATGCTGAGCTATAGCAACGCGTGCGAAAACATGTGATTCGGTGGTGGCACAATTTGCAACGTGATATTTTCAATTTTAAACGTCTCATCAATCATTAATATACTCTAAATAATAATTAGTTTAACCAACTCAAACATATCGTCACTCTAAGTGTTAATTAATCTAATTCATGGCGTTAAATCGTATCGGAGGTGAGTAATGCTTGAAAAAAAAAATTTTTTCTACTTAAAAAAAATCATTTAAATACATTACGTCAATTTTTTTATCATTTATCCAAGCAATAGTCATCATTTTGTATAATAATATTAACATTTTCATTGCCGGAAATAATATTATGATAAAAAACATGTTTTTATCAATGCCAAAATTTTTTTTCATTTAAAATTCATAAATAATTTTACTTAATGAATATTACTTCATTATATAAAAATATATTATAAAAAAATCCTCACGTGTTTACATAAAAAAAAAATTTTAATTTTTCTGATAATAGTTCATTAAAATTTTAAATCCGTCAGAATTTTATCTTGTATTTTAACATGAAGTAATATCTGGACAGTTATTGTTGGCTTCTAATTTTCTTGAAGGTTGAGAAATGACATTAAGGATTAAAGAGCGAACATCCTGTTCTCTCTAATAACTCTGTTGTTCGCCCGGTAACTATATATATATACTCAACGCCAGGTTATTCTTCAATGAGGACGACAATTTCTTTTTCTTCTCGCCCGCCATTTACGATTAAGTGTAATCAAGTGATCGACTAACCTGCGCAATTATATGAAATGCAGCGAGAAAAGAGTGTTAGGAGGTTACTCTCTAATGTATCAAATTTTCCTCATTTTTTTGCATAAAATTTTTCAAATTGCCATACAGCTAATAAAATCATTTACATTCAAGTTCATTAAATTTATTTTATCGTGTATATAAATAAGAGTTACTTGAAAATAATGCGTTGTTATTTGATATTACAAAAGACCTCTTGATAAATTTAAAACCACAAGAAAAATATCTAACTCAAGTTCCACACAATTTTTTCATCTTTAGTTAATTATAAATCGTAGATTTATAACAATAACTAAAATAATAATCTTTAAAATATCAAATTTCAGTCGATTTATAATGCTCGTGAAATGTCCTAAATATTTTAAAGCTTGCGTGGGTGATTTATAATATACGCTCGAGATCCGAGAATACCTTAAATTTTTTTTATAGACACTGAGAAAATAGAACAATCAAACTTTTGTAATTTAAATTATTTAAATCATGAAAAAAAAAATGTTTTTATTACTTAGCACTTTAAAATAAGAATTTTCAGTGGATTTTTTTTTTAAGTATAGCTTTCGCAAGGACACTGAATAAATACTCTACATTTATTTGTATATCGTCAATGCGTCCATCATCATCGGCAACTCGGAATTGTCTGTTACACGCGCTTGCATCCGGTCCAGGGGCAATTGATCTGAAATCACAAATAAATCGCAGTGGCCTCGGCCTTAGAAACTCTGTACAAGGCTGAGTGCCAGCCTATAAATAACTATAGACAAAGTTAAACATATTTTTTTAACTACACAACATGTTGTTTGTCTTAAAATTTATTTTGTACTATATTACACAAAAATTTCACGGATAAATTCATTAAATTGCTTCTTAATAACATTCTATCAACATTTTACAAGTGTTACATGACATTATCATAAAATCCATCTGCAAGTGATATCTAATGAATTTCTAATCTCACACGGTACATGGCAAAATTCCAAAACATCAAAATCACATCCTGCATTCAATTACAATCGAATTTTCAAGATATCCTCAATAATTTGATGCAGAAAAATTTATTTAGAATTTTTTACAATAAAAAAACACTGATCTTATGTCTGAAAAATTATAAAAAAAAAAAATTCTTGATCTTCAAAGCTAAAAAATAATCGAAATCACATGAATTTCATCATAAATCAAATTCTGTAATTTTTTAAAAATATTTTTCCCAAAAAAACAAAAAATTATAATAATTTTTCATACAATGTTTTATTTATACATCCTTAAAAATATTCAAAATTGAAATAATAAAAAATTTTTATCAAAAAAAAAAATGACATTTTTTCAAGTTTTCAGGATTTTTCTCATTTTTTTTGTTGAAAAAAATTGTTTTTAATAATTTTTTTACCTGAGTATTTCTTCCTAAATTAATACGTCGATACTGCAGATCGTCTATTATGTCGTCAAGTGTTAAATATAATGGTGATCCTGGGATTTATGCTAAACTACATGCTTCGAGTAAACTTGACAATTGCCATCGTGGCAATGGTGCTTCCAAGTAATTCTTCACATTCCAATGAGTCTCACATCCTTCACACGTGCTCTGGAATTTCAACGGCTATCAAGCAGACAATTAATGCAACAGGCGTTCCAGATAATGTAAAAGTAAGTATTGAAAAGTATTATTTACTGTTGAAATAACTGAGATTTTCCATTAGATTCAGAGTGAACGTGCTCAGACAAGGTATGATTGGGATGAGTATGAAGTGAATTTTATTCTTGGTGCCTTCTTCTGGGGCTACATTTTGACGGAGATTCCTGGAGGACGCCTGGCTGAGATTGTCGGCGCCAAACGAGTCTTTGGATATTCCATGTTGATCTCCAGTATTGTTACGCTCCTCACGCCCGTCGCTGCAGAGTTTGGTTACGCTGTTGTCGCTGGACTCAGAGTTATCTTGGGTTTCTTGCTGGTAACAAAGAAAAATTCCATCTATTTTTCTTAGATAATACTCATGAGATTTAATGATGATTTAAGGGAGCCACTTGGCCGGCAATTCAGCCCATGACGTCGCGTTGGATCCCGCCGAATGAACGCAGTAAATTTGTCGCCAATATGATGGGTCAGTTGAATAATTTCATCACCAATCAATTAACTAACTAACATTAATTCACATTACTAAAACTAAATAAAAATTTTTTTAATTTCTAAAAAAACGATACACCATGAAATATCTCGTAGTTTTTGTGATTTTTTTAGTTTTTTACTGATAACTCAGTAACCAACAGAGATAATAAAAAATGTTATTGAAGTAAAATTATGAGGATTTTGATTCTCTATAAAAAATATAGAATAAAATTTTTTGATATTTTGATTTATTTTTGAGATATTTTGAAAAATAAAAATTTTTAAAAATCGATGATATCTCAAAAACTAAGCAAGATATAAAAAAATTTTTTATATATTTTTTATAGCAAATTTAATCCCCGATCATTTAGGTTGAGTAACATTTTTCATTATTTCGCTTAGTTACAGAGTTATCGTTAAAAAACTACAAAAAAATCATCAAAATCACGTTTAAAGGGAAGAGACCTCTAAAAATTTTACAAAAAAAAAACAACAATTTTTTATCTCAATAAAATATTTGAATTCTCTTTCTGAGTACAAATAATACTCAATTATCAATTTTTTCATGATATTAAGCAATTTAATTTAGCAATTAAATCCATTAAATCATCAATTCAATTTTTTTTCTTCTCCATTAAAGCCTCAGCGCTTGGCGCAGCTATTACCATGCCAATTTGCGGCTATTTGATAGCCTCTATCGGATGGGAATCAGTATTTTACGTCACAGGACTCATAGGCATGATTTGGAGTATCTTCTGGTTCGCTCTGGTTTTCGATTCGCCCGAGGATCATCCGAGAATCAGTCACGAGGAGCGTATTTTCATCGAGGACGCCATTGGATCCACATCATCAAAGAAAGTAATTATTTTTCAAACCAAAACTATACTACAATCATAAAATGAATTTGCCTCCCCATTTCGTCTTCCAGCCGCTTCCAGTACCCTGGAAGTCCATTCTCACATCTTTCCCCGTCTGGGCGATCATTGTCACGCATGGATGCAGCGTTTTCGGCTACTTCACCGTAGTCAACCAACTCCCCAGCTACATGAAGTACATCCTCGACTTCAAGATCAAAGAGGTGATAAATCTGCGTGCATTGCCGTCTCAGTTAATCCATTTTAATTATTCTTTATCTAGAATGGCCTATTGTCTTCGCTGCCCTACATAGGCAAATATATGTTCGCCGTAGCTACGGCCACCTTGGCCGACTATCTGCGAAGTCGAGGCAGGTTCTCCGTCACGGCGATACGTAAAATATTCACAACATTCGGTGGGGAGTCTCTCGTTGTGCAATTTTTTTTATTGCTCCTCCGAGGTCGGCGCTTTTTTACATTTTTTTTTCTTCTTATTGCTCTAGCGCTGGTGATTCCAAGCCTTCTGATGATTCTCCAGGCATACTTTGGCTGTGATCAGGTCATGTCTATCGCCATTTTCACCCTGGCCTTGACGATCAATGGCGCTGTGACTGCCGGCTATGTTGGAAATGGTCTCGATATCGCTCCGAATTTCTCCGGAACGATTTTCGGCTTGGCCAATACACTCAGCTCAGTCGGTGGCTATCTCAGTAGTCTCATGGTTGGCACACTGACATATCAGAACCAAACATATCAGCAGTGGACGATTGTCTTCTGGGTGTTGGCAGCGACGTATGCAACGGGCGCGTTGGTTTTTCTTGTTTTTGGCTCGGGTGAATTGCAGTCGTGGAACAGCCCTGCGAGTGAATTGAAAAACAGAAATAATCACTCAGACAATCATGAGACTGAATGCATACCGTTGAAAAGCTCCAAGTGAAATTTTTAGATGTAATTTATAAAAAAATGTATATAGATTGTCAATAAATTCATTTTCTTTTTTTTTCATGGCTTTTTTTTTCGTATGAAATTCATGATTTTCAGGGATTTTCTTTTTATTGACTTGAATTAATAATAGATATATATAAATGTACATATATTTGCACGGGAATAATTGATGAATTATCTGCAAATATCAACATTCAATATAATTTTATTGTCATCGTATGTATATTTTATGCAAAAAAAAAACAAAAAACGAACAAACTGTTTTTACGGTAATATAAATTAACTATTGGGCATTAGATAAAAAAAAAAATGGAAAAATCATTTTATATCTATTTATATAGTCATAAATTACACGCATTTTTGATAAAGAAAAAAATAAATAATAAATAAATCACTTTTTAAATTCATTTCTAAAAAATATTTCTTTACTCTAATAAATAGCAAAGAAAAAAATTACGTTTTACTCAAAATTACAATGAGAAATTTAAACAATAATTTTTTTATCTATTTTTTTTTTTTTGTTACAAAACTTAGTATATCATAGTTTATGTAAAGAAATGTTTAATATCACAGTAAAAAGATATTAAGCCCATTAATTAACAAACTATTACGTAATAATGGATTTTTATAAAATTTCAAGAAATGAATTACAGCAAATTTTTCATTATATAATTGTCTAAATTATCATTTTCATTTTGTTTTGCAAATAAGAACGATTTTGTAAAAACTTGGAATAATATTGAATATATAGCGTGAATAACGAGACTATATAATAGAACTATCCAACTAAACTAAATACAAGATTTTTTTTTTAGTTTGTATTTTTTTTTTTACTTTATTCTTTATTTTTCTTTTTTTAATATTCTTTTTTTCTTTTTTTTTTTTTTATTAACCTTAATTTCATTGTCTTAAAACTGATTGTACACAGAACTAAAAGCAAATAATGGAAAAAACAATCGTGATTGATGACGATATTGTTGAAATAATTCACAGCAACATGTGATACTAAATGTAAAACAATAATTCATTGAATCTTCGTTGCCGCAAAGGCCTTTTTTAAATATATTATAGCTAAATGAGTGGTCTTGTAAAAAGCCAGAAGAAGCGAAAATAGCTTGATATGATTTCTAAACAATTTTACTGGTAAAGTTTCTGTTTTTTTTTTTTTTACTCAAGAAAATAATGCTATTATTGTATACATGTTGAGTTGTAACTATATTGTAATCTTAATCCAGCAATCACAGCTAGAGACTCGACATATTTTTTGGACAAAAGTTAAATTACACGTGTGTGCATTAGTCAAGCATTTAATTACAGGATGGTTATGTGCTTGCAACCAATGAGCAACTGCGGTAATTTACTTTTTGTATTTTTACTCTTATTATTAACAGGAAGATCATTCAAGCCAGTACTGTTACGATCACTCCACCCGGACCGGGCAGAGAACTGTGAGAACTCAAGGCTTGGTCAATATCACGTGCAGCCTGACGACCTTCTGCGATTGCCCACACTACAAGTGATTGGCCTCGTCTGCAATCTGAACAAAGAAATTTTTTTAAGTCTCTTTACACCCAATTCATCGTAATATTCAACTAATAATCCCTTTAAAGTAGTAAAAATAATGAAAATTTTACATTTCAACCATGAAAAAAATTTTTTCGCGATTTTTATACTAAAAAAAAAATTGTTTGACGTCAATATTTAGATGATTAATGTGTGATAATATGTTAGAATCATACATTAATGGATCTAAGATGAGTTTTAGAACGTTTGGTTGAGATAAAAAATTTTTTTTTTTTTTTCAAAAGGGTACCCCCTTAAATATCTCGCAGTTTTTATGATTTTTTCAGTTTTTTGCTGATAACTCGGTAATTACGCGAGATAACGGAAAATTTTATTAGAACAAAATGATTGAATATGCATTTATCTACAAAAAATGTCAAATAAATTTTTTTGTATCTCTCATAATTTTTGAGATATTATCGATTTTTGAAAATTTTTATTTTCTAAAATATCTCGAAAATAAATCAAAATATCAAAAAATTACATTCTACATTTTTTATAGAGAATCAAAATCCTCAATATTTTACTTCAATAACATTTTTCGTTATCTCCGTTAGTCACCAAGTTATCAGTAAAAAACTAAAAAAATCACAAAAATCGCAAAATTTCCAAATGGGTACTCCTTTGAAAAATTTTCAAAAAAAAAAACAAAAAAAATTTTATCTTACTCAAACATCTTGAAACTCATTGATAACATTAATTTAACTCAAAAAACAAAAAAAAAACCATTTCCCGTCGAAATTTTGAAAAAAAAAAAACTTTCTTTTCTGAAATTATTAATAACGCAACATCTATAATTCAAAATAATTATCGAATGATAAAATGGTATTTACACGTAGCATAAAAAAACGTGATAATTCCCATTTAATGATACTCATTAATTCTTATTCTTAGAATTAATTACAATCATAATCACGTACAACTGCATGTGTTGGAAAATTATTTGCAGAAAAAAAAAAACATTGAAAGTTAGACGACACGTGACTCAACACCAAGCTGAACAACTACCTCATTGATATCCACGTAAATCCAAAGATCAAACTTACCTCCAGCGGCGTAAACCTGCGGCAAACTCGTGGAATATTTTCCCATAGGTGTCTCATAATTTCCACGTCCATCCAACTTCATATCCAGCTCCGTAGCAATATACTTCTCCGGTCCCATGAAACCCATGGCCAAAAGTACCAAATCACACTTGTAAACTTGCTCTGAGCCCTCGACTTCGGTCATTTTCCAGCGTCCAGCTTCATCCTTAGTCCACTCGACATTAACAGTCTTAATCCCGGCCACATGGCCCTGTCCATCATCGATAAACTCTTTGCTGAGGGTGCTAAACCTCCTTGGATCCCGTCCAAACTTCAGCGAGACCTCTTCATGTCCATAATCAACCTTAAACACGCGGGGGAATTGCGGCCAAGGGTTGTCAGCAGCTCTCTTGACTGTTGGTTCGGGCAGAATCTCGAAAGTCGTGATACTTTTGGCCCCCTGACGCAGCGAGGTAGCGATGCAATCACAACCAGTGTCTCCGCCACCGATAATAATCACATCCTTGTCCTTGGCCATGAGTTTCATGTTGACAGGGGCCTCATTGCCCATTTGTTTCTTCTGCCAGTGCTCGAGGAAACTCACGGCGAAGTGGATACCCTCCAAATTGCGTCCGGGAATAGGTAAATCTCTGGGCCAGGTGGCGCCAGTGCACAGTAGCACCGCGTCATACTCATCGCGGAGTTGCTGGGTGGAAATGTCCTTGCCAACGTCGACGCCCGTGCGGAAAATGATGCCCTCGGCGGCCAGCAAAGCCACCCGCCTCTGTACCACCCTCTTTGACAGCTTCATCGTGGGAATTCCGTACTGCAGCAGCCCTCCAACGCGATCATTCCGCTCAAACACTGTCACCATGTGTCCGGCTTTGTTCAGCTGATGCGCAGCGGCCAATCCGGCGGGTCCCGAGCCCACGACGGCCACTCGGTGGCCAGATCGATGCACCGGCGGGTGCGGCGTGATCCAGCCCTGCTCAAACGCGTGGTCGATTATCGCACACTCGATATTTTTTATGGTTACCGCGGGCTCGGAGATTCCGAGCACGCAAGCACCCTCGCACGGCGCGGGGCACACGCGTCCAGTAAATTCCGGGAAGTTGTTTGTCTGCAGCAGCTGTTTTAGGGCTTCCTTCCAGTTTGATTGAAATACCAGGTCGTTCCACTTGGGGATAATGTTTCCAAGTGGACAGCCGTGACTGCTCTGGCAGAAGGGCACACCGCACTCCATGCAACGCGCTGCCTGCACTTTTAGACCCTTTCTCACACCCTGGAAGTTGTAAATCTCGTCCCAGTCCTCGATTCTCTTCTCGGCCGGTCGATAAACCGTCTTTTGCCGCTGGTATTTCATAAAACCCTTGATTTTATCCAACTTACGTTGCGCCACGTCCTCGTCCTCGATTGAATCTTCGATATCCTTGATTTTCTCCGGGCTCTTGGTATTTCCATTGGTTGTAATGGGCGCCGTAAGTTTCTCTTCGGCCAATTGCTTGAGTGCACGCTGGTACTCGTAGGGGAAGACTTTGACAAATCGTGTGGTTGGCTCGGGCCATGTTAGCAGCAAATCTTTGGCAATTAGTGAGCCAGTTTTTTCGATAAATTCTTCCAGAAGATTTTTTACGTAGACGATGTCTTCTTTTTTGTCGAGCGGCAGTAATTCTACCATTTCCGGGTTGCACTTGCTCTTAAAGGATCCGTCGACGTCGAGAACGTAGGCGATACCTCCAGACATGCCCGCGGCAAAGTTTCTGCCTGTCAGACCGAGAATCACGGCACAGCCGCCTGTCATGTACTCGCAACCGTGATCTCCCACACCTTCGACAACTACCACGGCTCCGCTGTTCCTCACGCTGAATCTTTCTGCGGCAATTCCGCGGAAATAGGCCTTTCCGGACGTCGCTCCGTACAGACAGACGTTGCCGACGATTACATTTGCTTCAGAGTCGAATTCTGACTCTTTGGGCGGGTAGATGACAATTTCTCCGCCACAGAGGCCCTTCCCAACGTAGTCATTGGCATCTCCCTCGAGAGTTACGTGCACGCCGCGCGTCAAAAAGGCGCAGAAACTCTGGCCGGCTGATCCTTTCAGCTGGATGTTCATGCTGTGCTCAGGCAGGCCCTCTTCCCCGTATTGCTTCGAGATAAAGTAGCTCAAAGTGCTGCCAAACGCGCGTGTTTCGTTGTTTATTGTCATTTTCATGTTTACACGATTTTGCGAGCCTTCGATAATTAATTTTGCCGCCTCGACTAGCTCATTGTCCGGTCGGTTCTCCAATTGGAAGTCCTGCTTGACCGATCCACCGCGGATGTTTGTTCCCGGGCGCAATTCAAGCGCGTTTCGCAGGATTTTCGATAAATCCAAGTGCTGAGCCTTCTCCAGCGTGATGTCATCGCGAACTTTGAGGAATTCCGTGCGTCCAATGAGATCTTGGAATTTTCGTACGCCCAAACTTGCCATGTGTGAGCGCACTTCTTCCGCCAGCAGGAAGAAAAAGTTAATAACATGCTCGGGCTTGCCAGCGAATTTTTTTCGCAGCACTGGATCCTGCGTTGCAATTCCCACTGGGCAAGTGTTCAAGTGGCACTTTCTCATCATTGTGCAGCCCATTGCGATGAGTGGAGCTGTACTAAAGCCGAATTCATCGGCACCCAGTAGAGCTGCCACGATAATGTCAAATCCTGTGCGCAATTGTCCGTCGGCTTGGACAACGAGCCGCGAGCGCAGGTTGTTTAGCGTTAGGATTTGATGTGTCTCAGCGACACCGAGTTCCCAGGGCAATCCGGCGGATTTAATGCCCGTCCAACTGCTCGCTCCAGTTCCTCCATCGTGTCCGGAGATAACCACGTGTTCTGCCTTGCCCTTGGCCACTCCCGATGCCACAACACCCACGCCAACCTCGGACACGAGCTTCACCGAGATTCTGGCGTTTGGATTGGCGCATTTCAGGTCGTAAATTAATTCTGCCAGGTCCTCAATCGAGTAAATATCGTGATGAGGCGGTGGAGAGATTAATCCAACTCCCGGCACGGATTTTCGTGTTCCCGCGATGTCTGCGGTAACTTTATAACCAGGCAACTCTCCGCCCTCGCCGGGTTTCGCGCCTTGAGCCATTTTTATCTGCAAATCGTCGGCATTGGCGAGATAACTCGAGGTCACCCCGAAACGCCCACTCGCCACTTGTTTAATTGACGATCTCTTGTTGAAATCCGGGTCCTGATTGAGATAGCGATCGGCGTCTTCGCCGCCCTCGCCCGTGTTCGACTTTCCGCCAATGCGGTTCATCGCGATGGCAAGGGTCGTGTGCGCCTCGATGGAAATACTGCCAAAACTCATGGCACCAGTTACAAAACGCTTGACAATCTCTGAGGCCGCTTCAACCTCCTCGATAGGCACGGGATTCTTCGATTTACGCAGCTCCAATTGACCGCGAAGCGTGCAAGACTGGATTGACTGCATCGTTGATTTGCGGTAATTTTCGTAGGCATTGCCAGCCTTGCTCTCAACCGACTCCTGCAGGTTGGCGATGCTCAGCGGGTCGTTGATGTGCTTCTCACCGCCGGCGCGCCAGTGGTAAAATCCTGGATTGCGCAGAACCAGAGTGTCCACCGTGCGCTCAAGGTAGGTAAGTGCGTGTCGCTCGACGGCATCTCTTGCGAGAATATCGAAATTCACGCCGCCAATGCGCGACTGCGTACCACGGAAACATTTGTCAATCACTTCGTCGGCCAGGCCGACGGCTTCGAAGATTTGCGCGCTCTTGTATGATTGCAATGTTGATATTCCCATCTTCGCCATGACTTTTGCGATGCCTCGCTCCATGGCTTCGGAGTAATTCCGGTAAAGAATCTCGTCGGTGAAGGAATCGTCGAGGATACCCTCGTTTCGCAGGCTGCGAGCCGTCTCGAACACGAGGTAGGGGCAAATTGCGTCGGCGCCGTAGCCGAGGAGAACGCAGATGTGGTGGACCTCACGGGCCTCGCCAGTTTCCGCGATAAATCCAACCTTCATGCGCTGCCGGGTTTCGATCAGGTGGTGATGCGCCGATCCCAGGGCTAGCATCATGCTCACGGGGATTCGGTCCGGTCCCGCACGCTTGTCCGAAAAGACGATTAGTTGGTAGCCGTCTTTGGCCGCCTGATTCGCCTCCTTGTCCACGCGATGCAGGGTTTTCATGAATCCCTCTTTGCCCTCCTCTTTCGGGTAGGTTATGTCGATGACTTGGGTCTTCCAGCCGCGGTAGGACATTTGTTTTATTATCTCGAGATCGGCGAGCGAGAGAATCGGGTGCGGCAGGAACAATCGGTGCACTTGAGCCTCGTTTGGCTCGAGGATGTTGCTCTCCGGACCGATTGGGCACAGCAGCGACATCACAATTTTCTCACGGAATGGATCGATCGGTGGGTTTGTTACTTGAGCAAAGAGTTGCTTGAAGTATTCGTAAATCAAGGGCTGGAATTCAGACAGACACGCCAGTGGAGCGTCATTTCCCATGGATCCAAGAGCCTCTTTTCTGTGGGGAGTAATAATTTATTAGTATTTGTATGTGGGCAAATGGCGAGAGATTGACTTACTTTGTTTGGAGCATCGGTAGCATGAGGAGATTGATCGTCTCGATGGTGTATGCATACAGTTGCAGACGCTTGTCACCGCCCCACGTGCGATCTACCCCGTGCCATCGGTAGTCCAGACCGTGCTTTCGGGCATCCTCCAAACCGAGGTCGTCGATTACTCCATTTGTTATGCCGTTGGTCGTATGAGCCGATCGCAAGTGATCCATGGTAATCTGAATTTCAATCAATGGCACGTATTTAATTAATTAATTTATTTAATTGTTAAAAATGTGTGTCAACTTGTGAAGTCTATGAAACTATTAGCCAATGATACTACTGAAGTGATTTGATAAGCAAAATGAGAGTAGATATTGTGGATTTGATTTTTGATGGAGATTCGATTGAAATATAATTTTAAATACTTTTAAATAATGATCATGCATTTTTATGAACGAACAAAAATCGAGTTTTTCCAGGATTTGTTCCAGTTTCCAAAGTGCTTGGATTTTTTTTTTTTTTAATAATTAAAAAAACACTCGTGCTTCGTGCAAGATAAAACAACAACAAAAATCTACCTTAGAGCAGGAAAAAACTTTTAGAATATTTCTTCACACCAATAATTAAAAAAATAAAATTTTTTTTAGGTTTTGAGAAAAAAACAGAGAATCATCTACAATTAAAAAATTATAAACAACTAAAATAATTCAAAGACACACTTAATTTTTCAACTTCTGCATGATGACTCACCCTCTGTTTATAACACCAATGTCGGTCAGCACACAGGGAAATTGGAAGAAAAAATTATTTTTGTATTATTACAGCCTGATGATAAATTTTTTTTTTTTTAGTGTAATTGATGACTTAAAATTAATGGTGAAAATATTTTTTTCGAATTTATGTTTTTCAAATGATTGAAAATGAATGAATAAAATGAAATGAATAATATCAGTGTTATCCGATGTAAAACAATATTTACAATACTTTGTCATTCTTGCAAATTTATATCACAATCTAACATGTAGACACATAATTACGCGATAAAAAAATACAAATGAGAGAGAGACAATGACTATTGATCACGTTATTTAGACGGACAAATGTTGAAGTTAAAAAAATTTATATATTGTGAAAAAAAATTTTTTTGGTCTAATCCAGAGGATTACGATACCTGTTCCTTGAGCCATTTGGAATGTGGTCTACTTCGGGCAATTTGTAACTTCAGCTCAACATCTTGAATGATCTGCTTGGATTCAGTGTCAACCAGCAACATTCTTCCGGGCTTCAAACGGCTCTGAAAATAAAATACAATGCCAAATGATTGTTACAGAACAATTGGTCCGATTGATTCAACAATAATAAACAGCACTGGATGACGATATTTCTACTCCTCAATACAAACCCAATCCCTAAATTATAAATACACCATTTTATGACATGATTAAAAACAAACAAAATACATGGATGGCCCTATTTACATAAAATCATATAAAATACAATTGTGCAAATACGTTGGAGATTAGAATTGACGTTCTGTTTCCACAGAGGATCATATAAACCACTTGAAAAAAAAAAAAACCCCCCAATCAATGAAAATTAAATATTCATTGTTAAGTCTCTAGATCCACTGTGAAATCAGAATACCAGTACATATGCTCAATTGACTTTTTAATAAGGTCACATGTATGAAAAATGACGTTAAAAAAAATTCTTTTTTCAATAAAATAATCACCTTTGTCAAAGGAGAGCATATAATTATAAAAAGATAATTAAATCCGTAATTTTATCAATTTCTCTCGGTGAAATTTTCATGCAAACTCCTCAAAGCCAATAGGTGATTATCAACAACAAAAAAAAAAATTAAAAACAAAAATGAGAAAGTAACAAAAAAAATATGATACAAATGGGGAAATTAACGTTGGAAATGTGCAAAAAATGTAGATTATTCAGAGTTGAATCCACTGTGACGTAGGTCCAAGAACCAAGAAAGAGTCTTCATGAGGAATCAGCTCAATCCCATCGAAATCTTCTAATGAATCACCTAAAGCTGAAATAGCTCGATATCTCATAGAGATAGAAATTCGTTGCTGTTGATAGTTTGTTTTTTTGCTTTGTTTTTTAGTATTGTTTGTTTTTTTTGGTTGATATTTTTGATTCTCTTGGGCTTTTGGTAAATAATACGAGAGATCCAAAATGACAGAGGCCCCAAACCGCCTTGCATGAGATGCCCACAGGTTGAATCTTGGTTGCCGCACTAATTCCATTGTTTACCTTCAGGACAACATTGCTGGGTGGAGTGTCATAGACGCCTACTTCAGACGCCATCACCATCATGTTATCCTTAGTGACGTAGAAGCGCGATGGGCGCAGGCCATTTCTGCCAAACAAAAAATTTAAAAAGTTCTTTTGTATTACCACCTTTTGAGCGCTCATTTATCAGCTGAATTATTGTCGTTTCGTTCGTTTGCCTTCGTCCCGGCATTTCTCTTAATTTTTATATACATTGCACACACATTCACATGCCTAGCAATTACCTTGAAAATGCCCCATTTTTTTTTTTATCGAGGCCATATTAATTATAATGATATACTTAAAAAGTAAGATTGATAGCAAGAAGCAGAGGGAAGTTTTTTTTAGTCATTTATCAAAAATATTTTACTGATATTTGTATGGAAAAAAATTTTTTTTTATGGTATTTTAAAGAATTATGACAATTAAACACCCTCTGCCTCTATAATCCACGGCTTTTTAATCAAATTAATAATTATGTCTGCAAAATATTGATTAATCAAGACGAACTTGATCCTGGACTGTTTGCCTCCTAGAATAATTGTAGCCAACTGGATTTTTATTATATAATAATTATAATAGAAATAGTAATAAAAATGATACGTATTTTTTTGTTTTTTTTTTTGTTCTGCTGTCGTTAAAACGAATTTAACGTTCTGCACACCGAAAGCTTAATTGAGGAGTTCTACCTGTCTAAAATTGCACCGACGTAGCGTCCATCGGTGAAAGTGAGCAGTGCAGGTCCATCCCACGGCTCCATCGCGCACGCTGCCCAGTGGTAGAAATCTCGCTTCTCTGTCGCCATCGTCAAGTCGTTCTGCCATGCCTCAGGAACCATAGTCATCACAGACTAATGAGAAAACAAAATTATAATTATGAATAATTCCATATATTAATTTTATCAAATTTTCAGAGGGGTATACTCTTGGATATCTTAGATTTTTTTGATTTTTTATTGATAACTCGGTAATTAAGCGAGATAATGAAAAATGTCATTCGACTCAAATGATTGTAAATAAAATTTTCTACAAAAAATGTGGAATAATTTTTTTTGATATTTTTCTTTGTTTTTGAAATATTTTGAAAAATAAAAATTTTAAAAAATCGATTATATCTCAAAAACTACAAGAGATACAAAAAAAATTTAATCTACATTTTTGTTAAAGGAAATTTCATCCCCAATCATTCAACTCTTTTGAGATTTTTCGCTATCTTGATTATTTATCGTGAAAAAACCAAAAAAAATTACGAAAGTCGCGAAATTTTCAAGAGGTATACGATATAATGATAAAAATTTGATTTTTTAAATAAATAAAAAATTTATACATTGTTAAAATCGAGTTTTTATAAATAAATAGGTTATTAAAATGATTTAATATACCTCTGGTAATGTTCGCTGTCCAGCCATGACTAAAAATTCAAGAACACAATCAGCTGCACCCGAGTCAGAAAGATTTGGCTCAACAACTGGATACAAATCCTTGAGTTTATCGCCATAAATGTCACTTTTCATTACACCCTCGCGAGCCTTCATAAAGTTCACATTGCCGCGAAGAGTATTGATCTCGCCGTTGTGAGCAAGAAATCTATAATTATAAAATTTACTGTACACAAAACAAAAACTCTACTCAATCTCAATAAATTACCTTAATGGCTGAGCTCGTTCCCAGCTCGGAAAAGTATTCGTTGAGAATCGAGTATGAACGAGCGCCAAATACGTCTCAAACATCGGGTTCTTCATTCAGAAAAAAACAATCATTAATAAAAATTTAAAAAAAACTCATTCCTACGGCAAAAAAAATTCTTACATTGAGATCCACAAAGTAACGCCACAATTGATCAGCAGTAAGCTGTCCCTTGTAAACAACGGTCTTCAAACTAAGCGAACAAATGTAGAATCGTAGGCCTGGCTGTGGTATCACGTGCGAGGAGCGTTTTCGCAAGACAAACACCTGAAATCGATCAATATTCATGGAATTAATATAGAATACAAACATTCCTATCCGTGTTTCCCTTTCTAAAAAACATTTAAATCATTTATCATAGAGAAAAAATTTTTTTTTCAATCATTTCCCTTTAGAGGAAATAATTTAATTTTATCCCAGACATGTTTTTGTTCTATTTTTATAAATTTGGCAAAGAATTTCGACGCCAACATATTTAATATTTCGAAAGTCTATATTTGAATTAATCACGTAACACATGACTATTTAAGAAATCTTGCATTGCATTAAAGATTAATTTATCGGCTTCAATCTGGATATAATTTATATTCATCAGGTAATAAATAATCCTCACCTGACGGTTCAGGACATCATGTTCTTGCTCGCCAGTTACGAAAACTTGTCGCATATATGGCTCACATTTTTGTGCCACTCGGCCAATCCAAGAATTATCTGTTGGTACATCGCGCCAACAAATAACCTAGAAAAAATTCATAAAAATACAGGAGATAAATTTTTTTCTTTGCAAAATACTTTGTTTTTTCGATTACAAACCTTCAAGTCACAGTCGATTGCCAACTTCTCGAAAGCCTTTTCTGTTTGCTCGTGGGTATTCTTATCAAGAAAGAAAATACCCGTAGCATAACATCCGAACTCAGGTAATTCAATGCCTTGCTTGTCTCTAAACAAAATATTTAGTTATTAAAGACGGCACTAATAAGATCTATATAAATGATTATGATTTATGTATAGTCGGCGTTATCATGAAAGCAGGTCTCTTGAAAATATTTCAAGATCATGGGTTGCAGACAATATACGAGACGGTTAGATAACACAGTGGGATTTAATGGAACTGCAGAAAGAGAGAGCACGTGATTTATCATATGAGTATACATATACGTAATAGACCCCCCAATGGAATTTATATTTATGATTGAATGATCTCAGATGACCGTCAGGTTGTTATCAAGAATTCTCAAGTTCCGTCATAAGAACGCACATTGCACAAGCTTCAATAGCCGGTAAAAAAAAAAAATTATATTCGCTCTACTTACGATAATACAACTTATTGACGTACTGCAATCTGCATTTATTATTTCTAAACGATAAAACACGATGAATAACTCAAATTCATTGATAAAAACCCGAGAATCATGCAAGGATAACACTTTGATGTTTTTTCCTCGTGATAAAAAAATTTTTTTTAGCATAAAAAAAAATTACTAACCGAATTTCTGTAGCATAGTAGTCATGGGGAATGGCACAGAGCACTCCAGCACCATCTCCTGTGTCATTATCACACGCACATGCTCCTCTATGGTTCATTCGAGCTGACAAAATCTCGGCATCTCGTACAATCTAACAAATAAAATCGATATTAAATTTTTCTTTTTTCATCATAAAGTGATTTAAAAAATTTATTTTACCTTGTGCGAGCGTTTTCCATCGATAGAAACGATAAAACCAACACCACAAGCATCTTTTTCAAGAGTCGGGTCATAAAGACCCTGCTTAACTGGAAGAGACCAAGGATCACCAGAGCTCATATTCGTAGTCTGTAATTAAAAGAAAAAAAAAAAAACGATTATTTATCTTAATTTATTTGAGGAAATAATTATTTTTGTTATCAATTTTTTTGGCACGTGTTGAGATAATACATTATTTGAATTTTATACACTTTTTATACAATTTTATACACATGAGCTATTTTACAAATTCTATTCTATAAATTAATTATACGATAAAAATTTTATTTCAATATTTAACCGGCATGGAAATAAAAATTCTTCATTTATTTCGCGCAGATTACATATCAACTTGTGTATATTTATCTATTTACCAATCAAAAACAGTATCTATCAAAGAATTGACCCAGTTTGATGTTGGATTATTTTGACGATTTTTTTTTGGGTCATAAATAACATTAAATAACATTAATACAGATAGTAGATTAAAAAAAAAATCTTTTTTACATAAAAATTTCAAAGAAAAAAGGTTTTATCAACTCGGAAAATTTTTTTTTTCGTTAGTTCGTAAATAAATGATTTCCAATTACGATAAGTTTATCACTATACTTCTTCCGGTGATCAGGCAAAACATGTCACTGAGGAGCGAGTGTATACACACACACACAATATATATACAAAAAATCAATAATCTGATCATGACAATGAAGGTTACGACGCACGTCTCGAGTGCTACCGATCGTTTATATAAATATTGAGTGTAAAAAAAAATATTTATAAGTATATTTATTTTCCAGAGGGTTATTCCAAGTAAATTATTTACGACACTTACATATAAAAATCATTAAATCGCGTCAAATTTCAGATGATACAACCGACAACTAAAAAAAAATGATCGATATTGGAATTAACGAGAGCATTCACTTCAAAATACAAAACGCAACTGACAGCTTGGAGTTTAATATAACAATACTTTTATTCTCTCCCACTCTGAAAATTCCACGTTGGTGCTTGATGCGCATATGCCAACCAGTTTGCGATTTGCACTTGCGTAACTCGCCAACTCATTTATGTATATATATACATGCAATGGGATTGTAGTTATCAAAAGGAGGCATAAAATTGGCAAATGGGCCAAGATTTACGTCGCTTCATTGGATAATAACCCGGCTTTTTCTCTTTTTTTCTGCCCCTCAAAAAAAAAAAAAATGATAGCACGATAATCTTTTAAGTTTGTAGAACATGTCTATATTTAGAAAAAGTAAATTTAATTATTGAAATCACGCATTTGACATGTATAGCTTATTATACAGTCGTTAATGATAGTCATTCACCCGAGAAATGTTGTAAAAAAATTTTTATCATGAAAAATTCGATTAAACATGACAATTTCGAATTATTGATCAAATTGTCTGCCTATGCTCGGCAAAGACGGCAAGAATGCCGAGCTCGAGACGTTGGGATCTGTGCCAGAACTGTCTGACATTTTTTTCCTTCTTAAAAAATTTTTTTTCTACTTTTTGTCGTCAGTATTTCGAGCTTGGTTCAACTGCGTAACTCGTGGCGTCGTAATATCAACTCAAAATATTACTAAAATCGTTATTTTACATTTGAAAAAAAATTATTTTATGTTTGTATTGAAGGAAAGAAAATAAATATTAATTTTTAATGGAGCGAAAAATTTTATTTTCCAACTTTCGATTGTCAAGGTTGATGTTATTATGTGTGTTTGTGAACGTAACAGGTTGAAAACATGTTTTTTTAGATCGTCAAAGATTTAAAACACGGGATTTCCCTTTATCTACGTTTCAATAGTGGTAAAAAGTGCTCAAAGGCGCACATGAATATGTGCTAGCCAACTGTGTCAATGGATAAAATTGCATTGCACTCGATATATCAACGTCCGGCAATATTACGGTAATAATAATCAATCTTCCGGTGGATAATCAATAATTTTTATGATGGAAAAAAAAATAAAAATAAGTAGGAAATTGATCTCGATTTAATTTTGGTTCATTATTTTTTTTCTATGAATTATTATTAAGTTTGTATTTTCTTTATGATTAAAATAATTTTTCAAACACTTCAATAAATACGACTGTTGATTTAATGAGAAACTCAGGTCAAAGACCGCATAGAAATGTCTAATTTTTGCTCACAAGCCCGTCAGAGCGCGATGGCGCTGCACATTCACGTGTATTTATATCCAATAATTTAAATAAAAATTTTATATCACGTCAATAATGCCAAAAAAATTAACAAATATTCACTACTATTTATGTTAATGTATTTAAAAAGGGTTTTAACACGTTTAATTGAAATTAAAAAAAATTTTTATCAGTCAAAACCTAGTTTGAGATTTTTTTTTCGTTTTTTTACGATAACTTTCTAAATAAGCAAAATTAAAAAAAAATATTACTCTAGTAAAATGATTGGAAATTAAATTTTCTACAAAAAACATAGAATAAATTTTTTTGTATCTCTCAGTTTTTGAAAATTTTTATTTTTCAAAATATCTTAAAAACGAATCGAAATATCAAAAAAATTTATTTTACATTTTTTATAGACAATTAAATTTTCTATAATTTTACTTGAGTAACATTTTTTATTATCTTGCTTAGTTACTGAGTTATCGAACCAAATGTAAAAAAAAAAAATTACTATTCGCCCTTTTACGCAATTAATCTCAAGGTTTACGTGAACAAAAAAATTAATATTATTGGCAATTTACATACAGTAGGTTAACATATCTCCAGTATTGCTTTATCGTCGACCTAATACGCTCTTGTGCACGTGCTTGAAGCGTGAAAAAGGAACGGTATTAAAAAAAATACAAGTAACATAAAGTTCAAGTTACGTTCCTCGTTAGCGGGGCACGCTGCAATTATCACCTCAAAATAAAAAAAACAAAGTTATATCAGATTCTCTACTGTACACTTTGAAGTCAAGTGTAACAAATCAAAGGAATACTACACAATTTAAAATGCTGACATTGGCTATATTTTTTTCACATGCATTGAAGCATCAGCTTTAATATTTTTTTATTGTGCGGCGGCTTAGCTAGAACCTATTGATTTTCTGCGTTGCACAGTACAGTCCATCAGCGTCTAAATAGTCGCCGGGCGTGTGCCGAAACCCAGATTGAACGCAAAATAGTTTCCGGCCAAACGACAATTGATTATTTTATTTGTCATGCAATGCGCATTCCTCGTTACTACAAATAATATATAAAATTCATTGCGAAAAAAAAAACCTTCGACAATAATTCCATTCTCTATTTCTTACGACAGTTGTAAGAATTTTTTTTCTTCGCAAATTTACATTTTCTACCTCAAGTAGTAGAAAATGTCGTGTTTCTCGCTGCTCAACATTGATGCTCACATTTTTTATAACATCCGGCTGTAGTTTGGTCGATAAAATCATAAGTGTATTGTCTATAGAGCACATGCTCAAGTCGATACATTTAATAATTTACGAGACGTTGCGAAAGATATTTTTTTCCTCGTTGGTTTCAGCCTGGAAAAAATTTAAAATCAATCCAAGTACCGTTAGGTTTCGCCCCAACGACTTCTATGAGGGGTGTTACACATATGGTGAGCCTTTGAGATGCACAGGATCTCCATAGAAATCACCGGTTCCTCTCTCATGATTCATTTTTCAACCCAGAAAAATCCCAGCATGTCCAAACCGGTTTTCTCTACCTTATTTCCTTCGACTACCAATTGTAACATTTTTTTAGGTTAAGAAAAAAAATTGTTAAATAAAGAATAAAATAAAAATGAGCAATTACGATGCGTTAATTGTGAGCAGAAAAAAAAATTCCTACCTCCTCGAAGTTGATTGAATACCGCAGCTGTTGGATGGAAAAATGTTTAAAAAAAATCTTGATATTGATGCAATAATTGACACGTTTCTCCACCAGCCGGAAGACACCCCGAAAAGTCTAGAATCTAGTCCTTTTACGTAGCTATTACGTCTCTACACAGGGCAAAAAACTAGCAGAAATGTATCACTTTTTTGCAGTCAATTGAGCCAAGTATCACACCGGCGTCAAAGTATTGACTGTTCACTGCTATAACGGATCGTTAACACTCAGTTCAGGATATGTAACGACTTTTATTAATCGACGTATACACGAATCAACGGATGCAAAGCTCACAGACACGTGAACAAAAGACGCACTGGCACTGATCGAGTTGCAGAGTTGCCGACAATTGTGCCAGCTTCACGAAACTCACCAGCCCCTCCACCTTCGACACAAGTTTTGTTCGAAGACGCCGTAACTTTAGACGATGTCGTCCATGATAGGGCTCTACAAGCGCATTTTCATGGAAGTTTAAATTTTTTTCAGCATTATGCTGAAAAAATTTTAACTTCCATGAAAATGCGTTTGTAGATCCCTATCATGAACGACATCGTGTCTACGTTTACGGTGTCATCGGCGATGTATATCGTTCGATTTAATTATTCTAGAAATCTGCAGATTAATTTTATTTCTATAAAATAATCACTTCCATTTGTCAGATATATTTTGATTAATTTTTACAAGTCGTTTATAAAGATATTTATTATATTTTTAATTTTATTTATTTCAGTTGTATTTAAAATGTTCGAAAATCGCGCGCAAGAGTGCGCTGCATCCGGCAACTTCATGACGCAGTCCAGTTGACCGCCATCTTAATATGGCCGCCGCATTCGTAGTTGGCGTCGTCGCGTAGGCAAATGTTGCCAGTGTCGAGTGAGTTTTTATATCGTGTTAACATTATTTCTGTGAAAATTCATGACAATCAAGTGTATCAGTGAAGAGTGAGTGATATTATTTGACTTATGATGCAGAAATCAGTGGTGATTCGGCTGTCTGACGATAATTGCGTTGGTGGACAACGAGGTGATGACGCAGACAAAATCAGCAATGAGTGAGTACATGAACAAAACTTTTCCAATACTTAAATATGATCAACGACAGTGATTATTGAGAGTGAAAAAATCGTATTATTAGCTTGTAGCAAGAATTATCGATGTATTTTGTAGTGGGGACAAATCATTTCAATGATGTCATCCATGCGTCCATTGTCTCTGCGTTGGCCATCTCAATTTTGTCGTTCGATTTGTCGTTGCTTTAGAATATTCTGGTGGAAGAGTTTAATTAAGGGGTTCCATAGCCCATAAGTTGACTTTGGAGATGCATCACAGTATCGAGAGCGTTGATAAAATTTTTTGTATCGTCCAATTTTGTCGGCATTGTGCTTCAGAAAAAATTTTTTTCCGATGGGCAAAAGTTGGCTTCTTGCTTCTCGAACATTTTAAACAATAATTCCCGCCGATTTTCAATGCTTGGCTGCTGTAGCGCCACCTCCGGTAGGACATGGCATCAAAAATGCTGTCGTGCCTCGCGTGTGTCAACGTGTGTGCTGGGCCAATCAGTGCAAACCACGATCGAAGCGGTTCTTGATAGTTGAAAACATCTCGAGGATGGCGAAAATTTGTATTTTGCGTGTAGTTTTTATTAATTTAAGCCTAATAGTAGCTCTAACACTAGCCGGGTAAATCAAAATTCCATAAATTATTTCACAAATAATTGTCCTAGCTTTCGCAAACACTTTTAACTCAACTTATCGACTTATAAACATAACCTTGTTCTCCTCTCACTCTATCTCTCTAGTTTTATATGACACGTCAAATTTATAAAATTAATTAAATTTAATTACAGGAGAGATTTCTATGAAATTCTCGGCGTGTCGAAAAACACTGATACAGCGGGTATTAAAAAAGCGTATCGAAGTTTAGCCAAAGAATTGCATCCTGACAAGAATAAAAACGACAAGGATGCGTCGAAAAAATTCCAGGACTTGTCAGCGGCATACGAGGTTTTGTCAGATCCGGAAAAGAGAGAAAAATACGATCGATGTGGCGAGGAGTGTTTGAAAGGTCAGGACAATATGCACGATCCATTTGCAAGCTTTTTTGGGGACTTTGGCTTCTTTGGAGGAGGTGACTCTCGCCAGCAGGAACATGAAACTCCTCAGGGTGCTCACGTCACCATGGACCTCTGGGTGACGCTTGAAGAGCTGTACAATGGTGGTTCAGTTGACGTAAGCATAAATTTACAATATGGCATCACTAAAAAGCACGCTTAAAAATTTTTAACCTAATAATTATCGAGTATTATTCATGTTTTATTGATTTTAACATATCTAAGTAGGTCTTAAGACATTAGCAGCTGATAAAAATTTTTTTTTTCAATGATAAACCCTTGGAGAACATCCAAAAAATCATAAAATCTTCAAAAACAAACATTTATGACGCGATATTCAAGCATAAAATGTTGTCGAGTATTTTTTTTATTTGTAGGATTTTCTATGTGTGAAAAAAAAATATTAATTATTGATTTTTATTTGTAGTATACGAGGAATAAACTCGTAACCAAGCCAGGGAAGGGAACAAGAAAGTGCAATTGCAGACAAGAATTAGTGACTCGGAATTTGGGTCCTGGAAAATTCCAAATGATGCAAAAGACTGTTTGTTCGGATTGTCCGAACGTAGATCTTGTAAATGAGGAATCTGAGTCGGTGATTTTTATTGAGGCAGGCATGGAGGATGGATTTAAGAAAAGACTTTATGGCGATGGTGAGCCGCACATTGACGGTGATCATGGGCATCTATATGTAATGTAAGATGGTCATTAATACTTGATTAACGCTAAATTAGATGTTTTACTGATGAAATACTCGGTTTATTTTCAGAATACGAACGATACCTCACTCGATTTTCGAGCGCATTGGCGACGATCTCTACACAAACATCACAATATCACTTCAGGACGCTCTCGTAGGCTTTTCGACGACTATTGAGCATCTTGATGGTCACAAGGTGACGATTGAAAATAAAGGTGTTACGAAACCTGGCTCGATAATTGAGAAAGCGAACGAAGGAATGCCTCGTTTTAAGAATAATAATCTGCACGGTACACTTTTCATCACTGTCGACATTGATTTCCCCGACAAAGAATTCTCTAGTGAAGAAAAAGAAGGTATTGTTGTGTATTTATTAGATTTAAATGAGTTATTAACTTTTTTTAACGTTTTTTGCAGCCATTCGACAACTTTTAAATCAGAGTCAAGCTGGCCGAGTATACAATGGTATACGCGGCAAACCTAGTACTAAATAGACAATTTTTTCCACCTTTGGTCGTGCTATTTCTGCGTAAAGTGTGCTGTGAAGGTTTTAGAGTATGTTTTACCTGAAAATCTTGAAGAAAAACTGAGAATAAGAGCAACGACGGTGTAGTTGCAGTTTTGTACGTACCCTAATATTTCCTTTTACAAAATCCGCAAGGTCTTCATGCAAAATATTCAGTTAATTATGACCAAATTTATATGAAATTGCTGGAATTTTATTTACGAAATTGTATAAACAATTAAATTATCAGGTAAAAAAAGTGTTTTCTTACTTTTTAGTATGTTTTAGTGAGTGGTGTTAAGAGAATATAGAAGAACAGTACATTCTTTTATAAATTGTCCAAAAATAATGAATTTATAATTCCAATAGAAAGATTTTTTATGCCCAGCTAATGCTACATTTCATTTAAAATTAAAAGCACATGCGACAGTTTAGAGATGGTTGGGAGGTATAATACTAGATAAAAATTGCAGTTTTACTAGCTAAAAACTTTTTGATGCGTAGTAAGTGACTTTTAAGTACGAAAAATTATTTTACAATCATTATTAACAAATTAGAACCATATTATTAATTAATACTGCTTCTCAAATCCGGGAAAATCGTCAATTTTGACGAAACTTCAAAACTAAATTTTTTTTTTTCGATTATTTTGCATAAATAAAGCTAAAGGAGCGTATAATATTTTTTTCTGCTTCATAAATGTTTCAATAATTGAATAAATAAGCGAAATAACAAAAAATGTAATTACAATCAAGTAATACGTAATTTAAATTCTTAAAAAAAAATCTAGAATAATTTTTTTGTTGTATTAAACTTTGTTTTTACAATATTTTGAAAAAACTAAGACTAATACAAAAAATTTTATTCTACATTTTTTGTAGGAAATTTAATATCAAATAATTTCATTTTGATAATATTTCTTGCTATTCTGTTTATTTATCGAGTTATTGTGAAAAAACTCGACATAAATTTCTTAAAAAATTCTTAAAACTCATATTTGATGTATTAACATGTAGAAAAAACATGATTAATACTTAATATTTGCTAGTTTTAAGTCTTTCAATATAAACCTTTTAGTTTATTACAGCAATTTTTATTAGCAATTGTACCCCACATTTTTTTTTTTTTTTGCTAATTTACCGAATTGCACGATAATATAAAAAAACAATGAAATTGACCCAGATATCTACGTGCATGATTAAATAATCGATTAAACGAGTATAAAATCTCACAGTTTAATCAATAAACAAGGTCAATTAATCCCCAATATCTAAATCTCATCTTATAATACTTATGAAACAGATTTTTTTTTTTTCGTAACAAGAAATATAGGTAACGTTTTATTTCCGAGTTCTACAAAATATATCACAAGTAGTATTATTTGTAGCAGTAGCAATACAGTCGCATCATAGAGTCGTCGATGCAGGCACTTTGATTGCCATAAGCGTTGAGTCTGCCGATAGATCCAACGAGAGAATTTTCATCGTTGCCTCCGCGTCTGACTGATGCCTCGAAAATCGCATCACCCGGTAGGGTCTCAATCGAGACAGTATAATCTGTCCAAGGGGTTGACTGCTTCTCTTCTTCTCGCCCAGTCCAAACTTTCGCGTCGAGGATTCTCTTGAGCGCGAGCGGCGTGCAACGCGGATATTTCGCTGCCATGCGGTTCAACTCGTCGAGGATAAATCGCGTGGCGTTCTCAACCGCCGGCTCGGTCAAGGAAATATTAGAACTCTCGTGGCACATGCACCAGTGACCAGGTATGCCCGCTATCGAGCATGTCCGGTGGTCAGATATAGGCAGAAAGTAGCTAATCCCTCGTGGACCAGCACTTGCATCAATAGCTAGACTACGTTTTCGTATGGAATCATCTAAAATACTCTCTGGCGCCAACAAATCGGCCAGAGTCTCATGCAGATCATAGGGCGTAGATAGACTGACGGTATTTCTCTGCAGATTGGCCCAGGCCAGTGGGAATTTCTTCTTCCACCAATCGGGAAACGTGAAAAACACAAAGGGAAGACTACCTTCAACTCTTCCTTCATAAGTTTGCCGGAAATCGCCCCATCTCATTCCATGATCACTCATGACGACTAATAGAGTATTATTGAGCAGGTTTTCATCCTTGAGGTGATTTAAAAAATTCGAATAGGCCTCGTCTCCCAATTGGGGATAGTTGAAAAAATCGTGAGTTAGACTGGCTTCCCAGAAGAAGGCAAAGTACAGACTAGAATCGAGGGCTTTAGTGATTTTTCGCGTGTAATTTAGAAGGTTTTCGAATGTTTTGCGTGTGCCGACACATAGGTCGGCGTTGAGCTGGTGTGTATTGCCTATGTCGCCCTCGGTGGCCGTGCAGTAAGGTCGGAAATAGTAGTCTGTTGGTTGGACACTGAAACCTGGCTTGAGGTAATTAAATGTCGTCATTGCACATGCGTCTTCAGCCAGTACGGTTCGGTAGCCGGCCTGGCTAAAGTTTTTCCAGAGAAAGGGGCAGTCATCGAAGGGCTTCTCTGGGTTGGACCAGCAGTGCGCTTGCAGTTCTTTGTCTGAGAGGCCGCTAAGCACTGGCACGACGTTTGGGTAGGTGTTGTCACCCACTTTGGTGTAGCCGAGCATCTCTGCGGCGCCCAGGGAAGCCAGTGTCCTCGCGGTTTTTGGCATCATGCGGTGGAAATTCCTCCGGGAGACCGCGTCCAGCCCCAGGATCAGGATATTCAGGTCTCTCTCGTTCGTTTTGCGGCGCTCGAGTCTCTTCTTCTTTGCTATTCGACATCTCTCCTCGACGAGTGGCTTTTGCGGCACGAAAAAATGATAATCTCGATAGATTCTCTTTCCACTTTTGTAACACTCGACTTTTACAAACTCTGCGCTCACTCTCGACGCGTTTTCAAACTTGTATGTCTCGTTGTGGTATCTGAAGTAGTTTAGGATTATTAGTTGGATGTTGTTTAGTTATTTTTATTTAGCAATGTGTTTAGATTAGGTAAAACTCACTTTACAAAGTTGTCGTGGTTCTTCTTCCGCTCAAATGCCTGCCAGGAACAATTGACTGCCTCCGAACTGTTGTAATACAGGTTGACAGCACGAGGATTGATAAAAACTGCAGTTTCATTGGATTCTACGAGAGGCAATTGAGTGCCAAATTCACAAATAATTGGCTTTGCTTTTTCCATAAATCGCTTGGCCACTGTGTCTAGTGGATCGAATGCTGCTATTCGACATCCCGGTGTGTGAATCAAGTAACCAGCTACTGGGCGAAGCTCTGGCACATTTCTTCGTGTATCTGACTCGATAAAATTATCTGAAAAAATTTATTTTTCGTTAGTATTGATCGTGTTTTGGTGATTTTAATGTCAAACCTTGAATTGTGATGTTGGCTAGGTGATTCGTGGTGAATGGGCTGGACATGAAGTTGTTGATGATCATCAGTGATGCTATTAGGAAGCCGAGTATTCCTAATAACCATGTGCGCATTTTTAACACACTCATTGCTCGTCCAGGAAATATATCTTTGCTTAGCCATGATTTTTTATTATTTACTCCACCGCGAAACACTATCTGGTGATGAAAAAAATCATTTTAACACAATTTAAAGTGATATAATGTGTAATAAAAACTTGCAAGACACGTTGGAATTTTATTTCACTCGTGTTTTCACCTCGTCTTTGATAAGATGTTCACGCATATCACTTTGGTGTTGACTTGTGCCAGGTTTTTCTTGCTTTCAGCCCAGTTCTGTCGAAAGTGCATTGTACACGTTATCTGCATTCATTTTACACCAATACTCATATCATTTTGCGGTGAATGGCAATGTTTAATGGTGCTAATTTATATGCCCTTGTGAATATCAGCGGCTTATCGATTTATTGATAAAATTTATAAATTTTATCGATCTGTATGTATTCTCTTGTCTCAAGGTGAATGAAATGAGTTACGATTCCTGTAAAAAAAAATTTTTTTTTTACTCAAAAAACGAAAAAAAAAATTGAAATTTGTAGAATCTTGAATTTTTTAATTAATTACTTATTTTTTCAATAGGGGAATTTCATAACTTGAAGATTACAACTTACCTTTCTTCAAATTTTGTGATGAAATCTTTCCAAAAATTAGGATTGTGTCAGGTTTTGAGGATTCTTTAAGAAAATTCAGTTGATAAATTAAGCAATCGTCGGTATAAACAATAATAACTCGATAAAATTTTATCAATGAACAAATATAAATAACATTATGATTTAGAGCTAGTTTATATATTTTTTTTTTCACAGATAAACACGCAAATGCACATGTGTTTGATTTAATCTATTCTAGGCAATTTATTGCAACTTGTAGGTGTACTGTGTGTATTAGGCCGCCACAGACTGCGAGTCCTGGTGCTCAAGTCAATGAATCTCGGGGTCGATAACAGTGCAAATGTTGGAGTACGCGCGCGCGCCGAATCTTCGACATCCTCTGAAACGCCCATTGGCGATATGCTTTCTATTTGATAAGCCGTTTATTCACCATAATTAAGGCAATTAATTAAATACAGTCGCAAATTTTTTTTTTGTTTCGTATTTAAAAAATTTTTTAAATCTTGAATTTTTTTTTTTCCAGTGAAAAAAATTTGGATTTTTTTTTTGTCATTCAAAGAAATTCATTTTCATGCCGTGAAAAATTTTATTGTTTCATTTCAACGAGTTTATTAAGCATTTGTTGATTTTTTTAATGCACATTATGTCGAATTTAATCTCGATAATTTTAATTATCGTCATTAAAATGACGATTACTTCACTCGAAAAAACGGTATTTCATAGATTTTTATTTTCCATTTTGAGAAAAAAATATTTTTTTGATATTTAAAAAATTTTTTGCTTTGAAAAAAATTAATTGAAAAAATTACAAGACAGTATGTCAAATTCTTGGAGATTAATTTATTATTTTTTGATTATTTCAAAAGATTAGATTCAATCCAGTTACGACATACAATATCCGAGACAATCGTCCAATTAATTTTTTTATTCAATTTATTTATAAAAAATTTTTTTTTCTCATTTTCATTGCTGAAATAAATTTATACGTGACAAAAACAATATATTTGTACAGTCGAGTCATCAATACATGCACTTTGATTACCATAAACATTTGATCTATTGATAGATCCAAGAACAGTAGTATCAGCACCATTTTTTCTAATCGTCGCTTCAAATGTCGCGTTACCCGGCGTAGTAACAATAGAAACCGTGTACTCAGGTTGAAATTTTTCCTCACGTTTATCACCAGTCCAAATAGTCGCATCAACAATTTTACCAAGCTTCAACACCGCACATTTAGGGTATTTAACCAGCATTTTATTCAATTGATCAATCATAAAATGTGCAATTCCTAGTACTACAGGCTCAGTAAGTGAAATTTCCGATTGTTCGTGACACATACAACAATCACCGGGTATTTCTGCCATGGCACAAGTTCTCCGACCGGGAATGGGCAAAAACCAACTAATTCCACGAGGAATAACCCCCATATTCATAGCCAAACTACGTTTTTTAATAAATTTATTTGAAATATGTTTAGATTTTAACAAATCTACTAGGGTCTCATGTAGATCAAAGGGTGTTGTTAAACTAGCGGTATTTTTTTTTATATTATTCCAAGCCAGTGGAAATTTCTTCTTCCACCACTCGGGAAAATTGAGAAAAACGAAAGGCTGATTGGTTTCTAATCTTCCGGCATAAGTTTGCCGAAACTCGCCATATCTTATGCCGTGATCACTCATAAAAATTAGCAACATGTTATCAAGTAATTTTTCCTTCTTCAAGTGGATTAAAAAATTCGAGTAAGTGTCATCGCCTAATTGTGGATAGTTAAAATAGTCGTGAGTTAAACTGGCTTGCCAGGAGAAAGCAAAATAGAGACTAGAATTAAATTTTTTCGTTATCTTCCACGTGTAATTCAGGAGGTTTTCGTACGTTTTCCGAGCGCCAACACAGAGGTCGGCACTGAGGCCACCGGTGTTTCCAATCTGGCCTTCAGCAGTGACACAGTAAGGTCGTAAGTAGTAGTCGGTTGGTTGAGCTTGAAAACCACCTTTGTAGTGGTTGAAAGTACCAATGGAACACGCATCTTCAGCCAGTACGGTCCGGTAGCCGGCCTGGCTAAAGTTTTTCCAGAGAAAGGGACAGTCGTCGAAGGGCTTCTCTGGGTTGGACCAGCAGTGCGCTTGCAGTTCTTTGTCTGAGAGGCCGCTGAGCACTGGCACGACGTTTGGGTAGGTGTTGTCACCCACTTTGGTGTAGCCGAGCATCTCTGCGGCGCCCAGGGAAGCCAGTGTCCTCGCGGTTTTTGGCATCATGCGGTGGAAATTCCTCCGGGAGACCGCGTCCAGCCCCAGGATCAGGATATTCAGGTCTCTCTCGTTCGTTTTGCGGCGCTCGAGTCTCTTCTTCTTTGCTATTCGACATCTCTCCTCGACGAGTGGCTTTTGCGGCACGAAAAAATGATAATCTCGATAGATTCTCTTTCCACTTTTGTAACACTCGACTTTTACAAACTCTGCGCTCACTCTCGACGCGTTTTCAAACTTGTATGTCTCGTTGTGGTATCTGAAGTAGTTTAGGATTATTAGTTGGATGTTGTTTAGTTATTTTTATTTAGCAATGTGTTTAGATTAGGTAAAACTCACTTTACAAAGTTGTCGTGGTTCTTCTTCCGCTCAAATGCCTGCCAGGAACAATTGACTGCCTCCGAACTGTTGTAATACAGGTTGACAGCGCGAGGATTGATGAAAACGGCAGTTTCATTGGATTCTATGAGTGGTATTTGACTCTCAAACTTGCATGGAATAGGCAGTAATATTTTTTTAAATTGTTTAGCAATTGTGTCTAGTGGATCGAAGATTGTTATTCGACATCCTGGTGTAGATACTAAATATTCAGACTCTTCATGAAGTTGTGGTATATTTTTTCGTGCATCTGGATGTAGAAAATTTTTGTAATCATCATTAAATATTTTTTTAATATGCATTTAAACTAAAATTATGGGATTTTACTTTACCTACATGAGTCCATAGAGTCGGATCGGTGGAGAAATTGGCAATAACTATTAAAGATACTAGTAGAAATCCAACTAGTCCCAAAAATTGAACCTTTTTACTCGGGATTTTCATCACATTTGTCTCATTTTTGACACATTAACATTATAAAAATTAGTTTGTTTCCACTTTTTATTATGTAGTGATACTAAATACAGAATATTCACAGTTTAAAATAAATGATAACGCGATAAAGTTTATGCGACCTCACTGAACACGTGTTTTAGATCGACTGCTTGCAATATCTTCTCGAATTTTTCGATTATATCAGGAGGCGTGAATGTTAACCGACACTTTTTTTTACTCATATTTAGGATATGTAGGCAAATATTATTTCATCCACAAATTATTGCGAGTAAGTTACGACAGATAAGAATAACTCAATACAATAACCAATATTTTTTTTTTCATTTTTTTCCAAACTGTGACAACAAATACTTCATTCGAATAAAATAAATAAATTATACGCAGAATCTGAGTAGAATTAAAAAACATATCGTTATTTCCAATTAAAAAAAAGCTTTCCTAATTTAATTAATCGTAGAATGTGGTATTAAAACTCAGAAAACATAAAAAACTATTCTTATAAAGAATTTTAAAGCTTCTCATAATGGACAAAGTGCATGAAATGCAGGTTTAAAAGACGTGTGTGACTGGTTAAAGTCGTTAAAAGGGCAATTTAGTGGGTAATTGAGGACAATAGTCGAAAATTTAATCGTGTAACCGCGCCTAAATTGATCCGAGCGACAACACATCTAGTAGATGGTAAATCATAAATACTTCGACATCTGTTTTGCCTGCATTCAATTATACCCGTGTGCAATCGCTCATAACCGACCGTAGTATATATTTCAACATTATATGTTCAGTGGATAGCTTGACCGATTCAGAATACCCACAGGAATTTTTCCCAAGGTTCTGACGACAAATTCGATGATTTCTGTATGGCTCGAGGAAAAAAAAATTTTTTTTCTAGCAAAATAACAAGGTATTATGGTTTTTCTGATGGAATTGCGACTATTCTTGATCTCAATAACAATCTAACGGTTGATAGAAACATAAATATGATGGAAAATATTTTTTTAAGGGAATATGAGGCTTTAGGGTGGCGATTTCACGTTGGTTTTCATGATATTTGAGATGATACTTGGATTTAAAGTTAGAAATCGTGTTTTTTTTTGTGGTAAAAATGCTAGTTTCATGAACCTTTTAACCTTTAGGCTAACCCGAGTGGCGAGATCCGGTAGTGGTGCGGTGGCAGCCAAAGTTCTGCAGGGCTGAGATGTCGGGGCTTTTTCGAGAAACTCACGACGATGAGTCGCGCGCGGGGCGCTGACGGCTGTATAAGGATAAAGCTGCTCGGCGCTGAGTGCTTTTATTTGTCGCTCTCGCTCTGTCGCCATTATTTCAAATCGATTCACTTTTGTTTGTTGAAGCCATTAGGGACGCCGTGACGCGGCGCCATTTCTCGCGTCGTCTTTCGTCGCTGATTCGCCTAAAAAAGGCATTAGGCACTTGGTTATTTATTGTTTTTACAGTCAAACCTATATATATATACTTTATAGAACTACTATACCTTTTGGCGATGAGTAATTAAGGTTTGACTGCTTCTGTGGATTTTATTTTATTTTTTTTCTAGTCATATTTTTTCTTGATGTAAAATATTTTTATCGCTGGCAATTGAGGTATATGACCGTGATCTATCGTGAAAAGTTCAAGTGAAAAGACGCCCGCGGGACTTTTTCTTGAACAGTGATCCATTGCTTGACTTTATCGCGAGTTTTCCAGTGAAAATACCTGCGAAACTTACGCGCCCAAGTGCAATAGTCGTTGACAAATTGCTTGGAGCTATTTCGAGGCGATTTAAAGCGCGTGAATATCGACAAGAATGTACCTAATTTATCCAATTCGTTTGTGACACTATCGAAAATGGCCTATTACAGTGACGCATTTTTTTTTTTCTTTTTCTTGAGCTCAGTAAATTGTAAAAGTAATGCCTATAAAAGGTGGATAATATTCGATAACTTACAAGCAAAATGACGAAAAATTATTTAAAATTTTATTCTCTATAAAAAATGTAGGATTAATTTTTTTGTTATTTCAATCTATTTTTAAGATACTTAAAAAAATTGAAATTTTTGAAAATCTGAAAATTTTCAAAAACTATGGAAGATAGGAAAAATTTTATTTGACGTATTTGTTTATTTATCAAGTTATCACCAAATAACTGAAAAAAAAATCTAAAATCACAAAGGAAACATTTTGGGAAATTTTTTTAAACTCCAAAATTTTTTTTTTAATTCTATTTAAATATTCTAAATATTATTTTCGAATGATAATATGAATTTTAAGACAGTTTTTTCACATATATCCTTTTATTATTGACGCATAAAATTTTTAATTGTATCCGTTCTGTTTCTCATCGATGTTTTCTCAGCGTCAGTAACACATTTACCACTACCGGAAATGTTACTTTTCTGCAATCCACTGCTTCGCCCAAAGGGAAAAAGCAAATTACCGTCGTGGCAAAATATATTGGCATGGCTGCGGTCACACGATGACATCCGCAAAGTCGGAAGTCACTTGGATGGGTTTGATTTTTTTCTTCTTTTCTTAGATTAGGCGTCACTCGTATATTTTCTTACATCAGAGTATTTCGTCGATAAGATCGATTAGAGAGGGAAAAATTCACGAGTGATCGATCGCTCACGTTAATTGCTTTTTCTGCGGTAGCTTATCGCCAGTGAAATGAAAAATCTGACTGTTGGCGAAAAAAAAAAACGCATATTGGCAAGAGCACGAAGCCTTTGTCGTCGTGATGTGTGGCAGCACGCGTGTGCCACACACAGAAAACAAAAAAAATCAATGGTTTTTAGCTGCAGGCCCAATCAAAACTCTCTTCACACTGTCTATAAAACTTCAATTTCAAGCGCGTCACGTATAACGCTTCCCAGCTTGTATTCTGGCTATTACACACCCGATTGCCATTGGCCGCGATGTTTTCTCAATTTCTTTTCGTTTTCTATTTCGTCCACTCATCATGGATTTATAGTGTTTCTAGGAGATTTTAGGCACCTGTGACGCGTTGCTTGGATATCTTTTCTCTTGTTTCCATAAGAATCATTCAGAGCGTGGCGGTAACGACGACGGATGGTTAGACCAAGCGTTAAATTGCAATCTACAATTACTTAATCGCCTGAATAATAATAATTTTTCTTTCTGAAGCATTCAGAACTATTGTATTGAGTTGCCTGATGGGACTTGCGTAATAGTACTTATTTCCCGATGGGAAATATTACTTCAGTGAATTATTTTTTGCCTTTATCTTGTGATAAAAAATTTTATTTAGTTTTAGGAATTTTTCAAACGGTATCTCGCAATGTTTGAAAATTTTTTGATTATATCATAAATGTGTGTTTAGATGATGAAAAATATTTTAAGTGTGACGGAAGTTATGGTTATCTATGCAAAGCCCCTTGGGTTCGGGCTGATATGCAGTCTCTATTTTACGCCTCGTCGATCTAATTAACGCGCGAAATTTGTCGACGACGTTGATACCATGTGTATATATTGCTATATCACACACTTTAATATATATATTTAGTCACGTTGATTTGTGCAGCTGCGGTTTATTATAAACACGCGTGTCTAGTTTAATTGAGCCGGAGGTAAAATGAACGTTCACATAATTGGATATTATGCAAACACGATTGAGTCGCCACCATGGTGAGCTTGACAGATGTGCGCGACATGTGGTATCATCCTTTTAAACCCGCAGGCAACTATATATATACTCACTCGCTCTCATGCTCCACACTCGACATTGAAAAATTAAATCCTTCGAGACTGCGGAGGCGGTTAATTTAAGGTAGCATATAATACCGTTTATTTTAGAAATATAAGTCGTCATTAAATCAAATATGGCATGTTAAATCTTGATATTAACAATGTGTTGATGTAAATTGTTTGAAAAATACAGAAATTTAGAAAAAAATATATGTAGTTGGTTTATCATGCGTTTAACGTTAGAAGCAGCTTCAATAATTTACAAGAAATATGTTAAAACTGTATTTTTAGTATGTACAATTATTTCTTTACGTTTTTTTTTTTGCAGTTAAAAAATGATTGATTAATATTCAAGCAAAAAAAAAAAAATTTTTTTTTTGGGAATACTGATGATTATAATTGTTATTCTCGATTTTAATGACGAAAATTTGATGTTTTTAGGTCTTTAAGCAATAGTGGACAAGTGTGGAATCTATTAAATTTTTTTTTGGTATGAAAAAATGATAAAATCATATTACAGCTCGAAAAAAATTTTTTTTTTGTTAGTACTAATGATTATAAAATTTTTTTCACAATTTTAATAATTATATTTTTCATATTTTCGAAGACCGGAAAAACCATCAAAATCACTACAAAAATGAGTCTTTCAATCGCATTCCCAAGTGTTTGTTTAGAAATTTAATAAAATATTTAATTCTGAATAGAAGTACTACCCGATGGTACACACACGGAGCTAGCCTAGTAAATCCACGTCCTGCGGATGGCTTCAGTAGTCTGCAAAAATTATTTTAATTATTTATATAAGCATAAAATTTTTTCACGCTTTGAAACGACGTTCTACACAATGTAGAACAGTTGTGTTGGGTCTCTAGGGTATATTTCTAGCTAGTTCGGCAGTTCTACATCTTGGGGATAGCCTCAGCAGTCCGCGAATAATTATTTAAACTATTTAAATACATAAAAATTTTTTCACACTTCAAAGCGAAGTTCCACACAACGTAACTGCACCCTTAGAAGATCGGAAATTAATTTAAATCACTATAAAAAATATTTTGCCATCGGATTCGACGTTCTACAGCGTGTGGATAGGTCTTTTAATCATTTTTAGGTGTTTATATATACCTATTATACAAAGATCTGTTATAGGTGCATAGAATTAAGTAGCAGTTGATTATTGATTGCCGTGAAACAATAATAATTATCTATTGGAAGTGGAGGCTAACTATTCACGAACACCAATACACATTAATCGCAGTGTTATACCATATCGATCCCGTAATCATTCCGTAGGCTACAAGCCTCTCGTCTCATCTGATGCAGTAGTAGAGAAGGGGGGTCTCGTGCTCGTATAGCCTCTAATTAGTTCGCAACGAGGACATAGGCGCACAACGACGCCGCTACTCTGCTCTGAGTGCTACATACATGGACAAGCGCCTTGATATCGAGTTGTCGAAGTTGCACCCTGCCCCCGAAAATTTCCCTATTAACTGCCAAGCGCCACACTCATCTACTTTACTATATACATATACTCGCCCTTGCAGGCATTCTCGCCAGACCATTATACTCGCGAAGAAACGCTTTGGCGTAATGCATGCTAAACATGTGCGCTCATTAGCATCAGAGTGTGTACAAACTCGCGTCAAACGTGAACTACAATCTAACTCATTTATGAGGTTAATTAATCCATTTTTTTTTTATTTATTTCACATACTCTCAAGCTATAGAGTGTGCGTTTAATTTCTTAGTGTACTTAAAACAATGCTTTTTTCATTAAACGATGTTTTAAAGCGGTAAAAAATTTTTTTTCAACAATCTTCAAGTTTTTTTTTTTTATTTAAATTGCTATGACGTATCATTTAAAATTTTAAAACTGTACATAAATTTTTTAAAAAGTTTTAATACTGACAAAAAATGGCTTTAAAAAATGTAAATATGTTGAAAATTGATAAAAAATGTTTTTTTTTTTTTTTTCTAGTTTACAATGTGTTTGAGTTTTGAGAAATGTTTGATTCCAATCAGGGATGAAAAAAAAACGTTTAAAATTTCATATAGCTAGTTGTAAAAATTTTTTTATCAGAAATTTTGAAGAAAAACGCGTTAAAATGAAAAGATAGGAAAAATTCTTGAATATTAATTTCATTGCATTAAATATTTAATAGAATTGAAATTCATCGGTATTATTGTGAACAGAGAGTGCAAAGAACTGAGAATGACTCTCAATTGAATTTTATACAGCGATGTGCACTTGATGACGCGGGCTTTGTGTCGCATCGCGTCCAATCTGCCCGTATTGTATATATATGGTCAAGTATTAAGGACATGTGGGCCCAGAGAAATTTTAATCCGCACAGACTGACACATACGGGTGTGATGGTGCAGGCTCCATTAATCTTCTGGAGATTTCTAAATAAAAAAGTTAGTCAGAAAGTGCCCCTATAGAGGTATTTCGAAACATTTAAAATCACGTATAAAATTTGGTCTATTCATATAATTCGTCTTCCTCAAAAATTTGTTTTCTTCTGCGCATTTGGCGACTGAGTAAAGTCAAAGTGAACGAGTCAAGGCGCGGAGACACTGTTAAGGGAAGATCCAGTAAGTTAAGGAACATGGAAAAGCACTTCTGGACTCTTGACGCGTGTCTGGGCGTTCTCATTCCATCGTCGTTATCTCGTTTGGATCGTCCAGATGCCATTGGATCCACCTAGGTATACGATAATACATTATTGTCATCAGCATGGCGAAAGGAAGATCGATTATATCTCGCAGGTGCTACACCTCAATTTATCCCTTAAAACTCAAAATTAACTTTAAAAGCTTTAACTAAATTAAAATTGATACATATCCGAGAAAATTTTTCAACTATAATTAAACACAAAACTATATTATTCACGTTAACAAACTTTAAAATGAGTTTCGAGAGATTTTTGAGTGATAGAAAAAAATTTATTTATTTTTAGGCAAAATTCTTCAAGGGATAAACTTTGTGATTTTTTCCTTGTTATTTAGCGATAGCTCGATAAATAAGGGAGATGACAAAAAATGTTATCAGAATTGAATAATGAGAAATTAAATTTCCTATAAAAAAGGTTAAATAAATTTTTTTGTATTTTTTCTTATTTTTCTTTTTTTTTTGCAGAAATTTGAGATTTCTTTAGAGACTAGATTAACAATAGATGTAAAAACGATCTCTGCATAGTGTGGAGTTTTCCTATAGTTATTTGTAGACTTTTTTTGAGTAAAAAAGTAGGTCCACGTCCTGTGGAACACCCCAGGAGAACGGGAAATAATTTAAATCACGATAGTAAATTTTTGCCATCATGTACGATGATCCACAGCGCGTGGATAAAATAATTTGAAAATTTTTTCTACGCGTTCAAAGGATATTCCACAGAATGTAGATCAGTTGCAAATGTTTTTTTAGACATTTTTCAAGCTAGTCTAGTAAATCCACGTCCTATGGATGCCCTCCGTAGTCCGCATCAGATAATTATTAAAATTATTTAAACACATAAAAATTTTTTTGCCGCCCTTCTAGTATATTTATGTCGCGATATATAACCGGACTATTATTGACACACCTATATACGACCTCTATATTATAATTAATGTCAAATAGAGTTAAAAAAATATTCTAATTAATTTCTTTTTCAACCAGTATATCCGGCAATACGTCATAATCACTGCGGTCAACTTCTTCCCTGATGGCAGAAGAGTCTCTTAACTTAATTAAGTAATTACTAATTTTAATCGGATGACGCATGCGCATCTCGAGGGATACAAGTAAACCCTCTTAAAAGGGTAGGGGGTATTGCTCGCGGGTAAAAGCGACTCCAATCCCATTTTCAGGAGAAAAAAAAAAAAATAGACAAATAAAGGACTGCAGTCTAATTGTGCTTAATTAATTTAATGAGAAACTCTTCTTTTGCTTGGTAATTTTTTTAATTACTTCATTATTCACGTTAATGCGACGTGTTTGGCTAGAATGAATGGATTAGACTGAGATTAGTTTTGGAAAAATAGACAGTTGATGAGATGGTGATGGTGGCTGTGCTATTTCCACCACCATGAGGGTGATACATTGACGTAGGTTCCCACAGTCGATTGGAAGCCATGCAAAACTCACCCTCTGATGTCGACGGCGCATCAGCGAACGCTCGCTCTCCCCTCTTCACTAACAATAATTCGTTTAAGCGAGTTCGCCGGATTTTGTATGTATGTAGATATTGCCTAGCCACGTGCCCAGTGATATAACTTAATTCCACGCGATTCTGAAAATTTCATTGCAAGCGAATAATGCTCACTTGATTATTCCACTAGCTCTCCGCCAACTAGTTTGTCCAATCAGACATTTGTCCCCCTTCTTTCATCCACTTGAACCTTTTTTGACAGCTAGAAACCATTCGCTCAAATTATTTTAATATTTTTTTTTGTAAAAAAACTATTTATTATTGTTTAGACATGAAAAAAAATTTTTTTTCGTGCATAAAAGTTTAATTAATGACATTTAACAGTTGAAAACATTCAGTAAAATAATCTGATCAATTTTTTGCAGTGTTAGAAAAATAATTCATTAATATTTAAGCATAAAAAAAGATTTTTCTCGAGCATTGACGTTTAATAATTTTTTTTAGGTGTTAAAATATAAAAAAATGAAACCAAGAGTTGGAACGATTCAATTAAGTTATTTCATCAATTTTTTTGATTAAAAAAATTTTTTTTTCGTGCATAAATGTTTAAAAATTGACAATTAATAGTTGATAATATTTACTTAAACAATTTTATCAATTTTTTTAATGTGTTAAAAGAAATAATTAATATCCATGCATGAAAAAAAATTTTTTAGTCTGTGTAGATGCTCAATAATTTTTTTTGTATTTCTAATGTTGATTTTTTTTATATTTTTATGGGTCACAATGTCTTAAAACAATAGTGGGCGAGTATAGAAGTGACAACAAGAGTTGTAACTGTTCACAAAAATGATTCTAATAATTTTTTAGGTATTAAAAAAAATTAATGATTATTAATTTTTCATGACAACTAAAGTGATTATATATTGAAGATTTTCGTGCAATGGCGGACGAGTATAGAAATGGAATATTGTGGAATCAAGAGTGATTGTACATACAAACGAGTTGATATCATGGTGTGAATTCGTGGTGGAGAATGCGCGCGCGGTCTAGCCGTACTGTTAATGAGGTAGGAATTAATTAACCGAGGTTCTGCATGGTCTATACAACACAGCACTAGTCGGGTAGGGGTGTAATTAGGGCTCCATAATTGCATCGAGTCAGCGACTATAGAAGATGAATGACAGAATATTCCCACGCATCATGCAGAAATTCAGCTTATATTTTCTTTAAAAAAAAAATTTCTCACTCTCGACATCAATTTCTCGGCTTTTTACATATATTTCCCCATGGCCCAGATATACAGACTGTAAAAATTTTCATGTGACATTGTTTTTCTTCTTTTTTTAGTAGAGAAAAACAAAAATTGAAGAATTGCAGGAAATTGATACGCCTATGGTGCGACCTTAATGCTCGTAATAACACGGGTTATACAGAGCAATTGCCGCTGCACGAAAGCCAAAACCGCCGTGGATATATATAGGTATTCGCGCTCTCGCTCACACGTTGCGCACTGCACTCTCTGTGCACTTCAGCCCCGACTAATCTCAGCTCTATTGGTACGCGATATTTCGAATTAATTAATCTGGCATCGGGCTTCGGGCCAATTTCCAGGGAAGTGAGGGGATATAGGCTCGACTGATGCTTCATTCTGTGACATATACCATACACACGTACCTTCACCCCTCTGACGCTTCTCACTGCAGCAATCATGCACTTCAATTTCGTCTGGCAAATATTTACCCTTCAAAAGTATGGGCGATTAAAAAAAAGTGTTTTTCCCAAGCGATAAATAAATTTTTTCCCATTAGAAGGTTTTCATTGTTATCTGGAGCAAGACCAGAATTTTATTCACGATATATTACTACTATTATTATAGTGAAAAAAAATTTTTTCTGATTTTTTGAAATTGTTAAAATTTCTTTTATTCATATTTAATGCCAAAAAGCTGGATATCTCATTTTTCCAAGGGTAATCGCTTTCTGGGGCGAATTTCTAGGTACATAAAGTTTTTTTTTCTTTAAAAAAAAGATCGAAAATGGGTAAAGACACTGTCGCACAAGGTTACATAAAGGTATCAAGAGTCGGAGTATTTTTTTGAAAACAAAAAACACGTGAAAACGACAGTTTTTCGGGGTAATCTCTTACTGGGGTGAATGAACAGGTGTATAAAGTTTATTTTTCTTTAGATAGGATCAAAAATCGTAAAGACACTGCCAAGCTTTTGAAAATTTCTCTACAAAAAATGTTGTTTCATTCACATATTATTCAAATAAACCGTGAATATACTCGATTGGTATATTAATTGAAAAATATTTTTACATATACGCGATTTTAGTGTTATATATCCAGAAATACAAAAAAAAGCCAAGTATGCTTTTTTCAGGCAATTTTTCATCTATCAAATACAGAGGTAAATGAATCAGTTGTGATTTTCATCGAGTTTTGATGTGCGTGTATGAAAAAATATAAATTAATTTACCGCATTAACGGTCGTAAATTGAAGTTCACGGGCGAGAGAGTAAATCTCGGGAATCATAGCTGACGGACGGGTGTGCTTAATGCGAATCACATCCGGCAGAACGAGCGTATTCACGAGACACGCCAATTACATCCTCGGTCGTAGCTGACGCACGCGACCGCGTTTACGCGCGCTGGAGATACGTCCAAAGTGTGCAAGGGAAACATATACCACACACAATAATACGTCGTGTCACCCTCGACTGGGATTCTGCATTTTTTTGCTGTCTCACAGTCTCACAATAAAAGCCCTGCTCTTGTCAACTGATTTTTTTTTCTCTGTCCCCAACATATATAGCAGAGAGCCGGGTAATTTTTTTTATTAGCGTATGAGCACCGGAAACGGAAGTATCCGTAGGATCGGGCGGGCCCAGTGAAACGCACCATCGATTTTTTTCCGGGAATCTGTGGCGTTGCGTCAGTCAATCTAGGCAAGTATACTCGTATTTTAATGTCTTGCTAATAAAGATTATATTCCATGTGTGAGGGGTGAATTTAGGGGTGAAAAGTGTCGATGGTCACGCCGCGTGGTCGCTATCTCTGCTCACACACTCACCCCCCGCAAAACCAAATGCGTTTTTCGCTAAATGCGTTCAGATGCACTCGGTAGATAAGCACACCAGTGCCAAAGATTGCGCAAGGGGTGGCTTATTGTATTGTATAAGGACATTTCAAAACCGATGCTCATTTATTAGGATTTCATGGCCAAGCGTATTTCGCGCTGCTATAACACCACTCACAGCACGTTTTACGGCTCTCTCATTGTCCAAAGGAAGTGAGAAAGCTCTTTTTCAATCTGTGAACTCGGGGGACGAATCGTGAGAAAAATTATTACATTTCAAATTTCAATTATAACTTTTTTTCTCATTGTTTCATCACGTTTATTTTTTTTTCTCATGTATTCAATTGCCATAGGCAATTTCATTTTGAAAAATATTTTTTTTTCCCATTGTTGACAGACGATGGAATATTTTTTTATTATGTTGTTAATTTTTTTTATGATTTATTTTTCATTTGTATTTTGATTAATTTCTCGTTTTTTAAGTTGATAAAAAAATTCGATTTGTTGAAAAATTACTAAAAATAATTATTGGTTGCAGAAGAAAATGAAATATTTTTTGAGTGTGTTCTGTTAGATGATGCGTGAGAATAATTTGATTGCACTGATTTAATTAAAAAAAATGGAAAGTAGCAGACAAGGGCGTGAACCTTGTGGAAACATATTGAGGCGCCATTTTTCACAGTTAACACTCCTAATCGTATTCATTAAAGTGCTCTTTTATATACACGATGTGGCGTTCTTCGTTTTCTCTTGAGACGTGGAGGAGCGACTCGCTCTCTCTCTCTCTCTCTCTCTGTGAGTGAGAGCTTTTAAGTTGGCAACAATGCACGGATTTATAAATCCCGCGAGCATTGTTATCGTCGACGAGAGTGATTGAGGCAGGACTGAGACGTTCGACACTCTGCCGAATACCAACCACTGCCTCAACCATTGTCGACTTCTTTATCTTGGAAATCCCACTGCGCCGCGGCGCGCTAAATGACTTGGTTGTTATTGATGAAACGTCCTGCCAATGCTAAATCACTTTTTTTTTATTTCTAACACTTTAGTCACGATAAACAGGCTTGCTTTGTCGAATTTAAAGAGGCTTTTGCAATTAAATTCAACTCAACTAGAATTGGCAATGGTTTTTTTTGTCCAAAAAATTTTCCAAACACAGCCTCTTAGAAATTATTGTGATTTTTTTTTTTAGTTTTTTAGTGATAACTCGATAAATCTAACAAAAATATCAATTAGATTCAAATGATAAGGAATTAAATTTTCTACAAAAAATTTGAAATAAAATTTTTTGTTTTTTTTTTTTTAGTTTTTAAAAAAATCTAAATTATACAAAATTCATATTTTTCGAAATATCTCGAAAATAAAACAAGATATCAAAAAAATTTATTCTACATTTTTTGTAGGGGATGAAATTTCCTATTATTTAAATCTCTTAACATTTTTCGTTATCTCGCTAATTTACTGATTTATCGAATTTCTTGGCATATTAGAAATGCGATATCTAATTGTTTTATTGAAATATTTTTAATTTAAATACACACTGAGACGCCCATCTCCAATATACAGGAGAAAATCAAGGGGGGTAGGCGGTCGGGGGGCAAAGGATAGTAGTTACCAGGGTTGGCTTGTTCGCTGCTTGGGCCTGAGTTAATTATAACTGATGGTTATCAACCGGTTAACTCAGACACGCCATTACGTGCCTCGCCTGGTGTTCACCCACGCCATTTTCCTCCCCTTCCGCTGAGGGTGAATGGTATACATATATTCGTGATGGTTTTTTGTCAAAAAAAAAGCATCATCGATACGCTCTCGAGTCTAACACACACGAGGAGAGAGATCTGTGGTGTACAGAGAGAAAAAAAAATTATTCTGGCAAGGACGGATCACGGGCAGAAGATAAGACGTATCACAATCTCAACCAATCATCTAAACGGCTCGTAATGTAATGTATTCCGTGGGATTTCTCTCTATATGCTCCCATGTCAGATAAGCCGTATGGCAAAATGTGTGGAATTTTATTTTTATTTTATGGAAATCATCGGAGACTATGAGCAAATTATGTACTATTGATTTTTTACAATAATAGAACATTTTTCTATGTAAAGATTTTTTTTAATTGATAATTTTTTCGAGGGAGATTTTTCGTGATGCTCCAAGGGATGGGCAAGCTCTTATCCAAATAACCACTCAGTCACTCTCGCGGGCACTGCTGGTGCATTCCCTATCGAGTGAGAAATATATTATGTATATCAATGTGTATCTGTTACGTAAAAGCACCTTTTGGATTAATGATCACGAGCTCCAATTGATTTTCGCACTTAAACTGATGGAAATAAATAAATTATTTACTACGTTCAGATGATAAATCATTTTTAAAAAAGTTTCTAGTAATGTTTGTTAATTTGAAAGATAAAAAAAATTATTTTGAAATTTTTCTGGGGAAAAAAGTAATATTTGATTTTTTTTTATGAGGAATTTTTTTATATTTGATTTTGTTGTTGTTGATGGAATTTGATTTTAGATGAGGGAAATATGGGGCGGGTTTATTTGAAATAGTAGAGACGAGGGGGTCGATGGAATTTTCGAGGATTCGGATGCACATGTGGGGTCGATTTGAGCATCAACGTATGTATATAGACTGCATTTAGTTCGGGTGATAGCTGTTGCCGTGGGTATACTGACACTTTCTCAACGCGTCCCTCTTACACACACCCGGCGGCTAATCTCCATTGTTGTTTGACATAATCTCGTAATAGATCGACTTCGATCTAAACGCATATATACGCAATGCCCGATGCGTATCCCCAATATCAAAAGGTGATGCCACGGGGAGGATAGCGCACGTGCAAATTTATTTTTTCCAATGTTTGTTTTTTGATTTTTATACCGTGATTTATTATCCATTGTTTGACGTCTATCCATTATAAAAATAAATTTTTTCTATCCTAAAGTTGGAATTTTTTTTTTAACCATCAATTGTTGTTCTTTTATTATGAATGTGAAAAAAATTATAGTCTAGAAATTTTTAAAATTTATGCATGACTGAAAAAATGTGATTTTTTGGCCAGTATTTTGTTGAATTTATTTTATTTTAGGTGTAAGAAAATTTACAAAGGCGAGAAATTGAAAAAAAAAAAGTTTTCTTTAAGATTTTGCGGATTTTAGAAAATTAAAAAATTCGAAATTGAGGTGTAAAAAATCTGTTTTTCAAGATATTTTTTAGAGAGCTTTGAAAAACGCGATAAACAGTGATATATTGGTATATAGGAGAGATAGTGTTCGTATTTTTTTTTAAATATAAAAAGTCAATTAAGAATTTTTTTTCATTTATAACAAATTAAACATCATTTTCCGTCAGTTTAATCACTTTTCTCGAGCGCACTACTTGCGCTCCTCTTATAAGTAGAACAAATGTTTTCGTTGGGTTTTAGCGCGCGCGCCGGGGAGGTGGTGGTTCGTGCGCCAGCGCAATCATCGCTCCAAGTCTTTTAATTTCCTATATTGGGGAAGCGAGGGTGAAAGAGAGCGCAGGGGGAGAGGGAGCGAGAATGTGTGTAGAGAGTATAGAGGATGATGGCTCGCGCGCGCGAGGGTTGTACGGGGTGGTAATTGGCTGTCAGGGCTTCCCAGTTCTACAGCAAGCCGACCAACAACCCCGAGAGATTGGTATCGCTTATAATTAACTTCTCCGTGCCACGAAGCCACCGTTTCTATCGGCGTCGACGCGATATTCAGTATTATAGACATCAAGGGGGGGGGTTGCGTTTTCTCAGCCCCTTGAGAACTAGACCTTGTGGCCTATTCTTGAAAAAAAAATTTTTTTTCTCTATTTTTGTTTTTTTAATTCTTTTAGTGGATAAAATTTTTTTCTACTTGCTTTTTTTTATTAATTATTAAAGTCTCTAAAAAATTATTTTATGACGGTGTAATTTCACGATAGAGAGTATAAAAAGCTTTACAAGGGTAAAAACACCAGTGGCTCAAGAGGGTGATTTGCGTGTCTAAGGTCTGCAGCAACAAAGAGGCCAAAAGAGTGAGGAATAAAGCGTGTCGCGGGATTTTTTGAGGTTGCCGTAGGAAAAAAAGCTCTTTAAGTGTGAAAGACACACACGCGTGTGCGTGTGAAAGCAGAGGGTGAAAGCTCTCTGTACCGTAGTGCCGTGACTTTTCCCAAGAGAAAAAAAGTTTTTTAGAAAAAAATTGATATTTTTATAAAGAAAGCTGTAAAATTAACAACCGGATATTTTTCACGTTTCAATCAAGTTTTAAAATGTTTAATTGAAATAAAGTAAAAAATCTCTTGGAAATTTAGTGATTTTAGTGATTTTTTCAGTTTCTTCGCGATAACTCGGTAAATAAACAAGATAACAAAAAATGTTGTAATAGTTGAATAATAGAAGGTCCAATTATCTACAAAAAATGTTCAATAAATTTTTTTGTAACTCTTTTAGTTCTCGAGATATTATTAATTTTTGAAAATTCGTATTTTTAAAAATATCTCGAAAACAAAGCAAAATATCAAAAAAAGTTATTCAACGTTTTTTGTAGAAAATTTTATTTTAAATTATTAAACTCCTGTAATATTTTTCATTATCTCGCTTAGTTGCCGAGTTATCGGTAAAAAACCGAAAAAAGTCACGAAAACCACGGATTTACAAAGGTATTTGCCTTTAAAAATTTTTCACAAAAAAATAAAACGATTTGAAAATTCACCCTAGATGTTAATAATGTGCAGTTCAATTAGTTTTTTCAAATTTAATTAAAAATTTCAATTAATGACGATTAAAAACAAACATTTAAGCACGTTAGAAAAATGATGTGTTAAAAAAGGAATATATCGTTGCGGTGCAGTGACGGTATAAAAAGTTTTTTCACAGGTCACCCCAATTAACGTTTTTACAGCGAGTATCAGTAGTCGAGATATAAGCAGAGCCCTTCTTCAGAATTGCACAGCGGCGGTAAAAGCCTCAGTGCGGACGCTCGGGTGAAACTTGTAATTGCAAAAGGAGCCCCAGCAATTATAATTGCCTCTAGGCGTTGGTTGGACACTCGTAATTATCCGAAAATCCCTGTACCTACTTTTCTACTCGTCCTGTCGTGGATACCAGGGGGTGGCAATTTCCCGCGTTGGCTTTTGATCTTATAATAAATTAATTATTTTTTTCTGCCTTTTAAAAAGTTCGGAAAAAGGGAAAAAATATTTTCCATCTCTCCTTGGAAATTGATTGCACGAGTTTTTATTCAAGACGCTTGCTTGTGTTCCAAAGGCCGATGTGGGTGGTTTGGGGGCTATTGTGTGCGTGTAACATCAAGGAAAGAGAACAGAGGGGTGTGCAAACGCGCACACAGTAGAGCTGCCAAGACTCCGGTCAATTAAGTGCAGGAAATTAGAGTTTTAATTACGCAGTCATTCAGAAAATTACATTGGGGGGCAGTAGGTAGATCGCCCCGTGTATTTCATCGCGTCACTCTTACCATTAAACGGACGTGCAAAATTTTTTTTTCATTAATATCTCAATAACTCGAAAAATAAGCGAGATAATGAAAAATCTTACTACTACTAAATGACAGATAATTCAATTCTCTACAAAAAATATAGAATAAATTTTTATCATATTTTGCTTTGTTTTCGAGATATTTCAAAAAGTACGAATTTTCAAAAATTAAAAAAAATTTTACTCGACGTTTTTTTTTTTAGGAAATTTAATTTTTAATAATTTTAGTAGAATAAAATTTTTTATTATCTTGTTTATTTATTGAGTTATAGTGAAAAAACTGAAAATTAATCATGAAAATCTCAAGATTTCCGTGAAAAAATTTTGTTAAATCAAAATTAAGTTAATTTTTATTATTGCTAGATTGAAAAAAATATTAATTTAGTAAATAAAAATTTAATTCGACATTTTTACCGTTAAAAGAAGAGTATTTTCAAGGAAATATACAACTGAGCGAGCTCCAGAACTTTATTTTGCCTCTCTGACGCGGCCATTTTCACTCAACGCATTAGAGTAATGAATTAATTTTCATCCCACGCGCCATTCTATTGCCAGATTCGCCCTGTGCTTTGTACACAACACACTGCAACGAGACGACGATCAACATTCTCTACCCTCGCTTTCTTCATTTTACGACAGTCATAAAATCCTATACTCGCGACATCGTGTATTCCATTAATAATAATACCGATGCACAATTATTATTTCATTCCTCCACTTCCCTGTCACGGTGAATTGCAAACGCAAAACTGCTGCAAACATTTTTTTATTTTATTAAATTAAAAAGAAAATTTTTGAGACATTATTTCAAGATGTATGATTTTTTTCGCGAAGTGGGGTGGTAGAGAAAAGCTATTAATTTTTTTATTTATTTTTCAAGAGATGGACAAACCCTCGGGGTGGCTCATTAACTTATGCATGAAGCTGTGAGGCCAACGATTAACTGTTTGAACGACAGTTCAATTACGCAAGCGATTAAAAGGACCTGATAAGTCAGCGAAGCATGGAACGTAGACATTTCATGCTCGGCGTTTTGCTTAGACTATAATGTACCTCACCTTCCTCGACGGGCTTTCAAACGAGCATGATGGCGAGCCAAGTGCGTCGTCGAGAAATCGATAAGCACACACGCGGCACGTGCCCCGTGTGAATGATGCGCCAGGCTCGGTCGGTAAGACAGAAAGTGCCGGAAAGTCGAAGAAAAAATTTTCCACGCAGAATAATTTAATTTAATGATTTATCGAGTATATTTAAATTGGATCATAGGGATTAAATTTATAAATCAGTTGATTTCATGTTTTTTTCACTGGTTTTATGGGTAAAAATTTTTTTGGATATTTTTTGATTTATTAATAGGGTGTTTAAAATTTTTTGAAGGTTATAGGTTGAGAAATTGTCAAAATGTCTTGATGGTAGAAATATTTTTTTTCATTGTGTTTATGCTTTTTTCTGTTGGGCTTCTTGTATAAATGGTTTCCAACCCTCGAGTAATCAATCTTCACTGGCAGTGCTTTTTCAATTGCCTTCGGCTGTATTCAATGAAATTAAATGGATAAATTTAATCACTTATCGACAGAGAGTAGTCGACACAAAATATATTCTCTGAAAAAAAAAATAATAATAAACCTCTCAATTTAATTACGTAAAAAATAATAAAAATGAAATCCAAGCGCATCTCCAATATATAATTCATGGATTATACGGAAGAGTGCATTGGACAATTTTTGTATCAACACTTTTATTTAAAAATTTTTTTAAACCAAATTTTTATTGAATTAATTTTTTTTTTCCGATTTTTTGGATTTTTCCGAAAAACTTGAATTTTTTCGATGCAAATTTCTATAGGTAAATATTTCCATAAAAATTTTAAATCAAGTAACCGTTTAATGAAAAACAAAAAAAAATATATTATTTACTTAATTATTTTAATTACTACCTATGTAAAAAGTTGATTTTGCATTAGTATAATCACGAGAATAAAATTCAAGCATACGATAATTAATTCTAGCAGTGAGTAAAATCATTGATGATGACAAAAATCGGCAAATTTTCTTTAAAGAAATTAAAAACCCGTGGGAGTCAAATTTAATTGGCAAGTTCATTAGTCCTTGTCGACAAACTATTTGATTCTACGCGTATCTTCCTTATCAACTCATTGCTGATGACGCATCTGATGTGGACACGCGTCGGCGGCGCATGCGCAGAAAATAGCGGCCTCTCTCGGACAAGTTGGAGCGCGCGCGTCTCACACTGCGAGTTCAGCCGGCAACGCGCGACGTTCTCTCTGACATTTTGCACTGTATCGTGTGATTACCGGGTATTCGCGCGTGTATTTGTGCCGCGACGTGTTGATATTCTCAGTGACTATTGTGCGTGCATTGTTGGATACACTTCTGCAGGATGGAATTTGCCCTGGTGAGTGATGATGGAAAATACAATTAATTATACATGCATCCATGCTATAATTGACTCGTGTCAATCTTGATTGCTTTGGACTCAGCGGAGAACCATCCGCGCGCCTCTGCCAATTAGATGTGAGGGATTAAATTGCTTTCAGATGTGTTTAATTAAGTCGAGACGACAGAGAGATAATAGGTTATAAATTTATTGATGTTTTTTTTTCATGTTTATGAATTTTTCTGATCGCTTAAAATATTCTTGTTGTGGTTTAAAAAATCTGCAAGTGGTTTGTCTATTTATTTTTTTTTACCTTTGTCGAGTGGTAAGGGTTGAAATGCGTTTTGAACAATATCTCGCGTAAATGAAGTCCCGAAATTAAAGCCGTATATTAACTCTCTCGCGGCATCTACCAAATTAAAAAGCAACATTTTACGACACAACCAACCCGAGAGTGTATATTCTTACGGCAGTTGGTGGGCGGCAATGGAAGCTCTGAGAGAGTTGCCAGGGTTTGAGGGTGGACGATGGGGTGAATGGGCTTTGGAGAGGGGGAGATCGAAACCACCGCACATTCTCTATTGTCCGTAGATTGCATTTTTAAATTCGACTAGGGCGACACAGAAAACACGTGGTTTCTCTTTTGCGCCTTCGGGAATTATTGCGCGCTATCGTTTTTAATTAATTTTTTTTTTTTTACTTTTTATAATTATTGTTTTTCTCATGAAATAATGTATTTCATTCTTTCCTGTGTTTTTTAGTTTATTATTTTTGTTTCGTTTTTTTTTTTTTTTGCGATTGCGTCCTCGTCCTCCATTCAACGAGAAAATATATTGAGGTCACGTTTATTATTGGTCCTGTGTTTATTATTTTGGTTTGTAATGGAATGGTTTTTTGTTTTTGCAGTAATTAAAAAATGGAATTTATTTAATTTTTTCAATGAAAATACTCTGTTTTTATGATTTTTCACTGATAACTCTGTAACTAAGCGAGATAATGAAAAATATTACTCAAATTGAATGATTGGAAATTTTATTTTCTATAAAAAATGTAGAATGCATTTTTTTATTGTTTCGAACAGTTTTTGAGATATTTTGAAAAATAACAAATTTCAAAAAAAAAAAATCAATACCTCGAAAACTAATGGAAGTTTTGAAAACATGGGTATTACATTTTTTATACAAAATAAAACGTCAAATTATTTGAGTCTAATGATTTTTTTTCATTATCTCCATAATTTACCAAGTTATTACTAAAAAACTAAAAACAAAAAATCATGAATTTCAAGTTTTCCTGATTTTTCATTCATTTTAGCGGATTTAAAGTGTCATTATGAAAAATAATTATATTGGCCGACTAGATTTATAGTATAAAAAAAATTTTGATCGAACATTATAGGGAAAAAAAAAAGTTTTTACGGAATAAAAAAAATTTAGAAAGTGGTATTACGGGCGGGAATTGCGAGAATAAGGAACACGGCTCATACTTTGGAAGCGCTCTCGTCGCACACGCCGTAGAGGAGAGGCAGGGGTATATAATGGAAGTTGAAATTGGTTGGGCCTGTGTCCTGGTTGGGCGAGCATTGAGAGGGAAACGCATTCCATCCCAAAATTGCTTCGTATTCGCGATCCGACGGCTACAAGGCTTTGGTTTGAGGTGAGGTTTTCGCGTGAAAAAAAAACACCCCGTGTGTGTGCATATAAATGTGTGTTGGTGTATTGAGATCGCGGCGCGGGGGAGAGAGAGAGAGAGAAAGAGAGATGAAGGGATAGCGTGTGCGCGCGGGGCGTTGATTAAAACCGCCCGATGGCGTGAACGTCTGGCGGGTGGTGAAAAAGGGGTGGTTGGGCCGCTGGCGGGGGAAAAGCGTATATAGTGCAGCCAAGGCGTTGCTTGCTTAATTACTAAAAGCTAATCAATTCCAGAGGAAGTAAAGTTTAAATTGCAAACTAAAGTATAGCTTTCCAACATAACCCGGCAAAGCGATATTACTGCTCTCGGTGCATTCTGCAATTAGCTTGAGATAAATCATTCAAAACACGAATAAAATATAGAGCCCCACGGATATTTATTCATTGATTTTCATCAGCTATTTAACTTTATTCGTAAAATCACATTTAACGCCTCGCAAAGTTTTTTTTTGTTTTTGTGTGTTGATAAATATTACGTATTATTAATGCTAAAATGGCGTAAAACTATTCAATATTTATAAAATTAAATATTATTTGTATCTAAAATAAGTTTACGATGTTTAATAGAAAAAAATTTTTTTTTGAGATTTTTCAAAGGGGTAAATACTACTGTGAAATTTCACGGTTTTCGTGATTTTTTTTCGTTTTTTGATAATAACTCAGTAACTAAGCAAGGTAACGGAAAATATTACAGAAGTTAAATAATTTGGAAGAAAATTTTCTACAAAAAATATGGAATAACTTTTTTTGATTTTGTGCTTTGTTTTCGAGATATTTTGAAAAATATAAAATTTCAAAAATTAATAATATCTCAAAAACCGAGTGATTTATAGAAAAAATTTATTTAACGTTTTTTGTAGGAAATTTAATGATAAATCGTTTTACTTCTATGATATGTTTCATTATCTTCCTTATTTTAGGAGTTATTGCCAAAAAAGTGAAGAAATTTGCAAAAACTGCTAGATAATTCCAATGGAAATTGAAAAATTTGCCAGAAAAAATTTTTTTTCTTGATAAAATATATTTAATTTGATTAGAATAATATGTTTATAATTAAAAACAATTTTTAGTTATAAAATGTAGCATATAAAATAAATGGAAAAAATTTTTTTCCTAAATTTTCATCTGATAATAGATGATTAATTTATGCGATATTTATTATTAATTCAAATATATATATTTCTGATTGAATTGGTATAGGGGATAAAAGGTTGTGGGGTTGAAACGAGCTCGGGTATGCCATTTGAAATAAACAATAAAATCGATGTCGTTACTGAGCGATTCAATTCGCAAGACACATTGCACAATTTCACATACAATTTTACGGGAGAGCGACCACGGCTCCTATTTACTTCATGGGTCTCCTAAATCCCTTGGCTTCTGTGATGATATCGTGCGACCGAATCGTATAAACGAAAGAGTGTAGTAGCAAAAAAGAAAAACAAGTAAGTATACATAAGGTACATAGCTAGCGTCGAAGACGGATGAAAAACAACGGCCAGAAATCGATGCACCGTGTGCATTTATCTTTTTTTATTTTCTGAGATTCGAACAATCGACAATTCGAGCGTGACGATTATTACAATTTAACTTCATCTATAAATTTAATTATCTCTCATATTAATTAATTAATTAATTAATTAATCGCAACGAATTGAGGGAGACAATTTATTTGATTTTTATTAAAATTCAATTAAATATTTGCTATTCGATCAATTTCTTTGTTATGGACTAAGTGGGTGATGTATATATGTGTGAGTTTGTCCAAAACTGATCCCTCATTCGTTTCCCTCGCCTCGTCGTTCGATTAATGCCGGGGAGTAATTAAATTTTAATCCGAGAGTCATCGGCGTACAGTGAATGAGGGGAAATCGGTTAGCATCGACATATACACAAGCTAACCCGAGTGTATGCTTGCATTTCCCCGTGAAATCGAACCCGCTTGTCATTCGATTAGAATATTCCAGTTGCATTTGGCTACGTTCAGCCTCATCTGACCGCTGATTTCCCTCGTTTATTATCCGCCATTACATATAGTCCACCATATTATGTCATTCATTTGTCAATTAATTTTTTTTATACATATTATTTCTAATTCTACTATTTATGAATATCTAATTTTAATTCAACTTTAATATTTTTTTCTTGTAAAATTCGTTACTTTGCCTGAATTTGATTTAAAAATTTTTTTTCTTTCAATTTTCTGATTTCTTTTCTAGTTTTTTTGCTGATAATATGCTACTCAACTCAATTTGGGGATGAAATTCCCTAAAAAAAAAGTAAATTCAAGTTTTTTTTTTGTATCTCTTTGCACTTTTTTGGTAATTTTTTTATTACTAAAAATTCGTATTTTCAAAATATTTCGAAAACGATGTGGATTAGAGCAAAAATTTATTCTACATTTTTTGTAGATAATTAAATTTCCCATTTTTTATGTTTAATAATATTTTTTGTTATCTCGCTTATTTATAGAGTTATCGGAGCATTAACGAAAAAAAAAAATTACACGTCCATTCATGATTGCTTTTTTTATTGTTTTCTTTATATTCAATATAGTCATTTAATCGGACTATAACCCCTCAGTCGAAAAAATTTCAATTTTCCAAATGTATAAAAGAGAGTGAGATATACTCTATACTATATACATATATAGATTTCTTATTCGCTTAGCAATATATACAGACACAATTTCTCGACTGGCGATGGAAAGTTTTACGCCGTTAAAAAATTTATAGGCTAGATGGATCCTCGGTACGCGCGTATACACGCCTTTACGAAAGAAAATATCAATTTCAGTAAATGGAAAAAGTATCAAGATGCCGAGGAAGCCGCTCAGTGTCGAAGGGGGTTGTGCACAAGAAGAGAGAGGGATAGCAAGTATATATAGAATATATCTCATAAAAACTATATTATATGCATCAGAAGAATGATGGCATTGGAAAAAGTGCTGCTGGAGAGGGGGTAATATTCGTGAATTGCTCGTGAATATAAATTAAATCAGTTATTGTATTTTTAGTGACTAAAAAAAAAAAAAAAATTATAAGGCAGTAATAATGCCTCAAGGCTCTTTTCTTATATTTTGACCAACGTCTAATTTTTTTCTCCTCTCATTTTCTCACCCCACACAATATGTAGCTGTAAGGGCGCCCGCGCGCGCCCTTTATCCATCGTGTTCGGCCGCTGAATTGGATTTTTAATCGGCGCGCACTCGCCGGAAAATAGCCACTTCGCCTTGCCACGCCGCCGTGTCTATAAATGCTCGACCACTTGTTTCCTCCCTTCATTCCTTTCCCTCTCACCCTGCTCTCTCACAGTCAACCCCGCGACGGATAAAGTTAAGTCACTCTCTGCCCCCTTCATCCGCGTGCCACATGAATTTTTGTGATATCCGGTGATTTTTATGCCCTCCCACGTTCATAAAACACTCATTAAAATTTTTTTTTAAAATAAAAGAATTTTTAACTAAAAAAATTAATTACTATTGACAGTTAATTATTGAAAAAACTTACATTTTCGGTTGAAAAAAGGTTATTTATGATATTCAGTTCAATTTGAAACATTTTCGGTAATTATTTCCCGCGGTTTCTTTACCAATTGAGTGGAAAAAGTGGAAAAAAATTAATTTTCGTTAGATATCTACAAAAAATGGAGCATTAATATAGTTTTTAATGGTTTTATCGTAAAAAAGCTGCCTTTATTTAAGGGTTATTATAAAGTTACTCCCCTCCCTTTGTTTAAATAATAGAAAATAAATTATTGACAGTTGGTAATAAAAAATTTTTTACCAACATTTTCAGTTGAAAATTTTTTTTTCATGATTTTTAGTTGGATTGAAATCACTGTCGGTAAATTTTCATGACGTTTCGTTACCGAACGAGTGTAAAAAGTTAAAAAAAAATGTTTTTCGTTGAAAATTTAGGGTTGATTGTTTAGTAATCATATTAGAAGTGATTTAGTATTGAAAAATATCGAGTTATCGGTACTTTTTGCTCGGTTTTTTTTTGAAATTTAAACGAAGATGCTACCTTACGATCATAAAAGAGGTCGACAATAGCTCGACGGCGGACGCGTCAAGCCGAGTGTAAATAAATAGACTCTGCCGCCATCCCATTTGCTAGATTAGAATCAAATATAATTTTCCGGGGCGATGGCGGGAGGAGAAACGGCAAGCACGTTGCTGCTGCTGCTGCTGCAGAGGGAGAGGGCTTTCTAATATACTTCATCCTCCCTTGCCTGCTGCCACTGTACACCCTCGTTGCTTGGTGAATAGACACCCCCTTGATGAGCAAAAAATGTAGAAAATAATTGTTCTCATTTTCTTCTTCGTTTTTTTTTTTTTCTCGTCGTTGATCTTCCGGAATTAAATTATATTTATAGGTCGACCATTGAGTCTTTTTACTATATCGCGTTATATTTTTCTTGTTGGTTTTTTTTAATAAAATATATATATATAGCTTCTTGGCGGCGCATGAACAAAGCTATACGTTTTCCTCTTCTTTCTTTATCCCCTCTCTCTACTGCCTTTTTTCTCGTTAAAGACCAATTCTCCAGTTTAATTAAAATTTCCTTGAACGCCAAGTATAAGAAGTAATTATGAAATTTTTATCGTGGCTTACTTTTCATTGGGCATGAGAGAGTAGAGTGTGGAATGAGACCCACGCGCGAGATTAAGCGATAAATTGTTTTTGCTAATTTTGTAATACACTTTATACTCATTATACATACTTTCTCTATTTTTTTATATCATAGATCTATATATATTTTTTTATTCTTGTTTAATTAATCTTTAAAACAAATTATTAGATGAGAAAAATTTTTTTCGAACTTTGGAAATTTTTTTTTCTTATGAAATTGACATTTTTTTTTAATCATTGATAGAAAAAAATTATTATTGACAGGAATGTTTGTTTTTTGCCTGTTATTTCATTATTTTCTTATAGTAAAAAGTTTGAGGGAGTTTAAGAAAAAAATTGGATGGTTAATAATTTTTTGGTTTGAGATGATGAAAATGTTGTGAAACTGTGTGAGGTAAATATGGATAGAAAAACGCGAAATAATAAGAAAAAAACGAGTAAAAGTATTATTGGAAAGGAATGGGCGGGTAGGAGACTTTACCAAGTTTAGTATTTACGGATTCCATTAGAAACCTGTCACCCAGTGATCCCGTTGGCTTCTCCCTGCCTCGTTACACCCAGTTCATCCCTGAAGCCACTACCACGTGGTCTGTATTTACAACTCGGTGATACCACGTGTAGATTTCTAACCTTTTATCGCTGTCACCTGTAAATTTTTCTACACAAAATCTCTCTCAAGAGCATTAAACAACTCAAAATAACCAAGGAAAATTGAATTCAATTTTTTTTCATTAGTTTTCCAACAGATATTTTGAAATAATCCAAAAAATAGCAGTTAAAAAATTTTTTTTATTGACTAATATCTAGATTTGAAAAAAAGTCTAAAAATATTTAAAAATCCTCTAAACATTAAAATAATAAAAATAGACAAAAAAAAAAAAAAAACGTTTCTTTCTTTTTTTTTTTAACAGATATTTTAATGTAATCGAGGAAAAAATATGATAAAAAATTCTTAATTGAATTAAAATATTAAAAAATTGCTTAATAATATTTTTTCAGTCTGATAAATATTTTTTTACGGCATTTTTTCAATTGATAAAATTTTTATTGTCAAATTCCGAACGTTTAATGTCATTTTTCTTTATTCAATTTCTATCATGGGCTCTTATACTTGCGTCCAATTTCCTTCTTTCTTCTTTCTGAATGTGAAAAAGTAGGGAAAATGGCCCAAGGCACGATATAGAATTGCAAGCTCTTCGCCGTGTGTCATGGGGCTAACTGAGCAATGATTTATGTCGAGTTGTTCTGAGCCACAAAATCTACCCATTTGTGTCGCATAGGCAAAAAAAAAATTCGTCTATTTAGATGTCATAAAATATACAGCAGATATATATCGAAAAAAATGACCCATTAAAAAATATATCCTGGCAGCCATTTGTCTAGATATATTTTGTTATAGGCGTGATTGTGTATATACCTATAATATTTATTTGTTAAAAAAAAGTTGTGTCGATTTTTTTTGAATTCTACGTAATGGCCTCGAGTCATGAGTTTGTCGATTCGGTGGATCCGATGGCTCGATAGGAAATATTAATTTTACTAACTCGTCGTCCCCTCTCGGTGCCAACACTCTGACGCCTCGGATCTCTCAGCTAAACTCACTCTCTCTCTCTCTCTCGGAAATTCCCCTTCCAGACCATCATCCGTATAGTTCTATTCTGCCCTCCGGTTGAACAATGTTTTCCAATTAACTTTATTTGAAATCGAGAGAGCTACGAGCATCGACGTTGAATTTGATGTACGGAAAAAAGCACTAGCCCATCGGCAATGTATTTTTTTTTTCCTTTTTTTCTACAATTTTAGAAGAAAAAAAAAATATATGTGGGTAATACATATATATAACGTAAAACAGGGTTTTTCATTTAATAAATTTCCCCCTTTTTTAATGAATTAAAGCACTAAAAATTTTATTTTTTTAATCAGAACATACAAAAAAATTTTTTTTTCGTTTTTGTTTGACGTTTAATAATTTTTTTACCTCATCTTTAAATATTTTTTATTGTTATAAATTAATTAACAACTATTCACAAAAACGCAGATAGCTTTGAAATTTCAGTAAGAAAAATTTTTTTTCTTCATTTTGTTTATTTAATAATATTAAAAAATATTTATAATTTAATTGAAAAATCAATTGAGGATAAAGTAAAAAATGTTTTAATAATTTTTTTTATTAAAAATTAATTATTTTTCTTCGATATTGTTTCAAATTTAATAATTTTTTTTCAACATGTCTCTCTTTCAATATTTATCGTTGACGTAAATTAATTAAAATCTACTCGAGAGAACGCACACACATTGAGGGTGGGTCGGGTGAGGAGGGATGTTTGGATGAAGAGTGAAAAAAAAAATTTCGGACACGCTTCGGCGCACGATGAGTAATGGTTTTTAATCATTGCATAATGAGCCGTCGCTTGTTTCCCAAAACAAAATTAAACCGATGCCGTGACGGCAGTGCAGCTGACGCACACACACGCTCTGGTGAAAAGTCTACATGTGAAATAGCTATTTATATATATGTATATATGCGATATAATACGACGACGCGATCATCCACACTCTGCGGCACGCCAGTATATATAGGGGTGTGTGCACGGCTATTTTCAAAGGACGCGTGTATAGGTTATATGGGAGCGCAAGGGGCAGACAAAAGGGTGGCGTTATTCCAACGAGAACTTTCCCTATCTAGTGAGCAATATAAAGTTAATAACATTCGATCCTGTAATGTGGAAAGTTAATTTCTTTTGGCATTAATACACGGTGACTGCATCTTCCGAGTTAATGAGATTGCTTTTCGAGGGTCGAATACATTTTCAACACCCCCTGGGGGGTTTAGGGGGTAAGGGAGGGAGGCGGTCTCATGAAATGCGGCTTAGGACATAAAAATTCTTCAGCTAAAATGAACAATTTCGTTGTATAATATTCAATAAAATAAAAATCAGATGAAAAAAAAATTTTTATCAATTAACAAAAAATTTCTTTTTGTTATTAAATAATTTTTTAAAAGAAATTCATCTGTTTTTACGTGTTAAAATAAATGTCTTTTGGCGTCAGGATTAATTCTTTTACATAAAATGGAATTTAAATCACAAAAAAAAAGTTTTTTTTGTGAATAAAAATTTTATTTGTAGAGAAATTAAATTAAAAAAGGCTTTAAAATGAGTTAATTATCTTGGAAATATCTAAAAGAGTTGGAATCACATGAAAAATAATTGTTTTTAATAAGATAAAATTTTTTTTCAAGAAGAATAAGTTTTTTTTTATGAATGAAAAAATTTTTTTTCGGGAGATTTAGTTGTTGCAAAGAGTTCTGAGGTGTTTAATCGATAGTATTCATGGTTGGAGTGGTATTTAATTTGATTTTGGAGTGGTCAGTTTTGTATTGAAAGGAAAAAGAGAGGTTAAATGTGTTGAGGGTTGGTCAGGAGATGCTCAAGCGTGCGTTTAGTCGATGTGTATGTATGTGCACATAAGTTGCTCTACTTTCAACGATTTGCTTGGGTACACACGCGTATGTGCTGGATAAAAAGTTATATTTATTGACAAACATCGTAACAAATGTAAAATTCAATTTTCGATTTACATGCACGAATTTAGGAGGCATCCGGAATAGAGAGAGTAGTGTGAGAAGGCTCTTAAGAGTAATTGATATCGATTCACAGATATTTTATGATGCTGAAATTGTGACGCAGATGAATATCGATATACGAGGATATAATTTATTGATTGTCGGAATTCATTTATTAATTTTTCACTGACACAGTTTCATGTTTTCTCTTTCTATTTTTTTTAGTAGATTTCTTAGAAATCTAACTATTGCAGCCGTCCTCATATGGCGCGACTTTTGGAAAATTTTGGTATTTTCTGACTCAGCTCGTCAAACTGAATCAGAAAATATATTCATCTAAAAGCTGATTAAATAAGCTTTAATTTCCGTATCGATGTGTTTTGCTATTCTAAAATATTGAACCATATCCAAATATATAGTCATTTTTGGTGGATTATAACCTTTCCACGGGCCTTTCAATGAGAAGATTCCAAGTGTCTTTCAATAGAAAGATATTGATGGATTTTGGTTTTTTATATGCCATTCGATGTCTTTTCACCTCCTGAATACGCTAGGCACATCCTTTCAATTGGGCGAGGTCATCCAGGGGGATAAAACACGAAGAAATAGTCATTTTTGGTGGATATTGACCTTTCCAAGTGCCTTTCAATGAGAAGATATTGATAGATTTTGGTTTTTCATACGCCATTCGATGTCTTTTTATCTCCTGAATACGCAAGGCACATCCTTTCAATTGGGCGAGGTCATCCAGGGGGATAAAACACGAAGAAATAGTCATTTTTGGTGGATATTGACCTTTCCAAGTGCCTTTCACTAGAAAGATATTGATGGATTTTGGTTTTTTATATGCCATTCGATGTCTTTTCACCTCCTGAATACGCAAGGCACATCCTTTCAATTGGGCGAGGTCATCTAGGGGGAGAAAACACGAAGAAATAGTCATTTTTGGTGGATATTGACCTTTCCAAGTGCCTTTCACTAGAAAGATATTGATGGATTTTGGTTTTTTATATGCCATTCGATGTCTTTTCACCTCCTGAGTACGCAAGGCACATCCTTTCAATTGGGCGAGGTCATCCAGGGGGCGAAAACACGAAGAAACATTCATTTTTTGTGAATTTTGACCTTTCCAAGTGCCTTTCAATGAGAAGATATTGATAGATTTTGGTTTTTCATACGCCATTCGATGTCTTTTTATCTCCTGAATACGCTAGGCACATCCTTTCAATTGGGCGAGGTCATCCAGGGGGCGAAAACACGAAGAAACATTCATTTTTTGTGAATTTTGACCTTTCCAAGTGCCTTTCAATGAGAAGATATTGATAGATTTTGGTTTTTCATACGCCATTCGATGTCTTTTTACCTCCTGAATACGCTAGGCACATCCTTTCAATTGGGCGAGGTCATCCAGGGGGAGAAAACACGAAGAAATAGTCATTTTTGGTGGATATTGACCTTTCCAAGTGCCTTTCACTAGAAAGATATTGATGGATTTTGGTTTTTTATATGCCATTCGATGTCTTTTCACCTCCTGAATACGCTAGGCACATCCTTTCAATTGGGCGAGGTCATCCAGGGGGCGAAAACACGAAGAAACATTCATTTTTTGTGAATTTTGACCTTTCCAAGTGCCTTTCAATGAGAAGATATTGATAGATTTTGGTTTTTCATACGCCATTCGATGTCTTTTTACCTCCTGAATACGCTAGGCACATCCTTTCAATTGGGCGAGGTCATCCAGGGGGAGAAAACACGAAGAAATAGTCATTTTTGGTGGATATTGACCTTTCCAAGTGCCTTTCAATGAGAAGATATTGATAGATTTTGGTTTTTCATACGCCATTCGATGTCTTTTTATCTCCTGAATACGCTAGGCACATCCTTTCAATTGGGCGAGGTCATCCAAGGGGAGAAAACACGAAGAAATAGTCATTTTTGGTGGATATTGACCTTTCCAAGTGCCTTTCAATAGAAAGATATTGATAGATTTTGGTTCTTTATATGCCATTCGATGTCTTTTCACCTCCTGAATACGCTAGGCGCATCCTTTCAATCGGGCGAGGTCATCCAGGGGGCGAAAACACGAAGAAACATTATTTATATGCCATTCGATGTCTTTTCACCTCCTGAATACGCTAGGCGCATCCTTTCAATCGGGCGAGGTCATCCAGGGGGCGAAAACACGAAGAAACATTCATTTTTTGTGAATTTTGACCTTTCCAAGTGCCTTTCAATAGAAAGATATTGATGGATTTTGGTGTTTTATATGCCATTCGATGTCTTTTCACCTCCTGAATACGCTAGGCGCATCCTTTCAATCGGGCGAGGTCATCCAGGGGGCGAAAACACGAAGAAACATTCATTTTTTGTGAATTTTGACCTTTCCAAGTGCCTTTCAATGAGAAGATATTGATAGATTTTGGTTTTTCATACGCCATTCGATGTCTTTTTATCTCCTGAATACGCAAGGCACATCCTTTCAATTGGGCGAGGTCATCCAGGGGGATAAAACACGAAGAAACATTCATTTTTTGTGAATTTTGACCTTTCCAAGTGCCTTTCAATAGAAAGATATTGATGGATTTTGGTTTTTTATATGCCATTCGATGTCTTTTCACCTCCTGAATACGCTAGGCACATCCTTTCAATTGGGCGAGGTCATCCTGGGGGAGAAAACACGAAGAAATAGTCATTTTTGGTGGATATTGACCTTTCCACGGGCCTTTCAATAGAAAGATATTGATGGATTTTGGTTTTTTATATGCCATTCGATGTCTTTTCACCTTCTCGATACGCTAGGCGCATCCTTTCAATTGGGCGAGGTCATATAGAAAGATATTGATGGATTTTGGTTTTTTATATGCCATTCGATGTCTTTTCACCTTCTCGATACGCTAGGCGCATCCTTTCAATTGGGCGAGGTCATCCTGGGGGAGAAAACACGAAGAAATAGTCATTTTTGGTGGATATTGACCTTTCCAAGTGCCTTTCACTAGAAAGATATTGATGGATTTTGGTTTTTTATATGCCATTCGATGTCTTTTCACCTTCTCGATACGCTAGGCGCATCCTTTCAATTGGGCGAGGTCATCCAGGGGGCGAAAACACAAAGAAACATTCATTTTTTGTGAATTTTGACCTTTCCAAGTGCCTTTCAATGAGAAGATATTGATAGATTTTGGTTTTTCATACGCCATTCGATGTCTTTTCACCTCCTGAATACGCTAGGCACATCCTTTCAATTGGGCGAGGTCATCCAGGGGGAGAAAACACGAAGAAATAGTCATTTTTGGTGGATATTGACCTTTCCAAGTGCCTTTCACTAGAAAGATATTGATGGATTTTGGTTTTTTATATGCCATTCGATGTCTTTTCACCTCCTGAATACGCTAGGCACATCCTTTCAATTGGGCGAGGTCATCTAGGGGGAGAAAACACGAAGAAATAGTCATTTTTGGTGGATATTGACCTTTCCAAGTGCCTTTCACTAGAAAGATATTGATGGATTTTGGTTTTTTATATGCCATTCGATGTCTTTTCACCTCCTGAATACGCTAGGCACATCCTTTCAATTGGGCGAGGTCATCCAGGGGGCGAAAACACGAAGAAACATTCATTTTTTGTGAATTTTGACCTTTCCAAGTGCCTTTCAATGAGAAGATATTGATAGATTTTGGTTTTTCATACGCCATTCGATGTCTTTTTATCTCCTGAATACGCTAGGCACATCCTTTCAATTGGGCGAGGTCATCCTGGGGGAGAAAACATGAAGAAATAGTCATTTTTGGTGGATATTGACCTTTCCAAGTGCCTTTCAATGAGTTCTATAACTATCTAAAACCAAAAAGTATGCGGTAAGCTACAGAATTTATCTCCTGAATACGCTAGGCACATCCTTTCAATTGGGCGAGGTCATCCAGGGGGCGAAAACACGAAGAAACATTCATTTTTGGTGGATATTGACCTTTCCAAGTGCCTTTCACTAGAAAGGTATTGATGGATTTTAGTTTTTTATATGCCATTCGATGTCTTTTCACCTCCTGAATACGCTAGGCGCATCCTTTTAATCGGGCGAGGTCATCCAGGGGGCGAAAACACGAAGAAACTTTCATTTTTTGTGAATTTTGACCTACACCTCCTGAATACGCTAGGCGCATCCTTTTAATCGGGCGAGGTCATCCAGGGGGCGAAAACACGAAGAAACTTTCATTTTTTGTGAATTTTGACCTTTCCGAGTGCCTTTCAATGAGAAGATATTGATAGATTTTGGTTTTTCATACGCCATTCGATGTCTTTTTACCTCCTGAATACGCTAGGCACATCCTTTCAATTGGGCGAGGTCATCCAGGGGGAGAAAACACGAAGAAATAGTCATTTTTGGTGGATATTGACCTTTCCAAGTGCCTTTCACTAGAAAGATATTGATGGATTTTGGTTTTTTATATGCCATTCGATGTCTTTTCACCTCCTGAATACGCTAGGCGCATCCTTTTAATCGGGCGAGGTCATCCAGGGGGCGAAAACACGAAGAAACTTTCATTTTTTGTGAATTTTGACCTTTCCAAGTGCCTTTCAATGAGAAGATATTGATAGATTTTGGTTTTTCATACGCCATTCGATGTCTTTTTACCTCCTGAATACGCTAGGCACATCCTTTCAATTGGGCGAGGTCATCCAGGGGGAGAAAACACGAAGAAATAGTCATTTTTGGTGGATATTGACCTTTCCAAGTGCCTTTCACTAGAAAGATATTGATGGATTTTGGTTTTTTATATGCCATTCGATGTCTTTTCACCTCCTGAATACGCTAGGCGCATCCTTTTAATCGGGCGAGGTCATCCAGGGGGCGAAAACACGAAGAAACTTTCATTTTTTGTGAATTTTGACCTCTCCAAGTGCCTTTCAATGAGAAGATATTGATAGATTTTGGTTTTTCATACGCCATTCGATGTCTTTTTACCTCCTGAATACGCTAGGCACATCCTTTCAATTGGGCGAGGTCATCCAGGGGGCGAAAACACGAAGAAACATTCATTTTTTGTGAATTTTGACCTTTCCAAGTGCCTTTCACTAGAAAGATATTGATGGATTTTGGTTTTTTATATGCCATTCGATGTCTTTTCACCTCCTGAATACGCAGTGAATTTTGACCTTTCCAAGTGCCTTTCACTAGAAAGATATTGATGGATTTTGGTTTTTTATATGCCATTCGATGTCTTTTCACCTCCTGAATACGCAAGACACATCCTTTCAATTGGGCGAGGTCATCCAGGGGGCGAAAACACGAAGAAACATTCATTTTTTGTGAATTTTGACCTTTCCAAGTGCCTTTCAATGAGAAGATATTGATAGATTTTGGTTTTTCATACGCCATTCGATGTCTTTTTATCTCCTGAATACGCAAGGCACATCCTTTCAATTGGGCGAGGTCATCCAAGGGGAGAAAACACGAAGAAATAGTCATTTTTGGTGGATATTGACCTTTCCAAGTGCCTTTCAATGAGAAGATATTGATAGATTTTGGTTTTTCATACGCCATTCGATGTCTTTTTATCTCCTGAATACGCTAGGCACATCCTTTCAATTGGGCGAGGTCATCCAAGGGGAGAAAACACGAAGAAATAGTCATTTTTGGTGGATATTGACCTTTCCAAGTGCCTTTCAATAGAAAGATATTGATGGATTTTGGTTTTTTATATGCCATTCGATGTCTTTTCACCTCCTTGATACGCTAGGCGCATCCTTTCAATCGGGCGAGGTCATCCAGGGGGCGAAAACACGAAGAAACATTCATTTTTTGTGAATTTTGACCTTTCCAAGTGCCTTTCAATGAGAAGATATTGATAGATTTTGGTTTTTCATACGCCATTCGATGTCTTTTTATCTCCTGAATACGCTAGGCACATCCATTCAATTGGGCGAGGTCATCCAGGGTGAGAAAACACGAAGAAATAGTCATTTTTGATGAATTTTGACCTTCCGACGTGCCGAATGGCATTTTTTTTATATCACCGCGGGAAAAATTAGTTTACGGATTAAGCAGGTCGATTATTTGCATTCAGCGTGAGAAAATACATCTCAATTCATCGCTCCTCATAGTCTACAGCCACGACAACCGATTAAACAGGCCTATTAAAAACCAAGAATTTTAGTGTGATTTTAGTGAATACAATAAATAACAAAAAATTTACTTCCATTTCGGCTGGCGAGTGGCATTTTTTTTTATTTGATTTTTCCACCGTCTAATCTTTCGGAAATATTTTATTTTATGTCTAAAAATATAATTCTATCTGCAGTGTGATATTTTAATCAATTTTTCATCTGCAAATAAAGATATTAATTTTTTTTTTCGAGAGGAATAAGATTTTTTTCTTAATTTAAATTTTTATTTAAAGTTGAGAAGCATATTAAATTTATTCTGGGATGTTTTTGACTTTTCTGCCCTCCGGGAAATAAATAGTCATTTTGTTGTTCGAAAATTATTGTTGGTAATACGAGAAATTTATTCCCCAGTGTATTTTTTACATAAAGTCATTACAAGTGTCAAATTTGCATTGATATTGCAGATTTTAGTTTTTATTTATTTATTTTTTTGAATTAATTTAATTTAATTTTTTTTATCGATCTAAAAATATACATTTAATAAATTAATTAAGCGGATATTAATTTAATTACTTGCCAAACTTGTTTACCACGTCCGCTATCAAATTACGCCCGATAATTTGGTCACTCGTGCACGCTGCCCAGATATACACATATATAAAATATTTTTTCCATGTTTATCTGGCAAGTTTCATATGATTTTGCCAGTGTATAAAATTATTTTTACTTTTTTTCGTTTGAAAAAACAACAAAAAATTGTCTGAGTGTATGAGAATAATTTTTTTTTTTACATGATTCAAAAGTTAATACGTCGACACGTGTCATTAATTTGTCCGATTTTTTTTATTTGAATGTCTTTAGGCCCTCTGAGGAGCATCTCCGCCGGATGTTCTTCATTACAAAACTCTTGTCGGCATCCTCTGATGCTCAATTTTAGTTCCGAATTTACGAAAACATGAAAAAAATAACAACCTTTATTCCTAAATGTCCGCGATAAAATTTGCAGATAAAATATTGAATTTTTTTATTTATACAAATGGAAAAAAAATAATATAAAAAGTTTAAATTTAGTGCTGAGAATTTTTGGCGTCGAATGACTGCTGCAGTAAAATGTATCGACTGTTGATATATATTTCAATTTGTATATATATATATATATCTGAGATATACAATTTACTTATTTTTCTGAGAGGGGCGGGAGTCAAATAAAAAATAAATTAAATTATACTGAAATATATTGAATATACAATTCAAAGTTTTCCTCTAATAATAAAAATTTTCACGGCTCTCATAAAATCTTTATATATATATGTATATATAACGAGATTTTTTTATTGTATACATGTTTGAAAGTAAACAAAAAAATCCAGTCTACATAAAATTGTCATAAATTCTCGATTGACAATAACTTTCGTGAGAATATTTATTTTAGATATATAAGTATACATCCATATTATAAACCGAAATTTATTACTCTTTGTGGTATTTTACAATTTTCATCTATTAAAAAAATTGTTTTTTATTTCGCATCACTAGAATTTCTTAAAATTAACTTATTTATTTATTAAATTTATGTTAAAGTATACCTATAAGATGAATTTTAAGGTTTTTTGGTGACATAAAAAAATTTAATTCTTTTGAAAATTTTCCAGGGGATATGCTCTTCTTAGTAATTTGGCAGTTTTCGTGATTTTTTTTTGGTTTTCGGTTGATAACTCAGTAGCTACGCGAGATAACAAAAAATATTATGAAATCAAAATGATTGAGAATGAAATTATCTAAAAAAAACGTTAGATAAATTTTTTCGTATCTTCGTTAGTTTTTGAGATAATATTGATTTTTTGAAATTTTTAATTTTCAAAATATTTCAAAAAATTATCGTGATACAAAAAAATTTTATTTACAATTTTTAGAGAAAATTTTATCCTTAATCATTTTACTTGATACGAAAATAACGAATAAAAATTAATTTCATTCAGAAAACAAAAAAAAAACTCCTTTGTGCCTGACCCAACTAAGGTTATACTACTAAAAAAAAATCGAAAAATTATTAAAATATCTCCCAACTTCGGTTTAAAAAATTTCTCACATTTTTTCGTTAATTTTTAACAGGAATTCAGTTCTAATTTTTCAATTTCACTGACGTAAAAAACAATTATTCAACTTTTTGGCGCGATATCCGTTAATTAATTTTTTTGACATAATTTTTTTCCATGCATAAAAAAATTTTTTTTTTCACTGTTCATCGAGTGTATTATATAATCGACCATGAATATACATTTATACAAATGCACTTAAATGTATAATAGTATAACGACTTACATGGTTCTTCCGCATGCGACGTCGTCGTCCATTTCTCGACGAAGCTGCTGCTCAGGAGGAGGTATTGAGTTCTGTATCATGTTGGGCTATAATACATTTTTTATCTGATTGGGGGGATCTTCTTTATGGCAGGGTGTTCCGTATACTCTTGGTTATACTCTCCCTCTGCTCACCTCGCGCGATGTAAGGGCCTGTACGTGGGGTAGAAAACTCGGAACGAGAGTCATCGCTTCGTATACACTGTTACATATTCACCCCCTCTCCGTCTCTGCAGTCGTATAGATCACGTTTTGTGTCTTGTGCAATTTTTCTTTTTCATTTTCTCACCCCAACGAAAAAAAATAGATTCAGCAGAGGGTAATAAAGTTTGCAATATTTTTTTCCGTTAGTTTGGAGTTTGAATGAAAATAGTGTATAGATATTTTCGAGATGGCAACGAGGGAGGTGGTGGGACGAAGGTCGAGGGCGGTAAGAGAGAGAGGCTGAGGCCAACTCGGGGATTGAAAAGCAATTTCCCCGCTCGGGGACCGCGGGGGTGTAGACGCCAGGGGTATGAAGGGCTTTATATTAATGATCCAGATATATTATCGGACGTGACCGAAATTGCTGTCAAAAAAGTCGGATATTGGATCGAAGGAGATTGCGAGATGCTTCTCAGTTCCTTATATGTATTTGACTGTGTATATATGCTATTTTGACACTTATTGGCCTTTTTGATTGCCATCAATCATCTTGGATGATTGTTTTCAATCTAAAAAAAAAAATCGGAATTTTTCCATCATCAAAAAGTCTTAAAACTATAATAAATACTTATTGATTTTTATGTTTTATTTATTTTAATGCATTTAAAAGGTGTTTTAGGACGTTTAGTTGACATAAAAAAAATTTTCCAACGGTAAACCCCTTGGATAACGTGGTTTTCCTGATTTTTTTTTTAGTTTTTTAGTAATAACTCCGTAAATATGCAAGATAATAAAATTTTTTACTCGAGTTTAACAATTGGAAATTAAATTTTCTATAAAAAATGTAGAATAATATTTTTTTGTATTTCGTTTAGTTTTTGAGATATCGATTTTTGAAAATTCAAATTTTAATTAATTATCGAACATTATTGAAAAAAAAAGTCGTTCGGCTTTTTAGCGATAGTATCGCGGTAAATGTCATTTGAAAATTTTTTTACTGACTAATTTTAGGAGTTAAAATTGCAATTCTATCAAAGGATGGTTTATTTAAAAACATTTCCAGTAAAATTTCTGTGATAACAGGACAAAAAAATTTTTTTATCTCATCAAAAAACTAGAATTAGTGTAAAAATATGTTACATATTTAAAATTCATATATATCTGAACTATGAAATCAATAGAATAAATAAAATTTCCTTGAAAACGTTAAAAATATTTTTTTTTGCAGTTCTAAGTAGCATTAAAAAAATTTAAAAATCCGATAATTAAATTAAACATTGATTAAAATCTGACGCGGAATATATCGAATAAGATTTAAATGTAAACTTTGTAAAAATTTTTAAACCTCTGTGAAAGGAAAAAAATTTTTTTCCCCCTTTTAGAAGAGCCAATTGAGCAATAAAGAATTTTTCTTATCTACTTGCGTGTACTTGCGTTCTCTTTTTTTTTTTTTTACTTTTTTTATCGGCTAGCTTATATATGCGGGCACTTTGAAAAGTTGGCGGAAGTCGTTCATTATGTACACACACACGCAATAAAAGTATGTGTATAAAAGTGTGAATGATAGTATATATACAAGTCGTATGATGATAAAGTCAACTAATTATTTATTCTAATGTTTCAGATGCAGATATGAATGGACAACGACGAAATGTTCTCAACTGAGCCAGGAAAATCGTGCCAACAATTTCGAGCCAGACGAGTGAGTATTTTATTTTTTCTGTCATAATTACCTGCACATTGAGTTGTACATACAAGTGTGTATATTAAAAGCAAAGTATAATAGGCTGCGGGTATGAAGTTTTGAGGCGTCCAAGCCTGGTGTCAGCCAGTCGAGTCTCAAAGACCAATTTCCGTTGGCCTTTATTTACATAGTTGAGCATACAGAGCGGATAACACGGGGCCAAAGTTGCTGGACTAGATGTAGAGAGACACGGACAAACTATACTCGCACCAGTCGCTCTATAACATACGAGTATATATGACTTTCCTTATTCCCCTCGTGCACTGTTATAATACCTCTGTTGTGTGTGTCTCTCTCCTTTTCACCGTTGATTTCCATATCGTCGTAATTGTAATGCACATTCATTATCGCTCGCTACCGCGAGCAAATTAACATTCACTTTGCGCTCTAAATACTCATATTATTATTTTACTTTAAAATTTTTTTCATGTTCCATTATATCGGCATTATCAAGTTATTCTATTTGAATTTCAGACGATTTTTTCTATTTGATTGTTACAGTCAATAGCGTGTAACCGTCGAAAAATTATCTTTTAGTAATTTTAATATGTTTGATGGTTACAACAAATTTTTTTTGTTGATAAAAAAATTAAAGGCGTCTCTCTTGGAAATTTTGGAATTTTTCGTCGATGGTTTTTGTCGTTATCTTGGTAAATATGGAAGACAGTTAAATATTAATTAATTTTTTTCACATCTTTCTTGTGATAATTTTATTTATTTCAAAATATCTCGAAAACAAAGCAAAGAATTAAAAAAGTTTATTCTACAATTTTTGTAGACAATTTAATTCTTTATAATTTAAATCTTATGATATTTTTTATTATTTAGCATAGTTAATGAGTTATCGGCTACAAATTGAAAAAAAAAATCACAAAAATCGTGATATTACCAAGAGGTACCACTTTAAAAATTCAACAAAAAATAAAAAATTTCATTTTCTCCATCAAATATTACATAAATTATTGTTAAAGTTCGTTTAAACTCAAAAAATGAAAAAATAACATTTTTGGCTGATTAAACATAAGTTTTTCTACTCGAAAAAGACAAAAGTAGTAAAAAATCCGCGATAAACTGCTATTTTTGTTTCTAAAAAAATTTTTTTCATATAAAAAAACACATAATAAATCTAATATCAGTTTCAGAAGGCATGTTACAACAAAAAATACCATAAAGCACATTTTTAAAAACTTTTCTAAACATCATAAAAACAAAAATGAAGATATCCAACTAATAATATGCATTAAAAATCCTATAATACCGCAAATTTTCATTATTTAAATTATCTTCATCAATTAGTAAGAATAAAATCTACCCTTAGAATTTTTTTTTTACAAATTTTTCACACGATACTACTGCGGGTGGATTACGTGTGTATATACGGCCCTGTCGCGCGCCAAGAATCGAATGTGGTGGCACGTCGGCGACACGCGGACGAATCGGGCATGACAGTCGTCGGAGCGGCGAGGAGACGATAAGAGACGATGCAGCAATAAGGTTATACTGTCTATGCTAGTACAGTTGCTGGAATAGAGGCGAGGGCTGTACTTAGTTAGCGGACAATGCGGTCCCTAATGAACAGCCAGGGGCGCTCTTCCTCCTCTCGTGTTCACCCGCTTGTCCCTGTACCCATTTGCTTCACCCACAGAGACGCCGACCAGTCTGCTGAGACATCGGCATTACGTTACACCCGCATCACATTCCAATTCTCAAATTTACAACTGTTTTTCTACTCCTATCAATCGCAAAAAAATAAACAATTGAATTAGTCATTGTAAAAATTCATTAACTCAAGAAAAAAATTTGTTTCTTAAAGTTTTAGTGGAGTTTTACTCGTGAAATCTGTTGCGAGTTGCGCACCACTGTTTTTGTAATTGGATTCAATTGTCCCGCGTGTTGAATCAGCGACTGTATTCACTCTCTTGCCGAGTTTCTAGCCCTTTGACGTTGTTATATACTCTCACCTTACGTTATGTACGTAATTATTGATTTTTTTAAATTTATTTCTCATGAAATTAATTTTTTTTCACCAACTTTTAAGGTTGTAAAATTTTTTATTAGGGTACTAAGTGTTTTATAGTTGATGGATTTAATTATTAATTATGTTGAGAGTGTTTTTAAGCATTAAGTATTGCTGGGAAATTTTTTTTTCTTCGATTAATGGGAAAAAATCTGGAGTGTATTAAAAAATTTTTTTTTTATTTGGAAGAAAAAGTTAGTGATATGGTAATGGTTGTGAGGGGTGGTGGTTCATATTCGGATAAGTAGGTGTATATATGTTGTGCTCGCCACTCTTCTCTATTGGTAATATTGCAAACGGTAATTTTACTAATGGCACAGTCCTGTATCCTCCCTCACTTCCATATATTTAATCACTATTAAGTGATATACCAATATGCATCATGAACATATTATATACTTAGACAAAAAAAGTTTTTTTTTTCATCAATTTAAAAATATAACAATCATCAGACACCATTATTTATTTTTCCTTTGAAAAAAACTCGAATAAAAAAAATTTTTTATTCAATTTTTTCGATATTAAAAATTTTTTTTTGACCGAAAAATTTATCTATTCATTATTTATACAGAAAAGTAAATGTAAATATTTAATTTTCGATATGTAAAGTCGACGGAAAAAAAAGATAAGATTATTTTTTGACATGTGGGAAAATAAGAAATAAAATTTATCTTTTTTTTTTGTCTCATATCTCAACTGATTTTACTGGAATATAATTTTTTTAAAAAAGAGAAATGAATAGAAAAGAAATCTTTTTTATCACTGTTGAGGGATAGAACCCAAAAAATAATCTGATTCTTTACAATTTACCATGTGTAAAGTATTTATACAAGATATAGACAGATGAGTGTAGCATTTTCCACATCACATGTGTCTTGTCTCGTCTCTCGCGGCGCCCACCTAATCGCCCAAGCAAACAGCATACTTCTGCATATTTTTTCAAGTTTTTTTCTTTCGTTTTTCGTCGGTTAGTCCCCAGAGATACACGTCTATTCAAACAAGATGCAAAGGGACGCGTGCGCCTCTGCTATTCCCTTTTGCTTCATGCCTTGTGTGTGTTTCACGTACCACAGCCTGATGGACGAGCTAAGTAACGAACTTAATCTCACTTGGTGTGTGACGTGGCCCTGTTAGTGCTCTCCGAGCCTGGCTCTGATGGCGTGTGTGCGCGTTGTGTAGTGGGGTTATAATGAGCGGTCCATTAGCGTTGTGCGCAACTTCTGGAATATGTCTCACGCATCTGCTATTCAAACTTTTTTTTTCCCTTCTAGTATTATTTTTTATAGTGAGAAATTTAATTAATAGTCTTGGAAATATCATTTAAAATATATTCATTTACTCGACGATATTTTTTATTGGATTTTTAAGTCTCTGAAAAAATTATCTCAATTATTTCCGAATATGTTTATTCGATAACTCGGTAAATAAGCAAGATAGCGAAAAATTTTATGAGAATTAAAAGATAGAGAATTTAATTTCCTATAAAAAATGTGAAATACATTTTTTTCATAATTTGCATTATTTTTGAAATATTTTTAAAAACAAGAATTTTTAAAAATCTGTAATATTTCAAAAATTAAGAAAGTTATGAAAAAATTTGTTTGACATTTTTTGTAGATAATTTTATCCTGAATCATTTTAGTTGAATAACATTTTCCGTTATCTTGCTTAGTTAAGGAGTTATTAACGGAAAATTAAAAAAAAATTTATGAAAATACCAAAATTTCAAGTTCTCATAGAAAATTTCGTTTAAAAAATCGATAAACAAATGCGTTTTTTTTTTTTTAATGTTTGCCTTTTTAAAATTATTGATGGGATATTTTTTTGATTTTTAATGATAATAAAAGAGTGAATTTTTTATACTTATTGAATTTAATATTCTGCAGTGACGTTCGGTTCACATTGAAATTTCCATAATTCTGGCTTATACAGAAAATGACAGCTTTTAACGTTGATGCACAGTTTATACTGGGCATATTATTTTAAGTGACACCAACTGTATAATTCAAGTTTTCCGTACGACGATGCGCGCATGGTGTGCGAAGAAACGAGACGCTTACAGTGTGTATAAGAGCAGCAGCAAAGAAGCGACGAGTTTATATATAAAGTGTGTTCGTTGTGCGCCAAGAGCATCAAGTAAAAGCATTGAGGGTTGGACAGGGGTGAGTGAAATGAGCAGGGCGCTGAAGAAGGTCGCCACGGTAATGGCATCGTCGTGTCGTCCCGCACAGAGTTGCAAGCTCTCGTTTTATCGTCCGTGGTTCTCAACTAATCCATTTTTCACTCAGTTTAATTCAACCAATAAATCGTTTATAACCTCATTTTTTTTTTCTAAATCCACTTACTCCGTCAAATTTATACAAAAAATCGCTTTTTTCAACTAGAAAAAAAATTTTAACCTCCAGAAAACTATTTTTTTAATGAATGAAAAAATAAAAACTCATGATTTCAAGTCATTAAACCTTTATTTCACTCATATTTAATAGCAAATAAATTTATTACCTATTTCTACAATTATTATTATTAATATATATTAAAAAAAAATTTTTTTCAGCCATAAAAAATAATTTTTTGATAATTAGAAAGTAGTTTGTTTATTTTACACTTAGTATAATAAAAAAGAAGCTCTTCTTTATTTTTAAATAATTTTAAAATTGTTTTAATGCCAGAAAAAAAATTAAAAATTGTGATCTGATGGCTTTATAATTTTTTTTTATTTATGTTGACTAGTAAAAAAATAATTTTTTTGCCGATTATTATAATTGTTATTGTTATAATGATGATTTTTTTTTTTCAAAAGGTCGTATATTTGTTCGTATGAATAGGGTGACCTAGACGTCGAGCAAGTTGCGGCGTTGATTGCACCACAAAGGGTGCAATTATGTGGCCCTCGAGCAATCACCGTGGATTCTCTATATACCATTTGACCCCTCTCTTATACTCCGACCAATGCCTTCTCATCTTTTTTTTTATTTTTCAGTTGTCTCTGATGCTCATCTAAAAAAAAAGTTTCTAATATTTTTCAATGGTGAGACACACTACTTATTATTAGGATGACCAACGCGGAGAAAATTGTTTTTCAAGTCTCATTATGTCGACCGTAAAAATTCAATTATAAATCTACAGATGTATATGTACGAATGATGTAATATATGCCGGAATGACCTCTCTCTCTGCGCGCCGTCTACTGGCAGACCTCCTGCCGCGGCGCATTAGCTTCCACATCGCCTCTAGCTAATGGCCTATACGATAATTAAGTGGGCCCTTGTATGCTGTACATACTGTGTGTGTGTGTAGCTATCAAGTGCCACTGCTCGGAAATTTAAACTTATATAATGAACACATACAAAACATCGAGTATTAAAAATTATAAGTTTGAAAATTTCTTATTTTGGCTAAATATTCGCTGAATATTTCAGTTTTTTGAGGAGGGACCGATTAAAAACCACGTGAAGGAGTTGTCAATTTTTATAAGTGCTAATAAATAGCTTTAACATAATTATTCTCCATGAATTTCCATGAATTTGAGGTTTATAGGGTGGCCGGTGGTTCTTAAAACGACGCTAGGGGGTTGATGATTTTTTTGGGTGTTTTTGGGACTCTCAAGTAGCTATCAGAATAATATCATCGCGGGGGAAAGCATTTATTACTTTATTCCATGGCTATTTTTTTATAAATCGGAGGTTTAGGGGTGTGTGATGGTCTATAAAATGACGCCGGGGGGTTGTAAATTTTTTGAGGTATTTTGGGGACTGTAAAATAACTGTAGAAAAAATATCTTTGTGAAGAAAATCATTTAACATTATATTTCATGATTATTTCTCAAAAATTTGAGGTTAGGGGGTGTGCGATAGTGTTTGAAATCAGTCCAGGGGGTTGAAAATTTTTTTAGCAACTATTAAGATTTCAATGCAACTATTTTAGCAATTTTATGGCAAAACAAACCATTTAACACTATAATTCATAATTATTTTTCATAAATTTGAGGCTTGGGGGTGTTTAATGGTCTTAAAAACGACGCCAGGGGGTTGTAAATTTTTTGAGGTGTTCTGGGGACTGTAAAATAACTGTAAAAAATATATCATCGTGAAGCAAAGCATTTAACACTATATTTTATAATTATTTCGTGTAAATTTGGGGTTTACAGTGTTTGTGATGGTCTTTAAAATGAATCCAGAGGGGTTGCAAATTTTTTCGGCTGTTTTTTCAACTCTAATTCAACTATGGAAAAAATTCCATTGCTAACCAAAACATATAACAATACATTACATAATTATTTCCCATGAATTTGGGGTTTTGAGGGTAGTTAATGGTCTTAAAACCGGCGTTAGGGGGTTGCTGATTTTTTCCGATGTTTTCAACGATACTAATGGTATTAATTAATTTATAGTACATGAAAAATACCCAAAATTTCATTAATTAATGGAATAAAAAAAACTTGTTTATATACAACTGTTAATATAGGCATTAAAAAAATAATCTCGACTTTTGCTGGCTATTGCCATGGGGCCAGTGAGTAGTAGGGGCCACCGCGTTATTGCCTGTTGGGTGATTTATCTAGTAATACTGGCCGACAGGCTATATGAGTCGCTGCGGGGTAGGGGAAAGTGAGCTTTCACGCTGAAAATTAAAAACTCACTTTATTACACGTCTCATTCTGCGTCTAGTCCCTCTCGGCCGACTTAATATGAGACCATACCTGATGAAACGAATATTATTAAAGTTTGTTGGCACGCGAAACCTGTGAAATATTGCTGGGCTTGCTCGCCAACTCCTATCCATCCCACCTTATATACTCTCTCTGTTTTTTCGGACCTTTTTGTTATTATTACACAGGATCTCGTGTATATGCTGATGATTTTCTTCCTCTTTTTTTAACTTGCCATCAGTTGCAAACAAGCTTTTAAGCGTCAGCACGGGCATTAACATGTCTCATGTACATTAAATTACCTCCGTGAATTTTTATTAGTGTTTTTAAAATTTTTTTTCTTGAAAAAAAAAAAAAAAAAACAATTTTTTCCCTTCGAAGCAATGTTTAAACAGTTATAAAGTAGATTTTTCACCCGTCATAATGAATTTTATCGTAAAATAAAATTTAATTATTGGAAAAAAAAATTTATTTTTCATTTTAAAAAACAATAATAGTGGGTAAAAAAATGAATTATCATTTTTAGGGGTGAAAAATAATTAAGGGCATGAGATTTAATTTTTTTCGGATGATTTTATATAAATTTAAATTTATTAAAAGATGAAAAAATCTAGTTATTAAATTTTTTTTATTATAATAGAGGAACATATTTCATTTTGTCGATATGAATAAGGCAATTATGACGAAGAACTTTGGTATCTTGCTCATATCAGTCGCGAGAATGAATATATATGATGATGTCCGTCAAAATAAGTGATGGAACTGACCCAACATTGAGATCAAACAATTCCACTACTCGGTGGAATTTTCTTATTAATTTTTTATTTTTATTTCATTCGGTTGAATATTTTTTTTTTATTTTTCCTTTGAGACAATTAGAGGTTGTAAAATTTTTTTTCAAGGGGTTAGAGGTTATATTTAGATTGTGATAGGGGATTAAATGGTGTCGAGAGTGGTTTTGAGCTCTTGCTGGAGTGCCAAAGGGGTTAGGGGGGCAATAATATAGGAAAGAGGGATTTTCTCCATCAGTCTCTTCAGCGGAGCAATATCCATCCACCCTGCATGCCTACCGCCCCTGTATTATCGGTGTGTACCGACGACCCTCAACAATTTATTTATTGCTGCTTCTCACTCACGCACCACTTCTAACACTGCAGTGTTATTGCATTTTTCAAAATCATAGCTTTATCCCTTCATTAATCGACTTGGTCTCCGAGCACGTATATTGATCGACAAAAAATTGTTTTTCATCCCCTATTACCGTTTTGATTAAATTCCACCCTTATAAACGTTTTTATTCAAATAGATAAATATTCCATCAATAAAAATAATAATAATTATTAAATATTTTCTTTTTCATCAAATTTACATTTTCTGTTTGAAAAAAAAAAATTTTTTTTCGCAATTTTTTGATCAATTAATAATAAAAAACAAATTTTTTCTAATTTTTTTCATTTGAAATTTCATTTCTAGACTTGGAAAAAAATTTTTTTTTGGTAAATTTTTATTATATTAAAATGAAGAAAAAATTTTTATGCATATATAAATTTATTTAAGGGTTATTAAAAATTTTTTTTACAATTTTTAATATTTTTTTTATGTTGTGGAATTGTTAATAGTGTATTTTCGATGATTAGATAACCTAAATTTTTATGGATTCGTTGTTTTTTCCTTTTTTTTTTGTTTCTTTCATGCAAAACAGCCCAGTATACAAAAGTGAAGAGTAAAAGATTAGTGCAAAATGGAGTAAGAGCTCGCGCGCGAGAGAGTGAGAGAGTCGATAAAAAATTCACCGAGTGAATAAATCAACGGACGCCGTACGTTCTGCTTTTAGACTAAGTATCCCGAGTAGCCCTCACTCTCCTCTTGCTTTTTCCCATTGCCTCAAAGTGTATCTGAAAAAGAAAGAAAGTAAAAAAAAATAGAAAGACACGGAAAAAAAATATTCCAGGCTCGCACGATTCTCAAACGTTGCCTTTTACATCTGTATATCCTACGTATACTCCTGTATATCTACCTCCCCTGTCTGTGCACTCTGAATTCACTTCTGAGTCCATTCAGATGGACATCGGCTTTGCTCGGGATCTTTTCGCGATTCCATTTCCGTCACAGCGTCAAAGTAAATTCACTGATGTTGGCCAACTTCGAACGCAGCCATATAAGCCGAGAAAAAAATAAATTTAGTTGAAAAAATTCTTAAAAAATCCTCATTCTTGCATGAAAAACAAACAAAAAATTTTTTTTTTTCAAATTCACCCCTATAAATAATTAAGTAGGAGTGTAAAAAATTAATTTTAGTTTTGTGAAATGTATTTTTTATTATTGACAAAGTGTATAGCAATGTGTGTTATTGTGAGTTGGCGAGTGCAAGTAGAGATCGTTCAGGGGTCGCAGGAGTCGTCGACACGAGGGGTGGGAGTGTGGGCGCGGAGGGGGTTGGTGGGTATAGAGGCTGCCGGCTCATCTTGTAATGGACTCAAGAGACAGCCGAGTCGGCTAATGGAGCTTCTGCTCTTCCAGAAAAGCTCTTAGTGTATATATCTGTGCCACGCGAGTATTGATATACTTACACATTGACATCTACATACGCACACATAAATCTGCCGTTAAAATAAAATTTCAGTCTAACGATAAATATTAAAAAAAAAAATACTATCCGCCCCACTCATAAAAAAACTTAGATTTAATAATCATTTTTTTCATTTTCTAATTTTTTTTTTTTTTTAATTCCATATTTTTTCGGTCAGTAGATAAAAAATATCTAACAATTATTTAAATATTGTTTAAACTATTTAAACAATTATTCAACACTTTAAAGTCAAAATTTTAATTTTATTTTCGATTTTTTTTCAAAGAATAAAGAATTTAATTTTTTATTTGTCAATTTTATTTTTTTTAAGCATTGATAATTTTATTAGAATATTGTTTATAAATTTTTTTAATATTTAAAAAACATTTATTAATATTATTGAATATATTTAGAATGATAAAAAAATTTTTTTAACAATGAAAAACAGCGAGATTTGGTAAAATTTTTGAATTTAAGTAGTATAAGTCAACGTGTGGTCAGAAAAATTGTAGAAAAATGTCAGAAAGTAATAAAGATTGATTCAGGAGAGTTTGAAAAGGGGTTGTAGGGGGGTGGAAATTGATATTGGTGGTGGATTGTCCGTGTGTGTGTAGTACGCGTATTTTAGGGGTTGAGATACCGGACTTGGAGGCGATTTACGAGACTCTCGTTGTGGATAAAAAAAAAAGAGAAAAAATATATATATACGAATGCCAGGAGAAAATTCACGTCCCCCTTTTTATTCCATCTTGCTTCTTATCCTTTTGGCCGTCATCCTTTCTCGTCGGTCCACTCTGGAGAGTACCGAGCTACCCCCTCATGGGCTCCCACTGCCAGTCTGATGTCCGATACATCAGCCCCATGCATAATAAATCCCTGGATGGGCAACGCGCGCGTTGGAGTGGAGCCGACTTGTCCGGGAACAGCTAACCTCCATGCAACAACCCCTGCCCCAAATTGTCCACCGCTTTTTATTTCTTTCTTATGTTATATATACATGTCTTATTTCGTCTCGCTATTGCACTGCACTGGTCGCGTTCGGTGATGGAGGATCTTTCGGGGGATATCAATATCCGGAATTGCGTCCCAGCGAAGGACCAATAGTCCTGAGAAATTTTTATTTTATCACTTTATAGAATTGATCTTTTTTTCTTCGTGACTTGAGAATTTTTTTTTCCTCATATGTTTTTACGTTTAATAAATAAATACATATTTTGTAATGTTTCAAAAATGTTTTTCAACAATATTTATGTTTAAAAAAAAAATTTCTATTTAAATTTACTTCAATTTATTTTAAATTAGAAAGGATTAAAAATTTGTTACATGAGATTTGGATTTATTATTATCTGAAATGGCGTCCAAGGATAATTAGTACTGATGGGAAATTTTTATTTAGACATTTTAAAGCACTTATCTTATTTTTCGTTGCTTGAAAAAATCATCTGGGTATTTCAAGTAAAATTATCTTCGAAACTATTGAAGATAGAAATTTTTCTTAGAAGATCTTTTTTAAAGAGAATTTTATGATCTATAAAAAAGATCTCTAACAAAATTGATCTATCTAGCACCCTTATCAAGATATTAGCAAGTGAAAAAGTCTCAATTTTTTAGCAATACACTCTTTTGGTTTTAGTCACAAAAATTCAACTAAAAAAAATTAGTATTGTTGAAAAATACGTTTTTTAAATAATATTTCATGTATTCATTATTTGTTTGAAAATTAGTACAGGGATTGTTCGAGTTAAAAAAAATACTTGTGTTATATTTATATTTATTTTGCTTCTCTTGACCTCTCGACACTGGAAAAAAATGAAAAACATAAAAAAAAAATAAAATAAATAAGACCAGAGAGAATCGACAACCTGTTGGGTTGCTCTCACCCTTCCATCCCCTCTCAACCACCCCTTATAATGAATACTTTTTCAACTCTTCATTTTTCCCCTTTGTTTCTATTTTTTTTCTCTTATGAATTTTTTTTTTAATCATACGATGGATATGCCATTCATCTGATGGAGTGTCTTGTTGAATTGGGTGCAATAGAGGTCGTGCAATGTATTATATATAACTGATAAAACCGATCCACTAGAAGATGAATTTTTTTCTCCCTCTAGTTATTTTCATAAAAACGAAAAAAAGTGGCCGGGTGACCGAAGCGTTTAGTTTAATGCACGTAATGATACTTCTACTTCTTCTCTGTCTGCGCTTTTCTTCGTGAAAAACCTCTCTCTACCACCACCACCCTCCCTAGGCCATGAAAAAGAATGGAAGAGCTCTGATGGCAGTGGTATAAGTCGAGGACAAAGTAGACGGCGTACAGAAAACCTCCATTAAAGTCCCTAGAAGTGATTAGTGCAACCCCCACCCGCGTCAAATTTATCGTGACGATGCTGAGCACTCAATATTCCCCCGGAATTTACCAAGACTTAAAATATACCTATATACACACGTCAATTAATTCGATTAACGAATTATCGAGATTTGGCGCTCCTTATAATAGACGGGGTGGTTTTTTTCACGACAAATTTTTCTTTTTTTTTTTTAATTAATTAAAGTCACTCTGCTGTAATTAAAGGAAATCATTGTTTTTTTTTTGTACATTGATATACCCGCGTGCTTGAATACATGACGAAGCAAAAAGAAAAGAAAAAAAAATCGGAGAGGCTTGTACATAATAGAGGGTGCGAGAGAGGGGAAAAAAGGTCAGGGTAGTCTTTCTAATTTAATCTGTCGAATGATTCCGTGATTCTCAGGGTACCGGCAACCCTTTCATTACTTAGCTACCACCCTTCAGCCCCGGTAGTCGCTGCGCAACAGTATAAATCAACGGCCAGTGTAATTTTTGTAATGGGAGGTGTGTCCTTGGAGGGGTTATATGCCTGTAGTGGGGTTTCATCGGCATTTAGTGGGGATGTCGACGGTTGCATGATTTTAAGAGGGGTTGCTGAGGCTTGCTAAGGCACAATAGGGGTGGTAATGCTATTAGCAATTATTGTAAATTTGCAAATTTTATTCATTTAATTTTATCAAAATTTGATTTTTCTCCTGCGATTTTAATCGCTTAATATTTTTTTTTACATAAATTACATCCCTCCAACAAATTATTTAAATAAAAAAAAATTTATTTCCACATTTTAGATAGTTAAACAAATTTTTTTCAAGGATTTTTTGTTTTGTTTTTCTAAAAAAACTTATGGTAACACCATAAAATACACCCCCTGAGAGAGGGTTGTTGATAAGCCACCTATTGTTGATAAGGTAGAAATGCTTATAAGTGTCATAGTTGGAAAAAAACGTCTTTATCGACGCCATGTAATCGAAAATATTATCATAAATAATTTTTTTTTAATTGATTTATATGAAAATTTGACTTTTTATATCGATTTTCAATTCTAAAATGATTGATATTAATTTGACGGGTATTAATAAACAATTATGATGAGTGATTACATTCGAGTGGTGGTAAATAATCAATTTTAATCATGAATTGACAGAAAAAACTTCGAATTGAAATAAACACGAAATTTAAAGTCTTTTTTAAAATTTTTATACTGTTAATGCTTCATTTATTTTTTTTCATAGTCTGAAAAGTTAATTAATTCAATTAAAAACTTTTTTATCAGCAGGAAAAATTTTTTTTGAATTAAAAAATAATGATTTAAGAATTTATTCTTCGTTTAGTTCAATGTTTTTTTGCTCGGGAATGTCGATTATGTGCGTCTGAGTGCCAGCACGCTGCGAGTCAATTGACTACAGTAGGAGAGAGAATCCGAGCGTGACAGATGGCACGTGGTGGGGATATATCTTGCAGAGTGGGGATAAGGGGTGTCAGGTGGGAGAAGTGGAGACGAGCGCGCGCGCCATCAGTGGTGGGGATTTATCGGAACTATGTGTAGTGGCGTGCCGCGGAACGACACACGCGACAGTTTACAGCCGGCTGCTGTAGCGCATACAGTTATTTTCACGCTGTCAATAATTTCATTGTGTATATCCGAATAAATCGGTAATAACATCCCTGATATATTGCAATTAAATTCGTGCGATTATTCCTCGACAAGAAAAAATTTTGTGTTCATCTCACGTGTGCGTGTGTGTGAATAAATTAAAATTAGACATTTTTTGTGGGGGTTTCAAGAACAAGTTCAAAATTGCTCCTAACGCGAAGAAGTCCGCACATGGCTCAAGTTTGCCAGGTAATTTAAAAGTGTTTTTTTTTTCTTTTATTTTATTCGATTTTGCCTTTTTTATATTGTGGATATTTATTTGAATTTACTTTGATTGGATTTCCAAGCATCAGATTTAATTAAACGTGTTTGTAACGAGGGTGAAACTCACTGTATATGACGTTTACTCAAATTACTGACTGAGAGGTATTTAAGATATGGTATAATCTGTCTTGTAGGGCTGCCGTTAGTGATGATACAAGGATTCCTTTGCGCAATAATCCCCTCGTGCAATGCTGTCACTTGATAGCATTGTTTTCATCCATATAAATCTGTAAAATATTAATTTTCAATTGTTTGCAGTCCTATTTATTTATTGTAACTAAACAAAACTAAACAAAAAGAAACTTTTTTAAATTTTTATCTTAGAAGGAATAATTTTTTTGTGGAAGTTTGTGTTTAAAATATTTTTTTTTATATTATTGAAATTGAATTCTAATTCTTTGATGTTAGACGCTTATTCATGGAGAAGTTTAGATTTGAATGTGAATCGTGTATGGGGTTGGAAAAGTAGGCAGAGGGGGTTGTAGAAAAATTTTCATTCATGTTAATCCTCGTTCTATCACTTTATTATTTGCATTAGCATTGAGTATAATTGAAAAATTCGATAGTTTAAATAAGCGGATTTGTGTTTAATAACAATAGATAAATAATAAAAATAAAGTTTTTTAGTTTATATTCAATTGAGATTAATTAATTTTCATGTGAATATATGATTGAAAAATTTTGATTTCAATTTATTATGTGTGTTATTCAATCATCAAATATGTTAATTTATTCCTGATTAATATCGATAATTGTTAGCGACATTTAATTAGGTAAATTAATTATTTTACTATATAATATTGAAGAAAAAAATTTTTCTGCACATTTATTTTTATACTAATGTTTAATTTTTGAATTAAAACTTTGTTTTTTATGCGACATGTAGCAGAAAAATGTGGGTTTTTTTGTTGAAAATTTTTTATATTTTGACATTTGAGGAAAAAAACGAATTTTTCCGTGAAAAAAATTTTTTTATTGGATTTAATGAAAGAAAAATCATTTTTTTCGTGGAAATTTTTTTAAAATGGAACTTAAATGGATAAAAATGAAGTTTTAGATTGAAAATTAGTTGGATATTTTTGTTTGAAAAGTTTTTTTGTTGTTTTTTAATTGTAATATACTATTAAATTAGTGGATTTAATTAAGCGAGTGGATTGGCTGTGTGACGCGTGGCAACATCAAGCGAGTATATATATTGGGGAAGTGATGGAAAAAACAATTCCAGTAATGCCAACGATAATTTCCGAGTCGTCGGGCGGCCAATAAAAAGCCACTTTGCCCGATCGAAATATCAAATATAATCCTCTTAAGTCGGCGGTGGCTGGGTATACCACAACCCCCGCGTCTCGCGTCCGTGCGCGATATCTCACAGGCTGACCATCGCTCTCTCGCCGCATACACCCTATACACTTCGCCTCTATTATATACACGAGAGTTAACTTGCTCGACCTCTCGAAGCCTTGCTTTTACGGCGATTGAAAATACGCCAAGTCCTCGGGCGTCCCGCCAGGTGGCGGCACACTGTCCGCTCCGAGTTTGTATACTCGTCGCCGAAAAACTCACTTCCCCACACATATCGTCCAATACTTCTACTTTGACGAATAGCCTCCTTGGCAGATGAATCTAACCAATCTCTCTCTATGTACCTATATAGAAAATTTTTTTCATCCCCTATATTCCTCTGTATATATTGGTACCATATATTTTACCTTTATATTGGGTCAAAGTATCGTGACTTTTCACTTGAATTTACGACTGAAAAGTTTTTTATTCCATCAACAATTTGTATAATTCAATTTTTATAATGTAAAAAAAATTCTTTTTTTTTTTGTTTTTTGATTTATTTTTTAAAATAGATTGAAAAACATTGGTTTCAATCTACCAAAGATATCTCGAATCTTTCGATTATCAAGATTCTCAACTGCAATCCCCTTCCCTAACTCAACTCAACTGAAAAAAGTTACGACTCGACTAAAAAAATTCTTTACATAAGTAACATCTCAAAAAAAAAAAATCTCTCTTAACTAACAAGTTGTTGTAAAAAAACCAAAAAAAAATAACAAAAATTCCAAGATTTCCAATTTTTTCTAAAAAAAAAAAAAAAAAAAATTGGATCGAAAAAATTATTTTTCGCAACTATAATTGAATTTTAGACATGAAATTATTAATTAAAATAGTACTCCTACCCCTTCCCATCAAAATACGTTTATATAAATTTTTTTTTTCATCCCCAATATGATTTAAAATAATCCCTATATATTTTTTTTTTCTCTAGAGACTAATTAAATTACTAGGGAAAAAGTTGTTTATCAATTAAATAGAATTTTTCTTGTTTTTCTTAAATACTTTTAGTTGAAATGGATTTTTATTTTTATTATTTTTTTTGTTCGTCCGCCACTCAGATTTACGCTGCGAGGGAAAACGACTATATCACTGTGTGAGAGCGAACTCGTTCACTGACGTGCCGACGGTATTGGCCGTGTGCGAGGATATCTTTCGATTATCAAGACCGTCGGCCGTCTTAGTTTTACTCCCTTCTTTCATCTTGCCTCTGCGCACCTACACTTGGCCAACAGAGACACGCTATATAGATAGAACCAATGCTTCAAAGCGTACTGCAAGATAGACCATTGTCTTCTTTGCTCTTTCAATTAATGTTTTGATTGATTTTACCCTCTCTCAAGGCCTCACTCTTCACGACTAAGCTGCTCTCTTTACGAAGTATCGCGAATTCGCTCTTGACCAACTTGCAATGGACCAATACAACCCCTCCTTTTTTTCTTGATATAAAATGGATGTTAATTAGAAAGAGTGTGATGAAAAAGTTTGGTTTGTACTTATAAATATATTTTATCAGAATTTATAGGTCAACTAGGGGGTGGAACAGGAGAATACCACCTCTCTCTTGGAATAGCGCGCTAGTATATAGAAGGCATGATGGAATTCAATTTAAACTTATTTTTGTTCTTACAATATCTGAAATGGTGAATCTAAATATGCGAGAATAAAATATCAAATTGGCTTCGACCAATCTTTTTCTTGCTGTGCTTGAAATGCTTTTGAATTCAATATTATCTAAAATCGAAATAACGTAAAATATATATGAGAAAAATATCGGCAATGGAAAATTTTTAAAAAATAGATAATAGGGGATGATAGATCACAACATGGGCTATCTTTTAAAATAAAAATTTTAATACAGTAAAAACTGAATTGACATGAAAAAAAATCATAAATATTATTTGGAATCATAGTGAGGGTGAAAAAAAATTTTTTTCACAGGGTAAAAAAATTATCAAGAAATATCAACTCAGTTTTTCACGTACCCTCTATTTTATTTCACCCCTTTTTCAATTTTTTTCCCAAAAAATCATTAATAGAAATTTTTATTGAAAATTTTGAAGAAATAGATTCAACTCATTTTTTTGGAGGTATCTTACTACCCCATATACCCCATATTTAGCCCTTTTTCAATTTTTTTATATTTATTAAATAAAACAAAAATTGATAAATATTTTTTTTTCATTTGAAAATTTTGAAAAAAATTTTTTTTTTCCCCATTTACCCTTTTCCCTCTTCTCTTTTTATATTTTACTGTTTTTGTTGGTTTAATTTTCTGTTTATTAAGGGTAAAAAAAATTAATTTTATAAAATTGATTCATTAAAAAAATGATTTATCTGAAATTTGGGAAAAAAATGATTTGGATAAATAATTGATTGATCGATCGATTTGATTAAATATTTAAATAGTGTGAAATTGGATTATTTTTATTAAATAATAGAAAAAAAAATCTTTCAACGGGTGTTTTTGTCTGTATATATATAAGTATATTATAAGCCGGCGTGCAAGATCGAAAGCACAGCGTCCAATATATACCTTTTCACCGAGTTGAGAGCCAATATTCATAAATCACCCCTTATACTCTTAGAATGAGCGCCGACTTTTTTTTTGTTCAAATATACACACACATATACAGACATCGCATAAAAGAAACGTGTGTATATGCATGTTATAGAGAAAAAAAGGGGCAATGGTCAGTCTCAGATGCGGGGGATGAAGATCGCGAGCCAAGAGAACGAGATGAAGGCGGGTAGTGGAATAAAGCAAAGAAAGAGCCGTATATATATATATACATATAGTGTAAGGGTATAGGTAAGGGTAGTAGTGGCAAAAGAGGGAAAAAATGTCTGAGATTCTATTAAGATCTCAGTAAGTCTTGTTACACGGAGAAGCCATGCCGCAAATCTCGCAATAAAACAGCCAGTAGTATAACACCGATCTGCACACTTCTCTCCCTCTCTTTATTTTCATCCCTGTATCCCGTTTTTTTCACTATTATAGTGTGAAAATAATTTTTTTTCATTGAAAAATTTAATTTTTCATAATTATATCCTCAAAATTTGTATAATTAAACAATAATTACATTATTTTATATCGTATAATTTAAGTTAAATAATTTTTAAAGCAAGTTTCAGTAGAAAAGCGTACGTTAAGTCAGCCAAAAAAATTTTTCAGTAGTAAAACCTATGTTATGTCAGACAAAAAAGTTTTTTTTTCTCATTTTAAAGTAAATATACTTAAACAATTTTTTTGTGTTATTTTTTATTCAAAAAAGTAAAAAATAAATTTTATCAAATTTTTGAAGGGAATATATTGAAAATTTCACCGTTTTCATCATTTTCGTCCAGTTTTTCACTAATAACTCGATAACTAAGCATAATTTGAAAAAATATCATCAGTATTAAATAATAGAGGATAAAATTCTCTACAAAAAATGTTCCTTAATTTTTTTACATATTTCTTTTATTTTTCGAGATATTTTGAAAAATAAAAATTTTTAAAAATCAGTTATAACTTAAAAATCAAGAACGATACAAAAATATTTATTTGACATTTTTTTTACAAAATACTATACCAAATCATTTAAGTTGAATAACATTTTTCATTAACTCCGTTAATTAACGAGTTATCATGAAGAAACACAAAAAAAAAATCACAAAATTTCTAAGAAATACACTTCTTAAAAAATTTTAACTAAAAAAATGTTTTTTTCCTAAATTTTAATCAAACGTTTTATAACTTATGCAATAAATTCGGGTTTTTTTAATTGTATAAATAGTGCCCCGTTGATTAAAAATGCAATAAAAAAAAATAAAAATACGACATAATTATGATAAAAATAATTTCTCGTGCATATAATATTTATATTTCTGTGATTTTATATTATGTACATGAACAGACTTTAAGGACTTGATAAATTGGAGCGTGCATAACGAGCAGCAACGGGGAAAAAACCGAGATATAGAGTGGGGAGGACCGAGATTCATTGTACTAGAGAGAGTGTAGAGTGCAGAGGGTAAAGCCAAAAAATTTTAATTTTATCCCTAACAAGAGTGTGCGCAGGGTGAGGCACGTAAAGGGGGGCAGGCTGCGTCCTCTCGTCGTCGTCATTCCTCTTGATCCCTTTCCCGCAGTAGAAAGCTCTTGAGGACCGCGGGATTTCATCCTTCAGGATCATTATATCGCCAATTAGAAGATCGCGACGAGCTTTGGCGACGCCTAACAAGCTTCTGCAGAAGAGCACGCGCGCCAGGGGCCCCTTGTGTGCGTGTCACGCACTTTGTTAATTCAATTGCGTCCACGAATAATTAATAAAAAAAATATAAAATTACGTGCATAGTCCCTATGTTTTTCAAATTATGAATTGACTCTATAGATATTTCGGGGGCTTTGACTTGCAAGCCTCAATTAGTCGAAACTTACGTCACCAGGGTCCAATTAGACGCAGCAGATAACTCCGTTTGCACAAGTCTGTGCGTCGACTTTATGCTCCAGCATATATATGTATACCTAGTTACTCGAGGACATATAGCCGCTCTACTGATGGCACTCCTTGAGTCCAAGCACCGTCCCCTCGTTGACGAGGTGTCTTTTTCCACCGCTAATGACTAATTAGCAGCCTCTCTGCTATCCTGCTATAATGACGCAGCCTAGCCCCGTGTATTCTCTGTTGCTATTTGCGAAAAAAAAAATTTATTAATCCAAAATGCGACACGTGAAAAATGAAAATATTTCATGACAAATTGTAATTTTTATTACTTTAAAAGTCATATCGTGTTATTAAATTATCAGAAGGGTATAGATAGTTATTGATTTTTTTTCCCCGTAATATTTAGAGCAGTTGACACGGATTTTTTTGACTATTTTTACGTTTTTTGAGTAGTGTAACCTATGTTACTTCAGCCAGGTAGTTTTTTTTTTTTGTTTTTTGAATTGAGTCAGTATGTTAGTATTTAATTTTGTGATGTTTGATTGGAGGAAAAAAAAATTTTTTTAAGGGGTATAGCTTGGATATTTGGTGATTTTTTTAGTTTTTTGCTGATAATTTGGCAACTAAGCGAGATAATGGAAAATATTATGAGTATAAAATAATGAGGATTTTGATTCTCTATAAAAAATGTAGAACAAAAATTTTAATTTTTTTGATTTATTTTCGAGATATTTGGAAAAATACAAATTTTTAAAAATCAAGAATATCTTAAAAAGTAAGGAGCATATGAAAAATTTTATTTGACATTTTTTGTAGCTAATTGTATCCCCAATAATTTTGGTTGGATGATGTTTTCTGTTAGTTTTCTTAGTTACGGAGTTATCAGTGAAAAACTAAAAAATTTCAGGAAAATGACGAAATTTCTAAGGGGTATGCCTCTTGGAAAATTGGAAAATTTTTTTCACCTCGATCACATTTTCTGAAATTCACTTTAAATATGGTAAAATAATATTTTGACACAAATATTTACACTTTTTCAAATTTTGTGTCTTAGGTTTTTTTATTTGACAGTGTCATGATATCCATCTATATATTTATTTATTTTTTATAAATGTCTATCCCCGCTGGCTACTCTATATTTGACATTTTTATTAAACTATCCTCTTCGTTTTTCGATCTCATTCGTTTCTTGGACACGTGACTGCACGCCTCTACGACCTTCTCAAACCTGCAATATATGGACATGCATGAAAGAAAACAACTTTTTATGTCTCTGAAATAAATTAAAAATTTTTTCCATTCAACGTTAGCTGCACTAGAATGCAAGTTAAACATAAAAAAGATATACAAAAAATTATTTCTAGGGTTTATTATCTCGCTAAAATTTTTTTTTTCAAATAATAAATTTTTTGGGAAGGTTTTTGTGGAATTATTTTTAATGAATTCACCATGATGAAAGCTAAAAATTTTATTTATGGTCTTTACACATTTTTTTTTAGAGGGAGAAAAAAATTTTTTTTTGTCCACACATGGCCTGGAGATGGTATATTTGTACAAGAAGGTGCATGTGAGGACAGAGCGTGGAGGTAAAGGGGTGTTTATAACTCGCACGCGGGATCTCTCCACTCTGAGAAGGCCAATTAGCAGCACAAAGCTGGCTTGCTACCCGGACTTTCTAGGGGATGGGATGTTTGTATGTAATAATGGATTGTTACTCGAAGTATCCGGCTAATTAATTAAGCCCCTCTGCTCTCCTGGTCTTCACTTCTCGTAATATGTATGGACCATCCACAGAGTCCTCGAGTTCCAACAACTATGTCCTCTATCGCGCAAACTCCTCGCTCATTTGATATCCAACTATTTAATCACACCGAAACAACCCTCTACTCGCTATCAAGGCCAGTTGAGCGATATTGCTAATTAAAGTTGTTTTTATTAATAAGAATCATCAAAAATTATTTTTAACTATGAAAAAATTTTTTTACTTTCAATATTAAAAAGTAAATAATTTTTTTAAATCTATTATCATTCGCTAAATGAAAAAAAAAATACTCAAAATCATGAAATAGTTAAACACTATTGATTTTTACGGGTAAAAAATTCTTTTAAAACTTATTTTCGTTATTTCAATGCAAAAAAATTGTTGAAAATTAATAAATAATGAAATATTGTTGATTTAATTTGATTTAATTTGAAAAAAAAAATTTCTTTTCAATTTAAGTAGGTACATAATTTTTTGAAACATGTTTTCATTACTTTGTAATGTAGAAAAAAATTATTTTGAATGATAAAAAAAATGAGTTTTATATTTGTAAATAATTTTTTTAATAGGATATTTTATTTTTAAATATTCAAATATTTTTTAATTTATGATTGAAAATTTTGTTTACTTACTGTGAGATATTTTTGCGTATATTATTGAAAATAAATTCAGCAAGCGAGCAATGCTGTGAGTTAAATCGAGCGTGAGGCGATGGTCGATAAATTATTTCTCGTTGGAGAGAGTATATGCGTACATATTTCAAATGGTGTACAAAAGGCTCTTTACAAATCGCAAAAGTTCCGCGGGCCAGAAGTAAGTGCGTCACTTCCGTTATTCCATCGGTCGAGGACTTTGGACCGCAAGATAGAAAAGGATCGCGAGAGATAACGATATACACATGGAGACTGAGTGAGCACGAAAATGTGAAAAAGCCCGCAACGAATGGCGCCACTAGAACTGATGGGCTGTAGTGTTCTCCTTGCCAACTCCAAAACAACTCACACACAATAATACACACCCCTTTTCTACTCTATCCATTTTACTCCCCCTTTTTATCCTATACTCTATGTATCCACTATTTATGTATTATCTATTTCGTCAATTTGTCAATTGAATTTTTTTTTTCTAATTTACATTATACATTTTTACAGACGGCGGCGTAGCTCCAATCACCATGACGATGGACGTGAGCAAATCGGAGACGAATAAAAATGGATCGGGACAACAGGAACTCTGCGCGGGATGCGGAAAAACCATCACTGAGAGGTTTGTGTTATATTAAAATTATTTAAAAATTTTTAAGCCGTTTATACTGGGAGTTTAATTATTTTATTGAGTAAAAATCACCTCTACGAAGCCTTGAAAAGTTTGTACTGATGGTATTTCCATTTATAGTAGCAACATTTAATTTTTAGACGCCAAAATAGTAAGTCAAGACAACTTAGGACAGAGCCAGGGTGAAAATGACGTTGCAACAGGGTTTTTACGCATCGATAAATTTTTTTATTCACCAGGAAATTGTTTGTCCTAAGCCTCAGAGAGTTTTTACCGATGATATTTTCATTTATAGTAGCATTATTTCATTGTTAGAGGCCATTACACTACGCCAAGACAACTCAAGACAGGGCCAGGGTGAGAATGACGTTACAGCGTCGTATTTACTCATCGATAAATTTTTTTATTCATCAGAAATCACTTGTTTTAAGTCTTGGAGAGTTTGTACCGGCGATATTTTCATTGATAGTAGCGTTATTTAATTTTTAAACGCCAAAATAGTAGGTCAAGACAACTTAGGACAGGGCCAGGGTGAAAATGACGTTGCAACAGGGTTTTTACGCATGGATAAATTTTTTTATTCTGCATAAAAACTTGTGCAAAAGAATAATTAAACATATCTGTAAAATAAAACAAAAATTAAACCCAACTAATAGGACGAAATTCCCTCAGGTACCTCCTCAAGGCCTTGGATCTGTTTTGGCATGAGGACTGTCTAAAGTGCGGCTGCTGTGATTGCCGACTCGGCGAGGTGGGTTCAACTCTCTATACAAAAGCCAACTTGATTCTCTGCAAAAGGGACTACTTGAGGCTGTTTGGCAGCACGGGCTACTGCGCCGCCTGTTCAAAAGTCATCCCGGCCTTCGAGATGGTGATGAGAGCACGAGCTAACGTTTATCACTTGGAGTGCTTCGCCTGTCAGCAGTGTAATCATCGGTAAGTATCTTCACTCGGCTAAATACCAAGTATACATCCTGCCCTGTATTATTATTTACTACTATCTCACTTTTAATTACCAGAATTTTTGCTCCTCGCGTTTTTGCTATCAAGCTTATTAGAACGTGCCAGTATCCGACTGTAATTTCAAGGTTTCCCGTGGATTTTACCGCTCTCTCTGGAGTCATATCGATGCCTGATTAATCTCCAAAGGATCCTATTTATTTTCAAGCAACCTCTCGGATTACCAATGTCACACACTGACTTTTATCGTATAATTTTTTTTTTCTTCCTCAATCTCATGTGCACGACACGACTCTTCGTGCGAGTGGTCGCGCCTCCGGGTAGTTTACAGGCCAGTTGGGAAATCACCCTCTCTACCCGCCATCTTACCCTCTTCTCATCAGTTCCATCCTTGTAAATATATATATATATATATATAGCAATATAGCAGTAGTAGAAATTGACAGGACAATTCTTGTAATTATAAAAATAGTTTTTTTTTTTTTCTGTTATGAGATTGGTTTTTATTGACTTTTGAATTATTGTCAATCTTCTCGGGATATTTTTATATTCAACAGCACACTCTTCATCCTTCTGGACAGTGTTTTTTTTTTTCGCGCGGTGTGATTTCCCCCAGGCGTTTTATTTCAGTTGAATATTGTAAAATCGTAGGATGGTTTTTTTTGTTGATTCGATTAATCGATGTGGACAATTAGAGTTGAGAGGAAAAGTGGGGGAATTTGAGGGTATAAGGCTTGACAATCCGAGTCGAGGCATGTCAATATCAGGGGTGTGAATTTCACTCGTTCGCTCTCTTGGCGACAAATGTGTTCGACTCCTCAAACAATGCAAACAAAAGAGCATCAATTTTACGTTTTTATCGTTGGCCATTGTCTATCTTTCACAATGCCTCTACCAACCAACCCCTGTTGGATATGTGGGGCAGCTTTCATGTAATAGTGTTGTGTGAGTGTAGATTCACGTAATCTTTCTTGTATGCAGTCTTTTTATGCGTGTTTTTTTTTAGTATCTTTGATTTTTTTACTGGATTTTCTCACAGTTTTTTGCAATTATCCGAGTGAAATCTCTTATATATTGATAGAACTGTCGTCACATATCATTGGAAAGTGGAAGAAAAATTTTTATCCAGTAAAATAATTATTATTGAAAAAAATACTCCAACTCAAATTATCAAATATTGTCAAGAATTAAAAAAATTATTTTTGATAACTGCTGCATCGGTAAAACAGTTATTTTCGAATGACCATTTTTTTATCAATTGAATAAAGTATACAATAAATAAATATAACTCTCTATAGTCAAAAATCGCTTGATATATCTATATTTTTTTAATTTATCACTCTGTCGCTTGTGAAAATTAATGATAATTTTTTTAATTTTTTTTTATTTAAATATTAATTCAATGAAAGTTATTTGACGTAATTATGAATAAATATTACTATGTATATTTGAAATTTTGGAATGTGCCAATGTTATTCTATTTAAAGATTTTACGAAATTTATGAATTTTGGAATATTTATTATCAGTCATAATTGACTGGGAAAAATGCGTGAGATCCTCACGGCTTGTGGTGAATGAATTAGGCAAATCTGTCGCACCAAACGCCAACTGGTTTCCCCCAGAAATGTTTTTTACTAATCTAAATTTATTTATTTTTCTACACGAATCACATAGGGGAAAAATTGGGCGGGACGCCACCTAGCGGTGACCGCTTTTACTACGCCTCCGTACCTATAAGAAAGTCTCGAATGTTCGGAGTTGGCGACAAGACAATAATTGAAATTATCATATATTTTTTTAGGTGATTTTTTTCTTTTTTAATCAAATTGAACATAGGCATAAGTCTTTGATTCATGTCCATGTGTCGATCGACATTAAAGGGCTAAAAAAATGTCAAGATTGCGGCGAAATAGTCATCTATTTTTCCTAGAGTTAGTTTAGAGCTCCAAAAACATCCGAAAGTAGAGAAAAAAAATTTTTATTTAATAATTCAATTTTTTTTTTCGATAAAAAAATTTTTTGTCTCAAATTTTTTATTGTATCTGCGCAAAAATTTGAAATAACTTGAAAAATATTGATAGTAGAGAATTTTTATATATAACCTTTTTTGTAGCTAGAAAAATTTTCTATAAAAAAGGTTTCTACACTTTTTATTGTAAATCTGATATTTTGATGCATATAAATGATTGTTTAAGGTTTAGATAGTTGACTAGCGACAAGACATGAATGTAATACGTATTTTTGGCTGACGATTTTATTTTCTGGCGAGGGCAAAAGTTGGATGGGCAACTTGAAGCCGCAATTACGCTGGGATTTCGTTGGGGTGAGCTTTTGCTGGGTGCGACGAGGGGTAGTAGCAGAAAGGGGGGGCCGACAGAGTCATAGAGAAAGAGAGGAGCGTGGACGACTTGAAACTTGCAATTAAACAGCAACAATTACACAGGGTAACTTTAGACTGTAATAACACGAAATAAAGGGTTGCAACGCGCCACCAAGTCTCTTGCGTCTCTTGCTACTGGTACAGTCTGGTTACCGGATGATTTACCGATCCAATTAGCTCGCGGGGGGCTCAGCTACTCTTCTAAAAAGACGTCCGGTCTAATTTAATGGCCACTCCAATTAAAAAAATACCCTGCAATTGTTTTATATATTATTGGAATTAATATTTGATTTATTTTCGTGTGAAGCGTCGGAGATTCAACGCGTCGACACGTTGTCATGCTGAAAACAGAGATGTCTTCTACCTGGACAGTAAAATGCTCCTAATAGGGTCGCACATTGGCACTCGAGAATTTTCATTATTTATTCAGGACAATTCACTCTCTTGGCTGAGCGAGTCGCGTCGTTTGGTCACCGCGGAAATTCTCCGTCTCTCTGGCTCGCTCTTCCTGTGATGTGGGTGGAGACCGTGGTTAAAGATTCAGCAGAGTTATCTGCGCGCGGCTAGATTGAAATTTTCCATGCAGAGACCTACTGGCCAGAGACCAAGTATATGACCCTCGCTCTTCCCCATTGTCTATTTGTCCGTTAATATTTCAATGTACCTGCATATGCCCTGTATTCAATCGTCCGTGTCTCGGTTTTTTTTTTGTTTTTACTTTCCAAATGCATTATTTTATCGATTTTTCATGAAAAGTGATGGAAAAAATTTTTTTAAGAACAGAAAATTGCCTCTATAAAAATTAAAGTTATTTAAATTATATTTAAAAATTTTAATTTAACTTGATATTTATAATTTTTTAACATAGGATTGCATTTTTTCGCTAGATTTTTACCTTAGAAAAATTAAAAAATTGAAAAATTTAATTAAATACAGTGGATTTAAGGGTTTTGGTCATTTTTTCTTATCTAAGATATTATTCTAGGATCTAGGACGAGTTTTAGGACATTTTTTTAGGATAGAAAAATTTTTTTTACGGATATCCATCGGAAATTCTGTAGTTTTGGTGATTATTTTTTTTGTTTTTTTATGCTAACTCGGTAAATAAAAAAAATAACAAAAAATATTATTCTTGTAAAATGATTGATAATTAAATTTTCTACAAAAAATGTTGGATAAGCTTTTTTTTATCTATGATAATTTTTGAGATGATATTTTTTGAAAAATTTTATTTTTCAAAATTTCTCGAAAATAAAGCAAAATATCGAAAAAAATTATTCTATATTTTTTGTAGAAAATTGAATTCCCTATTATTTAACTCTGATAATATTTTTCACTATTTCGTTTATTTATCGAGTTATCGAGGCAATAACAAAAAAAAAGTTATGCGCTATTATATCTCCTGTCGTTAAAAAAAATCAAATAAAAATATTTTCAGATAAAAAATTATACAAAATGAAAATTTTTTTCTATTTTAATATAATATACAATAAAATTATAAAAAAATACTCTCACTTTAATGATTTTTTAATTATTATTTCGTAAAATACAGTTCAATTTTTGTTTAAAAAAAAATCTGAAAATGATGGCTATCAAATAATTTCTTATTTTTATAACTAATTTTTTTTCTTAAATAATTTTTAGTAAAATAAACACAATTTTTCAGTGGATAAATATCTGGATAAATTGTAAAATTGGTCAATTTGTGCGACTTAAAAATGAATGGTCGAGTTGATTGAAGAGTGTGTGCGTGAAAAGGGTGCGGAAAAATGCAGAGGAATAATGTGGAAAATTCTCTGTATATAGTGTCGCATATGCAGACGCGATAGTAGCCAAGCGAGAGAGTGAATTGGATCAGGTCTTTCAGAATTGTCAGGGCATTTGCAGCTGTGTGAATCACATAATAGGCGCAAACTGGCAATGAGCATACGTGCAATACGATAATTCTATTTGCCGTGCGATTATGAATATCTGCACGGTGCCAGACAGCACTTTCCAACTGGATCAAAGCTCAGAGCTCTCGTTTAGAGTCACGTGTGGCGTTCTCTCTGACTATTCTGCACGTGGGAATACGGTGATAATAATTATTTGTCTGACACGTTGATGCGAGGGCATTATATTATCTCTTTTCACCGGCGTATATGTGTGTGTTTCTATAACAAAATGCCAGAATATATAAATGTGCCTTCGCCAGCGCGGCTAATTGTCCTCGACGTCGCTGCCTCTCTGCAATGATGCCTGGCAATTCGTCGATTGTGACGACTGCTTCAACACTCGGGCTAATTAGACTGCCTTGATTCTGTTTTTTAAATAATATTAAAGCATTTATACTCGATGCATTTATTATCAGTTATTTATTTTGCAATTTAAATGATGATCAATCTACTCGACGATGCCAACAGAGTTCAGGCACTCTTGACCCTTTTCCGTTTCTTAATTGACTCTAATTACTGAATATCTTTCTTCAACTCTGTCGGGTTATGTATATACATGTATAAGTGATGATAATTGGCTTGAAATAATTTGTTTGAGTGCAATGTCCGCAGACTGGGACACGAGATATTTTTTTTATTCGAGATATTCGACTGAAAAACTATATATCTATTTAAAATACTTTTTTTTTAAATAATCGAATGTTTTTTATGAACATTTTTTGGGTTAATATACTTTTGAAATAATCCAAATAACAGTATTTTTATTTGAAATTATTTTTTTAAATGATTTTTTCATGGAAATTAAATTTTTTATGATTAATTTTTAAGGAAAATTATTTTTTTTTTTTTATTATTTTGTTTATAAATGCTTTGAAAATGCTTTAAGTAATGGTATTTTAATTTTGAATTTTGTTTAACGTTTTTTTTCTTAAATTATAGTGTAATTTTTCATAATTTCTCTGACAGATGTCTTAAAAATACCGAAAATCATTGTATTTTAATTGAAAATTTTTTTTCGAATGGCTTTTTCTTTTGAAAAGAAGAAAAATCTAATTTTTCAAGTTTTTCCACATAATTACCTTTTAAAAACACTCCAAATGATTTTATTTCAATTAAAAATATTTTTTTTTATTGAGTTTTGATTTGAGAGTTTTTTTTTTTTTTCTCAGTTTACTTCCTCTCGAGTTGCGTTGACAATCAGCATTCGAGTTATCGTCGACAAATGTATCTGAATGTGTTATCAAGAGTGCAATGCCCGAAAAATCCTAATAAAAAAAAAATACAATCGAAATATTCGAGGATATGACAAAGACAAAAAGTAAAATCAATTTTTTCCAGAAGAAAAGATAGTTGATAAATGAAAAATTGCAGAAAGTGTGATTTATAGTGGATTTTTTTGGCTTAATTTTGCAGGTTCTGCGTAGGCGATAGGTTCTATCTGTGTGAAAATAAAATCCTGTGTGAGTACGACTACGAGGAGAGACTTGTATTTGCCAATATGGCACTTCATCCTCCGGCATCGTTGGCTCACATAAAGCGTCAATTGCCACCCACGCCAACGCCCCCAGGATCCACGCAGAATCTCCATCCTGGCCACAATCAGATGCAACACCAGACGCATCCGCAACAGCACAATCACGTCAACGTAAATATCTCAATCACTGCCAAAATCCCTGAGGTTTGTCAGTCTTTGATTAGGCATCGACAATATTGATTTTTTTATAACATTAATTATTAAAAATATTCCAAAATTCCCCCTCTTAAAAAATTTCATGCTAAAGAAAAAATTCAAATTTCATTAATAAACACAAAAAAAAATTTTCTTCCATTTAAAATTAATAACAAAATTATTCTTCAATTATTTCAGTACAAAAATTATTCAATTATATTATTTATTTACAAAATCTTCAGATATTACAACAAGATTTTGAATTTTTACTATATTTTTGAAATTTTTATTTTTCAAAATATCTCGGAAAAAACGTAAAATACAATAAAAATTTATTTTATATTTTTTGTAGAAAATTAAATTCTCTATCATTTAGCTCTCATGATTTTTTTCGATATTTCAATTATTTATTGAGTTATTGAAAATTAACGAAACACAAAAAAATATATTGTACAATTTTTTTGAGATAATTTAATAATTTTTATAATCAAATAATTGAAAAATATTTTTTTTCATAATTAAAAATTAGGGATAAATTTTTTTTAATATACAGAATTTGTTATTAAGGATACTATATATCCTTAATCACAATAAAAAATAATCTACTGACATTCCTGCTGCGAAATTTAGCTGAAAAATTCACAAACAATTTTTTTCCCCTGTTTTTCCAGGGTCAAATATCGACGAGCGGTGCCACCGTGAATGGCAGTATGTCTGTGGGTCCACGTGGGCCCGGTGACATGAACAACAACGGAATGTCCGGGCCAGGTTTGGGAGTTGTCAAGCCTCCACCTCTGTCGATGCCTGCACCCACTAGCTGAGACGAGGCTTCGCCGCCAATGAAAAAGCTTCGATGTCTTGACGGCTACTAAAAACCACACAAATTAAACAAAGGATCTACGAGAGTATACGTCCAGAGTTAGACCGCGCGAATATCCTCTCTCTCTTCGCGAATTTTCACGCGTAGCTGTGATGGTGTATCGGACAATTAAAACGTGATAGTGATAAGGAAATTGTATAAATATTAATTAGGACGGTACTGGCTTGTGTAAGATATTTTTCGGAGGTTTGTATGCGAGTGAGTGTATGGAAAAAAACAAACAAAACGTTTCTCACGGTTGTAGATATGTGTTTGAGGTTCTGATGTGTGACTATGCGACTGATATGAGCGAATATGTGGTTCTTTCAAGCCACGTAGTTTCATACAGCTCATTACCAAAGAGAATTCTTACCGTATTATGTCAAAAAATGATTTATTTTTAACTGTTTTTTTCCCTTAAAAAAACACTTTTTTATGTGTCCCGGCTATTTAATTGAGTTTTAACTGCTGCTGCCACTTAGTCATGGGTCGATCAGTTATCCAAAGAATTGCAGGGGAATTATAAATACCAAAATACCAACTATATCTAATACATATTTTCAATTTTTTTTGTTTTAAACCAAATATATAAGTTGTAAATAATCCGGAATAAAAAAAAATAGAACATGAAATACAATTTTTATTGTTTTTGTGAGTAATATCTTAAGAACTATGTTTGAAAAAAATTTTTTAGTAAAAAAAATACATTTTTTTGTTGAGAAAAAATTATTAAAAAAATTTTTTTTTTCATTTAACATAGTTTTTAAGATGTATTAAAATCACCAAACAGTATTTCTGCTTAATTTCCGGTCTTTCCTATGTATGTAATCAAGTACAAAAATTTTAAATGTTGTGTATAAACGTTTGGTGAGAGCATGAGAGCGGATGGAAACAATTGTTGTTGTCTTTTTTAGCAATGCACTCTTTGTTATTTCATCATTGTATATAATGTCATCATTAGTGCACACTATTAATTATCTATAATTGCGATTGATAGTTCCCATTATTACCAAGGAAGAGAACGAAAATGAAAAAAAAAAAAAAAAAGCAAAAATATACATTCTTTATTAATAAAAAGAGAAGAAGAAAAAAAGAGAAAAAAAGAAAAATTAAGTGAAAAAAATGTTTGATAATTTTTTTTTTCACACCTCAAATTTATTTATCCTATTAATTGTTGTAATTTATCCCAGCGCTCATATTTACGGAAATATATTTGTTTATACCATACAATTTTTTCACTTTTGCTCAACATTTACTATTTTTTTTTTTTTGTAATAATAAACGTGAAGATTATTATAATTTGAATGAATTAAATTTTTGATTTTTTTATTGATTGGTCGTATTTATTTTTTTGCAGGATCATGGATTAGTTGGATATTTGGACGGAGTTTTGCAAAAAAAAAAAATTTTTTTTCCATTTAAGGCCCAAAAAAAAAACTTATGTAAGTTACCAACACTTTACAGATTTTTATTTATAACTTTAGAAGAGTGGACGATGGCTTAAAATTAAATACATCCCTGAGGCAATAACTTAGCCCTGTCAAAAATGTCCTTGTTTGAGCTCTATCACCAACGGTTCGGAAGTTAATAATGAAAAAAAATTGTTAACTATTATTTACCGTCAAATCGAGTTAAAACTTGACAGGCAGGAAGTCCTAAGGACACCTGCTTCCCAAATTTCAAGGGTATATAATAATTAGAGACAGTGTTTCAAGCTTATTCTTATTAGCAAGTCCCGATTTCACGAGTTTTTTTCATATTTAATCATGTAAATAATTATCGGATCGAGCTAAAAATATGCAGGGACCTTGTTTCGAATCTTTTGGAAGTCCTATAAAAATTGCAAGGACCTACGATAATTAGGGGCGGCACTACAAGCTTATTCCTACATCACAACGTCTCGATTTCGCGACATTTTACCGATGTAATCATCGTAAAAATCACCAGATCACGCTGCAAATTTGCAACGAACTTCCTCCAAGTAAAAATCCATGTTTTCATCAATTTTTCTTCATTATCAATCATCCGATCAAGCTAAAACTTGGCAGCAACAATCTTATAACTATAAAATTCTTGTTTTATGAATTCGAAGAACTTCCTGTAGGCAACAATTAATAGCAATAAACAATTGAACCATTACAAAAATTCATTGTCTAACCAGGATAAATTTGTTACAGGATATTTATACATGCATTAGAATCCTCTGATCATATTTATCAAGTCAAAACACAGCAATAATATAAATCCACTAAACAAATAAATGAAAACCGTCGTTTATATACAATTATTTTATTTATTCCTGATTTTTTACTACTTCATAATGACTCATACGATAGATGATAAAATTACCAACATCCCCTGTTTGCTAAAGCCCCATAAAAAAATCACATATATTTTTTTCGTCTCCAACTGTTCTCTTAAGATATTAGCAATAAAAATTGAACATTTACTTTTTTTTTTTTATTTACAGCGCGATAGCAAGAAACTTAGGGGGATAAAGGTGCAAGTATAGCTGTAAAGATATATATTTTCTGAACGAGCAATCGATTGCGAATGGTTCCAATCGCACGAGAAATAATATATCGCCTTGTAGTAATATAATAAGACACGTCTTGGATATGCTATATCGAAATGGAGGCAGAAGTATGTATGTAGTGCCCTGAAAGTTAACCGATTTGCTTGTTGAAGCGTGTATATCTGTATACACGTGGCTTATATATGTATAGATACACTTGGCAAAGTCAACGAGAGAGAGAATGTGCCGTGCTCGGTCGTCTGTGATTTCCCTAATGTCTTTCAGCCCGCACGAACTCACTCCTCCAATGTTATTATATTCGGTGAAGACTTTATAATGGCCAGGTTGCTGTGAAACTTCTTAAAACTCGTCCTGCCACACACCTTGCCACTTGCCGGCATATTGCACGCGGCTAAATTTATAGACCGAGCACTCGCGCGCCCACCCTGCACATTCAGAGTCAATAAAACCAGTTGAGTTATCCATTCTTTCGTACTTACTTTTATTTTAATTTCGTTTCATTTACTTTCATTACTCTCAGTATTTATTTGTTGCTATATTCGTGTTTGAATAAATCCAACTATAAGGAATCAGGTATATTTATTTAAATATTTTCTTGTTGAATGGTACATTTGGTTAGTTGAAATAGTTGGATATAAGTAAATAATGTTCTTGCCATTTCGTCCCTGGCGAGTTTCAACTTGATCCATTGATTAATATTGGGAAAAAAACATGTTTTAGAAGAATTGTTTGTTTTTTTCGTCCTTGTAATTGTCGGATGTCCTTGCAACTCAGAATGGATGTTGGGTATGCTGACCAGTGAATACCATCCGAGTTTCAGCCAAATCGGTCAATAAACAACGAAGCGGCAGGCGAATAAACATTGCAAAAATTGTTTATTTGCAAATATCTCGAGAACGGCTGGATATCTTGGCTGGAGATAGAGCAAAAATAAGGGCATTTTTGGCAGGGTCGAGCCATCGTCCGCCCCCTTAAAGTTATAAACAAAAAAGTTAGTTACAGGGCCCTATAGAGTGTCGGTGATTTCGTTTAAAATCGGCAAATTTTCTCAGGAAAAAATTTCTATCCCTCCAGAGGTCCTGGAAACCGCAATTCGAGGATTCTCAGACATCCATGTGATGTGAAGGACGAAAGAATAATAAACAAATGAAAATTTTCGATCTCAATTTCAATTATTTATATTTTTGTTATTCCTACTTCAATAACAACAACAAGTTTTTAAACCGGTTAGTAATTTTTTTTCATAAATAAAACAGTTGTTATAAAAACTTTTTTCACACAATAAAAATAATTTTTATAATTATTTTTAATATCTACTTATATTCTTCTGATAATTAATAATTTTTTTCATACATAAAAATTTTTAAATAACAATATTATTTGAGCATAAAAAAATTATTTCATCCCCATTTCACACTTCCACACATCATACTCTGATTTCTCAAGGGTAAATATAATTTCTAATGATCCTAAATCACCAAAAAAAAAAAATAAATAAAAAAATCGTCGAATCAAATCCACATATAATCGGATACCCATTTAATTGGATCTGTGCTAAAAAAAAAAAAGAGAGTAGGCAATGACACTGGCAACGGAGGGGTTATATCATCCCTCTCTAAAAAAGTAGCATTAATCATTGAAGGGCAAGGAGTTGCGGGGTGGAAAAAGTCGGAAGAAAAGCACCCTTAAAAATAATCTGGTCCCAAAATGGAATCAAGCGAGGCAATTTCCCTTTCCACCTTCATCGTATACACGAGTCTTCAACGTATACTTATGCTCCCCGGCCTCTGGCAAGGCCAATGCAATGGACAAATGACGATGTGGTCCCCGCTGCTGGCACCCCTGGTACGCCTGGAATTAAAGATTTCACGATAAGACTGTTGTCATCTCGACCGCAACCCTCAGCTATGCATCAACTTGACAAAAAAAAAAAACGAAAAAAAAAACGATGCGAAGCGGAGGAAAAATCTAATTAATTCTATATAGGGATAAAATAATATATATTTGATTGGTCATGGAAATATATTTTAATAAACAGGGGGTGGATGAAGCACGACAAAATATTCTCGTGTGTTGCAAACTATTAAATTTTATGTTTATCGACGCAGGCATAAAATTTAATTAATCCAAAAGTGATTATGAGGAAAATCTCGACACCGGGGTTGACCATGCGCTGATTCTATCAGTGGCAATCACCCCCATAAGCCCGAGATGGCCGGTCATAACCCTTTAGCCATCCTCTGCCTCGCTTTTAACTTCACTCCGTGGACCTGACACGGCAGACGCTTCCAGTTATACGGCTTGATCGCTTTCTCCACACACTCCCGAGGCCTATATTGATCTTAAGTCACCTAGTGCCAATACTTGGTTATTTGTCCTTGGTCAAGCTGAACCTGAAATTTTATTTTTTCACCATTATCCTCGGGGAAAATCAATATTTTAGGGGATTAAACACATATAAATAATCATCTACAACGATTTTTTTTACCGAATTTTCGGGAAGATTCCCGTAAGAAAAAAAATTTCCACGATAATTCCTTAAATACACAAAATATCAAAAAATATTGTTCTAAATAAAGTGTTAGGAATTTAATTTCCTACAAATAATGTTCAATAAAATTTTTTGTTTTTTCATGGATTAAACGTTAAAAAGTGGGTATTAAAAATTTTTTAAGATACCACAAAGCATGGTATTTCGTTTTTAGTCTTGAAAAAAAATTTTTTCGACTTAAAAACTGTGATTGTGACAGGAGGTTTGTCAGTGATTTTGTAGAGGATTTGGGCGAAACGACAAATAATCAATGATACATCAATGAAATAAAGTTTATGCAGAGTGAATAACGGGCGTCTACAGGCCGATTACCGCAAAGCAAACTACCTAACAAGACATTGTTCCCAATAGCTTAGCCATTTTGCTGGTCGTGCTGTGGCACTTGGCGCCCCTCTAGGACCTTTCTTCGAGGTATATGCGCGCATTCGTACATGTACGCACTCTCTCTCTCTGCGGACGCAGTTAACAGCCCTGGTCTGGCGACGGTCGTTAGTAAACCACCCTCTCCAACGCCATTTCCACCCCCGCTGCCTTCAGCAACTTGGACCACGCGGCGGCGATGCTACTCTAACTGTGTGGAATCCGCAACCCTCGTCTTCCTGCGCTCGCATGAAGATACCCTCCCTCTCCTGCTAGTAGACTATTCTCTGGGGAGTAGTTTTCGGCAGGGGGTGGGGCGAAATAGTTCCAGTCTCTGAGACCGAGATGGCCCATTGACGGTCGACGGCATCGTAACGTTAATTTGCACGACGATGAGATTAGAGGCTGCATCAACCACTGCCACTCGATCGAAAATATCTCGCATGATTTTTAATTTAATTCATCCCCTTGAATACTACTTCCAGTCAATTTTCGCTGCATCAATGCAATATTGTTTATGGATCAAATTAATTATTAATATAAAAATCTAAATTTGTAAAAAAGTTAAATTTTTATCACTAAAAAACTTTTATCTTCCACTAATTAATTAAATCCGTTTTTTTAATGTCTCTTTTCGAGGAGTTAACAATTTTTTTATGTCACAAAAAGTAAAAAAAATCAAAAAGAAATTAATCTTTGAGATTTTTAACCAAAAAAAGTCGTAAATCACTTTCAAAATTTGAAATTTTATAAAAGGAACTTCATGAAATTAATTAATCCAAAAAAAAAAAACTGAATTTTTTGGATTTTAATTAATTAAAAGAACTAATTCTTGTTGTAAAATTGAATAAAATTTAGAATATATCAACTAATTAAATAAATAATTCGTGAAATAGTTAGAAATTATTAAGTGTATGGTTTTGATGAGAGGGCGTGATGTAAAAAACATTAAAATAGTTCAGATGAAGGTAGCAAAAAAAAAACGCGCGTTTACGTATATAACGAATACGTCGACGCGAGTGAAGTCGCGTCGCCATAAAGCAGCAAAGTTAAAGAAATCGGGAGCACGTAAAGCACGTTAAAATTAACGACGCAGTAACAAAGTATATTGTACGAGGATAAGGCCATTGCCTGATGCAAGAGAGACAGAGCCTATGTATACACAGCGTATAGAACAATATATAACAATGAGACGTGAGTTTTTTTCTTCGTTTTCTCTTTCTTTTTTTTACTGAGCAGTTACTGTTGGAATTGTCGGTTGCAGGGTTGTAATCAAATACTTAAAACCAATGCCAGCGTACTCCTGCCGTCTTCCTTTGAACAGTGGGGCTGTAAAAGCGTTTGTCTTGCCGCAACTGTCTCCCTCGAGACTCGTTTCCACGCCCGAGACTTTTGCAGTCGTATTTCTTCAACACCTAAACATTTTCTCGCGTGACCAAGCATCTAGGCTCTCGCTTTACAGTGTATTGATAGAGACAATTTTCCTATTGCTTGTCATTTAGTGCAGGTAATCACGGACATTCCCTAGATCATGTGGGTTCGTTTATAATTTTTTTTTTTCGGGGAAATTAAGTCTCCTAAGCACGGATTTCACGCTTATTTATATCTCGCTAAGTGTCGGGTATTATGGGGTGGCATTATACTCTTCTAACAGCCAGTTAAACTTTTTCACCCTCCGCCGAATTCACAATCCCCTTCAATCTTCAATATCCATGTTCGTTATCTATCGAAATTATCGGTTAAAAAAAATTATTTCAAATTTTTACTCACAGTTTTGCTCATAAAAAATTTTTTACTCAAAGAAAAATTTTTTTCCCATCTATAGAGTAGAAAAAAAATTACTAATTTCATAAAAAAAAAATCTTAGGAATTTTTTTCATTGAAAAAACTAATTTTTATCATTTTATTAACAATAAATTAGTTGGATGTATCTTGAATTTTTTGAAATTTAGCGAATAAAAAAATAAAAAAAATACAATTAATCGATTTAATGATGAATTTAATGTTAAAATCATTAAATACTCTCAAATTTTGAAAATAAAAAATACTTAGCTCTACGAAAAAAAAAATTTTCAAGTCTCAAAACCACCAAGAAAAAACTTTATTCTATCCCACTGTTAAGAATCCTTGAAAGAAATGAAAGAAAATTCTTTATTAATTTATTTTTCAATGTTTTTAGTTGGATTAAAATTATTAAACTCCATAATTATAACATGTAATTAATTTTTTTTCAATTTTTCATCGATTAAATTCAATGCTCATTACAAATATCGAAAATCCACCCCGATATATTTATTATTTTTTACGTAAACGAGCTAAAAAGCTACAGCTCTTGACACCCGCGAATTTTACAAAAAAAAAAAAAATTCTCCCGAAATTCCGCATGACTATCAGTCGTTTACTCATCTCACACACATCCACGTGCATGAACTCGAGGGCAGATTTTTCCGCGCCTTCATATGATTAATACTTTGTCTGTGTTTGGAGGGTGGCGAGGGGACGCCGCACTCGGAGATGGTGGTGTAACAGCAAATCCCCGTCAACCGCATTCAATTACGATGTTATCGCGAATACAGATGACGGTTATTTCCTTCGGTACACCCTATACATAACGCGGGCCATCTCTCGCTCGCGGTTAAGTTTGAGGCTATTGTACTGCGCTCGACCGTACGATTGTTTCGCTGTATTTAATCAATCCTACGAAAGAAAAAAAAAATCGCACGAATTTTTTTTTTTTCGTTATATTTTTAAATTAAAAACGTGTCGCGCGATTTTAATAAATTCATGGGGTGGCTGCAGGTGGTTTATTTTTATGATAACGGGGTGGGGAGAAGCCGTAGAAAAAGACAGGCTGTATGGATGTGTGAGTTATAGACACTGCACTCGCGCTTGGACGACAGAGCGACGCAGGGACGTCCGAAAGAGTGTCGATTGTTTTTTTTTTTTTACAAAATTAATTCGATTTTTTGGGTGAATTGGAAATTTTTAGATAAATAGTTTAACTTAAATTTATATTAACGTCGAAATAGTACATACAAATTTTTTTCTTTATATATCTTGCAGTTAACCCAATTTTTTTAATTATTTTTATGATTTTAAGTAGTATAACCTATGATATGTCAGCCAAAAAAAAAATTTTATTATTTACGTGAAAACAATTTTAAGGATAAGTTTTGTGATATTTTTGAGGCAGAAAAAAAATTTCTTTTTTTCGTCAAATTTTCCAAGCGAATCTCTTTGAGAAAATCGTGGATTTTTGACTTTTTTTTTCGTTTTATGCCGATATCTCAGTAACTATGAAAGATAATAAAAAATGTGATAAGAGTCAAATGATAGAGGATAAAATTTCTTACAAAAAATGTTTATAAAATTTTTTTATATCTCTCGAATTTTTTAAGATATTCTGATAAATTGAAATTTTGAAACATCAGTAATAGATGAGAAACTAAACGAGTTAGAAAAAAGTTTGATGAACATTTTTTGTGGCAAATTTAACCCTCAATCATTTACTTCTCATGATATTTTTCGCTACGCAGCTTAGTTTTCCTGTTATCTTCAAAAAACTAAAAAAAAATCACGAGAATTACAATATTTTCCAGGGGTATACCCTTTTAAAATTTTTTTTATACGGTTAATTAATCGTTATATATTTTTCGATATATCTGCGGATAAATTTTAGGGGATTTATATCGAGAGAGGGTTTAGCAAGGATATTTGATGGAGGAATATCGAGGGTAAATTATGTAGAATAAAAGGAGACAATGTGGTATGTGATAGAGGAAAAATTTTACGAGTTCTCTGTCGACATTTAGTCTCGTCCGAATTTCTATTCTGAGCATTAAGGGTTGCCTTAACATTTTCAAACGATAAAGTTTGAAATACGGGCAAGTATAGAAGCAAAGAAGGGATCCGTTCGTACGCGATGAGAACTCCCCCACACGACGCCACAACGAAGGATGTTCGCCCCATAACACTGCACAGACCGCTGCCTCTTCGAGCGTTCTATTTTTCGCAACGTCCAAAAACTACTCACTCGAGCTGCGCCACTCTGAATGCCGAGAAAAATACATAAACTCTTAAACAGGTCAACTTTTCAATTTTTAACTCAAACATCACACTATTACCAACTTTTTTCAACTTTTTTTTCACCACTAAAAAAATTCTCCAACTCGACGAAAAATTTTTTAGAAACTAAAAAATCTAGAAGATATTAAAACACATTTTATTAAATCAATTTTTTTGATTATAAAAAAATATATATTAAAATTAATGAGTGGTAAAAAAATGTTTTTTTCAACGTGAAAAATCATGTTTAGTTTATATTTTGATTAAATTCGAGGGCGGGTAAGATATCAATCGGGCATTTTCGCGGCTTTCTTGTATAGAGATGCTATCTGTATTTCATTAACATTATTCTCCACGATATCAACCTGGGATTCACTTGCTGCCGAGTAAATACGATGCTCAATTGTGCGCTCAAAAGCGTCGGAAAACCCAGTAAAAAAAATATTTTTTTTAATTTAGAAAAAAAATATTAATCCACTAATATTTTTACACCAAAAAATCGTTCTACAAAAAAACTCTCTAAATTCCTGTAAAAAGTGCTCATTATCAATGAAAAAAAAAATATTTTTTTAATCTACTATTTTTAAATCGATGAAAAAAATAAATAAAAACAGTTCGATGGAAAAATTCACTTATTAAATGACTTTGTGACGAGCAAAACTAATAAATAACCATTTAAAAAAAATATAAAAATAAATTTATATTACTGGAGAATGTTTTTTTTTTTTTTTCATTTATTTAACGAGCGAAAAAAATCTCACCTTGCCACACAATGGGGCTTTTGTACGGATTACCTCTGTGAAACGAATTGAAATTCAATAGCAACAAACTCTACAGTATTATTCGCCAATAAAATTTTATTTTACCAACATTTATCGACCCTTTGGGATTCTCGATGCATCTCTCTGGTTTCAGAGTATACACACATTTACCCACAATGGCTGCCTGCCACCCCGAAAAACTCTCTCGTTATTTCATAAACGACAAATTATTGTTACGAGGAGAAACGACGAGTGTGTGTAGGTATCGACACTGGGAGTTTCGATCGAAGAGGCTAATCTCTCGATATTTTAACGGATTTTTATTTTCACAGGCTTTGTACACACATGAGCCCACAGGGACTAGTGTGTCCAAGAAATATAAAACCCAGAAAAATATCCAAGATATCCAACTAATAAATGACGTGTAAAAATAATAAATTATTAAATATTATGATACTAACTCTAAACATACATTTCATTCATGTTTAAACTATCTAGAATAAATTTTGACATGTTTAAATCAAAAAAAAAATTTCCAAGAAGTTTCTTGCGATTTTCGTGATTTTTTGTTTTTTTGTTTTTTGAAAACAACTCGATCAATAAACAAAATAACGAAGAAAAATGTAAATTAAATTTATAGAAATTTTAGAACAAAATTTTTCATACCTCTCTTAGTTCTCAAAAAAAATGTCGATTTTTAAAAATTCATATTTTTCAAAATATCTTGGAAACTAATCAAAATATCGAAAAAATTTATTCTATATTTTTTGTAGAAAATTTAGTTTCTCATTTTTTGATTCTCAGAACATTTTCCATTATCTCGCTTAGTTACTGAGTTATCGGAACATGAACGAAAAATATGCTAGACGCCCTGTCGACATTCTTGATATATGATTTGTTTTATTTACCTGGGTTAAATTTCGGGTTTAATCCCTTCCGTCGGTAATTCAGGATCATCTAAAACACAAATATAATTAGGTAAACCTTTGAACTATAATAGATTGAAATAGTGAAACCGCGTAGAGTTTATAATTCATAGGAGCTATTTCTCGGTAGTAAAAATTTTTAAAATGCCGTAAACGACCCCTAAAAATTAATCTTTTTAATTGAAACTTTGTAGAAATTATTTAAATTACATGCAAAATATCACGCCGTAGCAAAAACAGAAAAAAAAAAAATTTTTTTCAACCACATTTCGACCATTTTTGAAAATTAAAAAAATTCGTAAATAACAATGCTCGAATTGGGCTAATTTTTGGAGTGGCCTTTTAAAACATAATAAACTATGATTTCTTGATTCGGAACCTGAAAAAAATATTTGTTTTTTGAAAACATTTCTGAAAATATCGAAATTTTTTAAAATTTTTGCCTTGAAAACAGTTGCAATATTAAAACTTCTAAGATATCCAACTAATAAAGTAATTACGATTTTTCTAGGTGGCTGATCTGGATGTTCCATCAGTTCTGGACAATCTCGTGGGTTGATTGCAGGCTGCATGGGCTCTTAGGCACAGTAAACTCGCTGGAGAAGCGAGTTCAGCACCCTTCAAGAAACGAGCTCCGCTTGTCTCATTGTTACCAACGATCCGTAGACTCTGTTGCTGGCATTTACGACGCCAACAGTTCAGTTATTGTCCTCGAGAAACACTTGAAGATGCTCTGTGTGTCTGATGCCCTGGAATCATAGAAAATTTCTAGAATCCTAGTACAACAAAAATAAAATCCGCTCGGTAAATATGCGTCGAGAAGCCTTGTAAATTTTCTCCCTCATATCTGCATCAAAAATAATCGGATTTACCAATAGCCCACGCACCTGAACACAGTGTTTTATGGTCGTCAGTTTGGATTAGTCGTTTGCCAAGCTTTGAATCACCCTGATTTATGTGTTTATTGAGTTTGCATGACAATTCACAGGTATTTATCTGTATACTAAACCTACAAAATTAATCCAAAAAAAATGTTTTTTACCATTTTCATTTTCTAAAATGATTTTTTCTCAACTAAAAACATTTATAATTAATTAAATAAATATTTTTTTAGTTGGTTTTTAGGGTTAAAAAATTTTTTATTGCCGTTTTTATCTCTGAATTTTTTTAAAAGTGTTTAGAAGGTTGAAAAAAATTTTTTTTATGTTTATAAATTTCGAAAAAACAACTTGATTACTGGAAATAAAAATGTTGAACGAATGGTTAGTGAAGATAAGCATGGCTATATAAATGGCCTAGCAATATAGTATAAAATGTCTCTCTTATTCTCAACGTTATAAAATTCATTCTATACACCAAGTTCCTTTATGACGGGTCATAAACAAGCCTGTGGGTCTGCTTGATCGCCAAGCAGAAGCTTAATCGTGACAAACAAATGTGGAAAGTCGGAATACCTTCTGTAGAGCAACGGCGCGCGTTGCTTCTTCAGCTCGAAGATCACTTTATCATCCAGCAGGAAATCTCGGTGGGTATAAGTGGCACTTGGCTGTGGCAGTAACGAGAGGCAGTTTCCACACCGTACAATTTCTCCTCCGAATTTCTATATATGTTCTCTCTGATGCTCCTCACAATTGCGCATTATCCCCCTCATCGGCCGCCACTTTCACGCCCTGATAAATCCTCCATTGTCTCAAACAATTTTTTTTTTCTCACCTGGAAAAATAAGAATTTTTTTATTGTATTATTTGTTGGGTTACCGAGAGGGTCTAGTCTAAGATTTTTGAACAGCACTACCCTCGGTATGTTAATTAACGGTATAAGCTTTAGAGACAGGGTAAAATAGGGGTAAATTTCATCGACCTCACTTCTCTACATAACTAATTAGCAAAGTTGGTATTCTGAGTATTTTCTTCGTTTGGCTGGCTGACAACGGGCCTGCAGGTTTTGTTGAAACATCTCTATCTAAATTCTCAACCCTCCTTTTTCATGTTTCACATGGTTCGCACGCGCGTTTAGGGTATATGTATGTGATTTTAATGTGTTTTTTTAATTTGTTCGCAGAAAATGTTTATTCTCCTTGTGTCATGAAATGACTTCATTTACAGGCACATTAGAGTTGATCTACTCGAGTTGGATGTCATCTTATGGACATTGGAAACGACGTGATAAAATGAGACATAAAAATTTCATAGTTTTATACTTTCTGTGTCCTATGTTGTATGTATAAGGGTATGTATACTTATATATTGCGATATAAAGTTTCAACGTTTCATATATGAAGCTTAAATCGCTGCAACAACGTTTTCTATTTCCCTTTTTAGCCTTTTTACATGAGATATTTAAATACGATTTTTTTTTCTCCGTGGAAATATAAATTTTTCTTTACGATTTTGGTTGATTAAAAATTATAGCAAATTAACAATAATATTCAAAATAGAATATTTTAATGTTGAAAACAGTAAAGATAAGGACTATTTTTTTTCAACAAAATAAATAATTTTAGAATTACTTTGGCAAAAAATAATGCATACAATGAAATTTTTTAGAGGTTGAAGGGGTTGAAAACAGAGTGAAAAAAATTCCATTGCATAATCACACCAAAATTCTTGGTTTTTAGGTCTGCTTAATCGGTTGTCAAGGCTGTAGACTATGAGGACCGACAAATTTAGACGTATTTTTTCACGCTGAATGCAAATAATCGACCTGCTTAATCCGTAAACTAATTTTTCCCTGTGGTTTTCTGTTTGGAATTGTATTATTAGTGAACTAGCAGCAGCAATAGCAAGAGGGCGATGATTCTCAGGGGTTGTCAAGGGGTGTGGGATATATAGTCTCTGTTACTTTTTTTCCCCTCCCCTATCTTTTCTTCTCTCACAGTTGAAAATTAATTACTCCAATAAAAGTTAATCTTTGCAGTTTGTAAAGCCACACGCTGTCGATGGGGTGATTATTAAATAAAAATTATATCAAGCAGAATTTTTTTTTTTCATCTACATCTCTTACTCTTGATATTTCTCACCGCGTCTCCGCGCCGCTATTTCTCGATTGTGTACACACACTTTTAGCTTTCTCAGACAACAGTTCGAAAGCTTGAAGAATATCTTAATGTATATAAAAGAACTGAAAAAGAATGTGGCAATTGAGAAAGAATATTTTACATCAAATTAAATGAGTAGCTGAACCTTAATTCGTAAATTCACTCGATAATTAACTTTCAACATATTCCATTAAAAAAAAATTCCTACAAAGGAATTTTTTCGAATTAATCTTATTATCATAATTTTTTTATTTTATTAAGTCTTGAATTTACGTGGATTTATTTAATAGAAATATTAAAAAATTTATTCTCCATGGAATATTTTTTTTACTGAGTAAAAATGATGATTTAATATGTAAATGATAAAAATGATGTGAATATTGGCGATGTTGAGGAATAATAAAGTAGTGATGATAAATAAGTGAGGATTGGTTAGAGCTATTCTATATGTATGATATTAAATAAATCGATGAAGACGCGAGTGTTGCTTGAGAAGGCGTTTGCGCGTGGCTAGGTTCATTAAAGGCTCTTAATTAACTTGCGGCGCGCACGCGACTTTACACAATAGAATATTCCCTGTGCAAGCTTACGGGCATTCAATTACACGTTAATAATATACACACCGTTCCTAGGAGTAGTCGACTCTACTGCTGCAGATGTATATGTAGCTCAACTCTTATAAACGACACACACCGCTATAACACCGTCGATCGATTAATAATACTCTATTATATTATACAACGCCGATCAAAACACATATTTTACCTTATAAATTATATTTTGCGGTCAACAAACATCCATTTAATTAATCTGTCATCTCGATAACCCTCAATAATAATTTAAAAAATCATTAAATTCATTTCACAATTATCAATAACATTTTCATTCAAACTTTCTATCAATAATATATTTTTTATCAGCTAATATTTAATTAAAAAAAAATTTTTTTTATCAAATATTAATGGTAAAAAAATGTTTTTAAGAGAATATGATTTTTTTATTAAAAAATAATGAATGAAACAAATTTTTTAGGGGTAGATCAAAGGGGTAATATAATTATTTATCAATTAAACAAAATAATTCTTATTTTTTTCCATATGAAATAATTAGATAAATGATTTTTTTCCCAACGAAAAACTTTACAAATTAATTTAATTATTTATTTCGTTGTTTATTGCTGGATTCATTTGTTTATTTATTTATTTATTTATTAACTTGATTAATAGATGGATAAATTAGGATTTTCGTGACAGAAAGCAACGAATAAATAATTTTAAATCTAGTAGTATAGTGGTAACATATGTTCAGACAGGATCGTTGAAACGTGATTCATCCCCTCTACTACGGTATTATATACAAAGACCAGACATATACTCTGGCTCTTTCTGGCCTACACGGCACTACACATATATTAGAGGACGACACCACGGTTTTCCGGCGGCTTGGTCTACCACACTCGTTAACCGCGCCGCAACACGTTAACCTTCTGCCTCGATTGGCGAGTGCGTGTGTGTGCAAATTTTACGCGCCCTCACAAAATCTAGTCGACAAATATTAAATATATATACTATCCCTATGAGCCCTAAAATGCACAATATAGATCCACATCCTTGTCCGAGGACTACTGGAGGCCATGTTTTTCTCAATGTTTCAAAGTTTCTTTAACACATATCGTACGTGCGACATATTTGACGACGCCACACGCTGCTGCGATAGGTTAGCAAGTTATAGGGGTTTCGATTATGGAGTCTGAGGGTGGCAGGGGGTAGAAACAATTTTTAGGGATGTGTAAAAATTTATTTCAACTTGTTTTACTACCCCTAATAATTTTTTTCTCTCTGTCTAAAATATTTTTTTTAAAGAAAATTCATCAGACTTGATATAATTAATTTAAAAATAATTAGAAACAATCAATAAAAAATTTCTAAATATTAATAAAAGAATTTTACGTTTAATTGGGGTATTCGAAATTTTTTTCAACGAATCTCCGAGGTATTTCACGAGTGCAGAATTTTTTATATTGAATTTCAGTAGTAATGTCAGCGTATATTCAGCCGAGAGTGAGGAAGACATGCAGTGAGTGTATGTAGCTCTGGATATATATGTACTGTGTATAATGAGCGGAGGGGCGCGCGCGTGGAAATGATTCTCGACGTGCAACCAAGTGCTGTGCCTCGCCGAGGGGGTGGTGGTAGTGGTGGAGCCTGGGACGACGCAATTAGGGGTATTAATTAGCGGGTACTTGATGCCCCTGCGTCTCTCCCGGCCCCGTGCTGGCTCTCGCTGTGCGCTCTGGTTCTAAAGTGCGCCGCACCATTGACAGGGTAATATGGACAGGGGTTGTATGGCTAATTACACGGTTTTATGTTGCAATCGGGGGTAGGAGAAGTTGATAACAGGCAATGATCGTGGAAAAAAAATTTTATTTCATTAAAAATGTCATTAAAAATTTTTCCCTCAAAAAACAAAAACAAATTTAGGGGTTGAAGGGGGTGAACCGTAAGAGGGTAAAAAAGAAATGATTTTTCATCGACATCAATAAATTAAAATTTTGTCATCCAACCGTATTGAAAATGAAAAAAAATTTTAGGGGTTGAAAATAAAGGGGTAAAAAAGGGGATGATTTTTTTACTAAATATTGAGTTAATTATTTTTTTGTGTCATAAAATATTGAATATGGAGAAAAAAATTTAAGGGTTGAAGGGGTGAAAAATATGGGAGGGTGGCAAAAGGGGATGATTTCATTTCGCTAAAATAAGCTAATTTGGATTTGTTTTTTTATCGTCAAATAATATTGAATAAAAAATTTTTTCAAGGAGTTAAAATAGGGGGTGAAAGGTGGTAAGGGGTTGAATCTTTGATATTCATGTATTTAAATTTATTTATTGGCAGAGGATTTCTCGGTGAATTCGAGGCCCTGATGTTAAACCCCTTAAAATCCACCCCCTGACCCATCCCCACGCCTTATGACTCGACAACCCCTTCGGGGTAATTTTCCCGCTTAAGGAGATCTCGACCAATTACACGGGCCGTTCACGGGCGTTGAATTTTAATTGGAAAAGAAGAACTACAAACCGCTACCACACTACCACTCCCTTATATTTCTTCGTCTTATTTTAAATACCTCCCTCTCGGCTCAACGCGGCCAACAGAGTCTGGTGTAGCGCGGCCCGCGCTATACAACTGTATACGTGAGAGAGCGAAACCAACTCTCGCCTTCTCCTTCGATTCTTCGCTCTCATTTAATTCGTTATGGCGAGTTGGCACTCAGAGTAGAAAAAAAGAGAATTCTCATTCGCATTTATTCTTGATGAAGAGAATAGGAAGGCAAGGCAGTTTAAATTGGCCAATTAAGTACGATGTACCTACTGAATCCCTCAGCAATATATATAATATCATGAATTTGCATCGTGCTTCATTAGCAAACGAGTTGAAGGTCCGTATTTCAATTAATAAACTACTACTTCAATATTTTACATTATAATATTTTTTCCTCCTGAAAAAAAAAAAATTTCCACCTTCTTGTCGACATGAAAAATTCACACAATGTTTTTTTTTTATGACTACTTAAAATGATAGTTGAATATATAGCGTTGAAAAATGTAATTATATTTTTTTCTAGATTAATTTATGTTTTTTTGTCTTCAAGAGGGAAATAATTTAATGGGTTTGGGTGTAATGAAGGTATTGATATAAAATATACATATACTTTTAGAAGAAGCTATTGAAAAATGTATAGCCCTGGGTAGGCGAAGAAGAGCATTTGTCTGAATAATTAAGCGAAAGCAGGAATTATAAATGAAATGGCCCATCGCACTTTATGTATACTCAATTGAGTTAATCTATAGAGATTAATTAACGTGAAATATTCTGAATGGAAAATTAACTGTCAAGTTTGAACATACATATAAGTATATCAAAGATTAAGATATTATAAATAATTCACATCGAGTTGAACCTGTAAATTATTCCATTTTTATAAAAGCATATGAGACGTACGTCAGTTTTAATATTTAAATTTTTTTTTAAAAATACCTTCAATTATTGAACTTGTATTTTAAAAAATTTATTATCCATAAATTTAAATATTCTCATCAGTAAAAAGGATTTAAAAATTTTTATAACTTTTCAATAGAACAAAAAAAAATATATTTTTGTTTCGAAAATTTTTTTCAAACTCCTAAGGCATTTTAAGGCATAAAAAAATAGTTTAAATTTTTAAAACAAGTTTTTCTAGAAAATTTGGTAAATAAAAAATTTTTTTCCTTCAATATTATTATAATGATTTTTATTGTTATTATTGATTTTTTTTTTCAATAGAGAAGTAAAAATTGTGCTTAAAATCATCGATTAGTTGGATAAATAATTTTTTTGAGTAATAGGCAATTTTAGATATTAAAGAAAAATTTTTAAAGTGATTGAATTTTTGTATTATAATTAATATAAAAAAAGTAATTCAAGTAACAATGGATTTTAAATGCTGGCACGAGACGAGTGTCGCCGCGTCGCGGCCAAGGAATAAACTATGAAGCACATGATACACACCCCTCTGCCGCCGGCTCACAGAAGACAATCAATTTTCCGGACTTTAAAAAGAAGCGCGCGCGCGTTTGTTGTCGACTTAGTCGAGTAAAATTGAAAAAATGCGCATCACAGAGAAACCCGAGTGCAACGATCTTTGCTGATTTACTCCTCAAAGTCGGATAAAAATGAAAAAAAAAAAAAAACTGGAGAAACTAAAGAAAGGGTGGAAATATATATAGCCTCTCTCTGACGTGTGCACGCGTGGATATTGCGAAAGTTTTACACTTGTTCCGTGTGCGCACTTTCCTCTACTCTTAACCCTCTTAAAAAGTCACCCTCTGCAGGACTAAAAAAAAAAGCGGCAGTAGGGAGGTTGGAAAAAATACCTTTCTCTCACACCCCGTCGTTCAGTACTAAAGCTAATAAGTATCGAGAAACACGATCGAGAAGTAAGTTTTAAAAACTCTCAAAGGTGTTAGGACTCTATATATAGTTTTGTTGGTTTGGCCATTTCGCGGGGGTATATGCTGCTAGTGGATCTTAAAATGGAAGCGAGGGTGGTGAGATGGCTTGTGTAGTTTATGAACACGAGTCACATAAATTGTCGCGGCTCTTTAAGAAATTGGAGTAGAGAGAGGTACAGTGGAAACAGCTTGTGTAGAGTGTGGCTCTCTGCGAACTTTTAGAACGATTTCCAAAAAAGGTTTCAATATACCCCCCTTCCTCACACCAAATAATAATAAAGAAACGACAAACGACCCTTAAAAAAATCAATAAACTAAGCACCATAAAAAATTCATCGTTGAAAAATATTTTACAATTTACAATATATGGAGTGAAACAAATTTTCTGCATTTTTTTTTTCTTATGTATGAATATTTATTTACTGTATTAATTAAAATCATGCTCTGTATCATGCTCGAATTTATTCACTGAAAAATTTAACGATTTAATGTTTTTTTTAATTTTATTACATGTAAAAAATATTTTTTAGTGATTCAAGAGATTTAAAAAGGGATGATTGTTTATACTAAATTTAATTAAAGCTCAATTTTTTAATCAAATTTTAAAAATTTGAAAAAAAAATTTTAGGGGTTGAAAGAGGTTAAACAGGGGGAGGGTGGGAATGGGGATGTCTTTTCCTACTAAATAAATGAGGTTGAAATTTCTAATCCAAAAATATTGAATATAAAAAAAATTTTTAGGGGTTGAAAGGGGTTGAAAGGGGGATGATTTTTTTTAATTTTAGGGGTTGGAAAGGAAATATTAACATTTATATTTTTGAACTGTGGTTTTGATTTTCAACCATGAATTTTTCAATAGGGGATGAATGAATAATTGTCAAAAAATTTAGATAACACGTAGTTATGATATATGTATAAAATTTAATTTTATCTATTTGAATATCTTTTTTCTTTTTGATTTTTTTTTTTTTTTTCGTAAAGTTTTTGAATCAACGACAAACTCCTATGGGAGACATTTTATCCGCTCAGGTAATCTTCAACGAGACAAGATATTACATTTGAATAAATGTCAGCGCGACGCGATAACCGCTTTCGGGGTGAACGAATGCGATATCGACGGGATAAACACATCCCCCGGGAAATAATCGTGCTAAATATTGATCATATTGTCATTAATACAAAAAAAAATAAATAAATAAAAAAAACCCCCGTCGCAAAATATCACATTTCAACTGCGATATCACACACTGGCAATCCATAACTCAAATCCAACACAGCCGTCAAACGAAAAAAAAAAAAAAAACTTTCCTATAAGAACGAATATATTTTTAAATACACATCAAACACACACGCAAACAAATTTATCGGTAAAAAAAAAACGGTGCCGTTAAATTCGGAACATATTTTCCAATCGATTATATCATCAGTGCGGGTGAATTGGTAGCAAATCGGGGGTGAAATAAAACTGTGATTTGCAACGCTGAATATACCGCACACACATTGATTGCAAGTGAGAGGATGATGCGCGCACATTGTATGAAAGAGAGAAAATATATACCAAATATCCCGCGCGTATTTTCTCATTTTCACCTCCCACTCTCTTTGCACGCCACCACGACCACACTCGACGTGACCACCGCTCCCGCCACTGTTTACCGCAATTATTAAATGTAAACTCATATTTCGTAATTGTCAAATATGGTCCATTCGATCGAGCGTGAATCGAGTATATATATATACGAACCCACATGTACAAACCAATTTTTTCCAACCCTCTAAGTACACATACGCTTCAAAGAAACCAATTACAGACCCTAAGCATATCAGAGAAAATAAAAAAATTACAAACCAAATCGAATAAACGATACCAGCATGTGTGACACTAGTGAATATAAGTACTGACACTTCAATTCGAGTGAATAAAAAAAAATTGAGCTGAATTAGTACACTCAAAAAAAAATTTTTAATTCAAAATATTTTAATTGAGCAAACTTGTCATTGGAAATTTTTTTGTTAATTTATCTGATTTCAATACAACAGTTTTTGCCATTTATTTAATTGTGTCTTTTGTAAATAATTTTTAACGTCTGAATCAATTTTTATTTTTTAAACCTTTATTATTATTATTATTATTATTATATAAATTATATATAAATCAATTTTTTCACTGGTTTTTCATGAAAAATTGACCAAAAAAATTTAATATTTCAATTTTTAACTTGAATTTAAATTAAATTAATTTTCAATTTAACTAAATATCGATAAATATTCATGAAATAGTTTAAACAATGAAAAAAATTTGATTTAAAAACGTTAAAATATTCTAAGCTCAAAAAACAGTCCAAAGATGATATATTTTTTTTATTTTTTGAAATTGAAAAGTGATATTTTAAATAATATTTATTTATCATCGAATATTGAATGGCTTAATAGTCATTTATCAGCAATTTTGAACCATTATTGTTATTCTAAATGGAAAAAGATCATTTTTTTATTCAGACAGGATATGATGGCGCGACAGCTTGTGTAACTATTGGCAATTAATCAGAATCATCTCCATATCGTGAAGGCAGGTTATAGTTAGCCAGTGACGTCACGCCCATGGCGACATCTGGCCGAGCTTTTAGAGCCGGACAGTGTCCAGCATCAGACACTCTAAACTCCGGATGAAAATTACAACGCAAGGCGCCGGCTGCTCTTAATTAATTCCGTCCAAGGACACCAGCGAATATCAACGCATTACCCCTTTACATATGCATGCAAAATTTCATATTATACAATTTTAGCAAACATCTAATAGTTGCTACATTAAGCTGGATTTTCAGCTGGAAAATTGATTTACAATTGCTGCAGTTAATTTTTATTTCACCAACTCGGCGGTTTTTCGCTTGACTTTTATTATAATTTTTCTTTTTTCACAGGCGTATATACGAGAGAGAGGTTGGTTCAACATGCACGAATGCATTTGAGTTAAAAGAGGAGCCTGGCTTGCTGCGCGCGAGGGTGGACACACACGAGGTCGACGTCGACGACGACCCCTCGTCGAAATACGAGTGGACGGGATTAGAGGCTGATTCAGGCGATCCAATTTAATTGGGCGATTAACGGCTAAATGGCGCGTTGTCTCTGGCAATGAATGGTCCTGTATTGTATATGTATATTCTCTGGACATTGCAAAATATAATTCTACAATATTTATAGTTGGATTAACGTTTAAATTATGTGGATATACATGTCAAGATATAAAAAAAACTCATCCTGCCCTAAACCATCTAGACGATTTTTAAATCCTGACATAAATCACAAATACACTCATATATAGTACAAAAACAATTTTTTTTACATTAATTAAACAGTTTTTTCAAGCTTCCAAAATATTTTTTTTGTCAAAAAAGAAAAAATTGTACATTGCAAAAAAATTGAAACTTTTTTCCTTGCAAATATCTTGATAAGGATACGAGCGAGAGAAATTTTGATGAGAACCTTTTTTGTAGGTGATAAAATTCCCTACAAAAAAGGTTTCTAAAAAAAAATTTTTATTTTCAATAGTTTAAAAGATATTTCAATTTGAAACAGCAAGATAATGTTGCATCGCTTTTTTAACGTCACGCGATATTTCTACATGAAAAAAAAAATCGATAAAAAATGAATGGATAAATTTAAAAGCTTAAAAATGTATAAATTAAAAAATAAACCAACGAAAATCTCGAATAAAAATAATCGTGTTTTGTCGGAAGCTTTTTTAGAATCATGGTGAAAAAGGTACGACAATGGAGGTGCTGGGCGCGGCTTTAGACGATAATAAATTTAGCTGGAAAAAGGATTAGCGGGCAATTGATAGTTGTTGGTAAGGGTGCAGTTTGTAGCAGAGGTTTTCTAACGCAGTTCTATTTTATCCAACTAATAAATAACCATTTACGACCCTTTTAAAAGTTGCAATTAAATAAAACAAATCGAAACTAGTAATTTTAAATCGATTAAACTAATAAATAAATCAACTTTGTATACACGCGTGAAACTCCTATACGTACATGCGTGACTGAAATTCACGTCTAATGCAATTGGTCGTTACGAATGCGAACACGTTGCAAAAGCACATTGTCGAGCAATTATTAATTAAGTGGAAAACAATGTAAATGTGCATTCTACCGCAATGGATTTTAAATACGCACGAATCCACGAATATTATCATCATGTTATTATCCATGTTATAATTAAATAAAAAATCCTACACTACTTATCACACATATTCCACATTTTTTTACCAGAACACGGAAAAAATTTTAAACAAGTAAAAAATATTTTACCCCAATCATATAGCACAAATGACCTCAATTTAAAAAATATTTCTACCTCAAAAGTCAAGATTTTATCGGTCTATTTAATTAAAAAAAAAATCGTTATGAATGAAGAAATAATTCAGTATATTAAAATAATTCAATTAATGATATAATAGTCTTTATAATGTCTGACAATCAATAAAATTGATCTTTTATGCGATGATAATACAATTGGTTACAATCGTCTCGACGCTTTATCATGAATAAATAAAGAGAAAGATGATATATATCAGTCAAATGCAGAAATAGTATAATCTCATTCTGAATCGATCTGTTTAATAATAATTCCTGACATTTAAACCAATTTTAACGGCGCACAGTGTCTGAAAATGGAGTCAAAAATTTTTTTTTAATGAAAAACGTAACTGCAAGCTTATTTTATTTATAAGATTTCTTAAAAAAACTCTTTCAGCACGAAAAAAATTGAAAATCCATCATCATCAGTAAAAGCTCCGAGCTTTTTTTAGATAGCATGAATTGTTTTTTTTTTTTTGCAAACTCATCTGGGAATTTTATTCGCGTGGCCAAGGTGTTGAAATAAGTTTAACAATAGTGTGAAGAAAAGATGGGAGGAACGGGTTGATAAGGCGGGCAGAGCTTGCAACACGACGATTGACCAAAGCTCGCGAAGACATGCCAGCCCCGGAGCCCAACGCCACCTATTGCCACCTTGATCTTGTTACGCCCCATCCGCCTGAAACCCGCCCTTTTAGCGTGCGCACCCGACGCCCACAGGCTATATTTGCGCGCGCGCACAACCGCAAGCTCGCCAAGCGCGCGGAGCTTTCGTTGCGTGTTCGAGCGAACAAACACCACGTGCAGCGCGAGCGGATCGCACGTGTCACACGCGTTCCACCTCGACAAAGTTCCGGGAAAAGCTCATTTTAAAAAAACTCACATTGAAAAAAGCTCCCGCTCGTCTCCCTTGAAAAACATGGCCGAAAACAATTAATCCAATAAATATTGTGTGACAGTTGACAAAAGTGTATTGAACAATAAGTTGTGCTTGCAAATGTTTTAAGCTTCCATCGAAAACAAGCCATCCAATTTCCTGATATTTCTGGTAAGTCTACTACACAATAAAACCAAAAAAAAGTCATTTGAAAAATGTTCAGAATATTCTAGGAGAAAAAAACATTAATGAATAAACAAAAAAAGCTCTTTATAAATTGAATCGATTAAGTTTCCACTGCGGCACTTACTACAAACCGATATTCAACAGTTGGTCCTTCTTTTATCTTTCAAAGCTTGCGGGAGCTTCGCGTCTGCCGTCGCGTGCCTCCCATCCTATAGCTTACGGCTTCTCTCACTCGAAGTCACCCTCTTAAAAGCTCCACCAGCATCACAGCAGACCCTTGTGATCATCACGTTACTTTATTACAAGTGACTGTCGCCGTTAAGCGCTTTAAGAACACCAAAAACGTTATCGTCAAACAACAATCATCAAATAAAAGCTTCTTGCGAGCTTTCAATATATATTTTTAAAAGAATCTCAACAACTAAAAAATAAAAATCGAGTCAATTAAAAAAATTTATCGATTTCCAAATATGTTAGGAATGTTGGAAAAAAGCTCGTATGCTGTAGAATAAAAAAAAATTCTTTAAAAAAAGGGGGTGAAAGAGGAATTTTTCTCTGTATATATGTATAACCTATTTACTGGGAAGCGACCGAGGGTAATAAATAGCGAGGGGTTACAGGGGTTGAGTGAAGGGTCAAACAGCGATTATGTTTCACCCCCCAAGCGAGACGAACTACCCCTATTCGTTTACTTCTACCCCTGTATACAGTTCACCTGGATGCAATTTCGGATTGCGGGAAAAACTTTTGATTGTAATTAAAATTCGAGGGAGGTGGGATTTTGATGAGGGGGTTGCTTTTGCATACCGTCGCAGTGGACATGAGTGAGCTTGCGATCCGCAGCGATTGGCAGGCGCCGTTATAGCCAAGCTAATGATGCATATCTCCGTCTGTTATGTCTTGAATGTCTCGACATCACGGATGGCTCTGGCTCCACGGGTGAAGTGACGCTCGGGGGTGGTGGAATAGGGAGGCAAATAGGCCTCGAAAGCCGAGCCGAGGGCGAGATGGGCATGGTTGCAATGAGGCTGAGAGCTTGCGGCCGCATGCCACGGCCTAACCATGTCTGGCTCATGTTATATATCCCGACTACTTGCCTACAACCTGTCAGAATATTCAAACAATGCGGTTGCAGAGTCGCAGCCAGGTCGTTGAACACATTGCCAAAGCTTCGTGCCAAATACTGTCGTGTTTAGCATCAATAATCATCTCAATCATTTTTACAAAAACAATATACTTCTGCAATCAACGTTTGAAAAAAAAAAACAATTTATAAATCTTTTTTTTTTTGTATTTAAATAAATTGAAAAAATAGTCAAAAGTTTTTCATGTTCGCAGACACAAATAAATTCCCCGTGAAAAGCTCTGCGAGCCATGGAATAACTACAAACAACACTTCACATATGTTTCGATGAGGGGAATGTGTACACATGAGCCCTATACACTATATATAGTGTGGCAAGGGAGTGAAGGATAATACAACTCTACAATGATATTCTCTCGTGTCACAATGTAGAAATTTTTTAACAAAATCATAGATAAAAATTACTTCCCTCGAAAAACAAATAAAACTTATTGTTTATTATGTAAAAAAAATTCATCATCAATGTTCAAGTTTTTTTTTCAAAATATTTTTCTAAATAAATATTAAAAAATATAGAGAATCTACAAGTTATAAATATTAAATAAATACTTTTTATTTAAATAAATTTAATTTTTTTTTAATTGTGTCATGAAAAAAATTTAGGTACATTGCAAAAAAATTTTTTATTATAAAAAAATTCAAAAATATTCATTTTTTCATGAGATGAAATTGTCGTGATTTTTTATTATTTTTTAATACTACACAAAGTCAAAAGTTTAAAATCGTGAAGTTTTATTCATTTTCATTTTTCTTATAAAAATTTCATCAACTTTTTCTTCAATAAAAAAATTCTTTAATTGTCGATAAAAATTCGCACAATTTCCCCTGCTAAATGACTATCGATAGATGATTAATTTAAGCCAAAATGTAGCATGAAAACAGTTTTGTGTAAAAGCCCATGTAAACAAATACAATATATCGCAAGTTAAATTGGCAATGACGCATGTATGTACATATAACAAGACTGCTATATATACAGCCCTGCGAATGTATCGATGGGCTCAAGCCAAAGCTCACTCAGTGCCTAAATTATTTCGTGATGTAAACACCTAAGTATACCTACTGTGAGCTTGCAAACACACACGGGCGCGGTTGAAGCTTGCACGCACGGTTCAACGACGAGTGTATAGTGGTATAAAGGGGAGGGGTGGGGGTAATTAATAGCAAACCCCTATAAATCAGAGACAGGCTGGATGTTACGTTTGGATAAACGGAGCAACGAAACAGGATTATGCCCAGAGGGCTGGTTACCACCCCCTATATCCCGTCGTATCGCCTGCACTTGCTAATTTTTCAAACGGCCACTGTAATGGTCCCAGCTAATTACTGATTTTTATCTACCTGCCCCCGACACTGTGGATTTGGCTGGCAAACCGACCTGACACGGACTATAAGTGCAATTATTAACCCCCTTAACTGTACATACATGTTGAATACACAAAGTGTACGATTTACAAACTAAAAGCTCCTTGTTTAATTGTCGAAAATAATTTTTTTTTATATTGTCACACTGTTATATTCATATTATCGCGGTATCAATCAAAAATTCCATCGAGAGTTGTAATTTTCGAGCTTGCAGTTTTTTTTTTCAAATTTTTACAATTTAATTTTTTTGCATAAAGAAATTGTATTATTAAGTATAACTAAGGATCCCATTGTAGAAACTTCCAAATTTCGAGCTTGCAGGCACTTGGAAAATTTTAGATTTTAATTTTCATGTGATAAATGATTAAGAAAAAGCATTTTTCTATTATTACTAAAAATTTCATTGAGAGCTTTTAAATTTCTAGCTTGCAATGAATTTTAAAATTTTCTTATTTAAATTTTTCAGTTATAAATTGAAAAATAAGTAAAAATACTTTTTGTATATAACGTTTATAGTGGAAATAAAAAGTATACAGTAGTATTTTGAATTTGTCGAGCTTGCAGATAGTATAATTCTACGAAAATTGTGGTATTTGAAAGTTTAGAGACAAGTTCTTATCAGTTGAGTTGGTATGATAGTTGTTCCGGGCCAATAGATACACTCTCCCCACCATTGCAGACACCTTTGTACTTAACATAACCCATGTAAACTCGCACTAGAACAAATTTAACTCATTCCCCAGGATCTTTCTCTTAGTCTCTCACTTGCCTCCTCCACCAGCTACTCTTCGAGACCCTTCTCAGCCTCATCCTCCTCTCAGTTTCGTTTGCACACACCCAGAGATGTTATGAAGTTGTGTTGAACTTTTGCGCGCGGGGCATAGTTTGCGAAACAACCCCCAGGGTGACTGCGAGAGAGCTTACCTTGACTCGTGACATAATGTCGGTTAGTATAGTTAATCAGTTGGGCAGTTCTGCCCAAAAAATTCATCAACACATGCGTCCAAAAAATTCACAAAATATCCAACTAAATTAAATCCTTAAAAATAACTGAAAAGAAACTAAAATAAATTTTTTTTTCTAGGGAAAAAGCTGTGTAACTCGTGTTTGCACTACTATTCGTCAGCTTTGTCGGTCCTACAGCATTTTTTCTTTGCCACGCAAGAGCTTTTATTTTTAATTTAACGAATTTTGCCGCAAGCGAGCAAAACGAGAGGCACGCGTTAGGCATTCTCGGCGTCGCAAACGTGCCGACTATACAACATAGGGTGTGTGTGTGTTGCGCACAAGAGAGAATGAGAGAGATAGATATAGACAGAGAGCGAGCAGTTAACTCATGAGGCCAACTTTGAGGGACGTAGTAACAGCATTACAACGTTATTAGATTTACCGCAAGCACCTACCCCCAAGGCTTTTGCTAGACCAAATTACGGCCCGTGCACCCGCGCTATTCGACTATAAGTAACTCTAAGCAACGCGTTATACACCATCACATCATCTATTAATTCCTATACCAACTAGGAATTTTCAAAGTTCAATTGAAAAAAATTCAAAAATGGCAGAAAAATTTTTTTTTTCAATTATATCCAAATAAAATGTTATTTAAAATTGTGAATATTAATTCTAATAACTTAAAAACCTTGAATTAAAAATAATAAATATTTTTCTATGAAAAAACAAACATTTTTCAATCTTTAAAAAAAAAATTCTGAATTTTTTAAATACACAATTATTCGAGACTTCACATACAAGCTGAAAAAACAAGAAGACATATATATTACAAATTAAAAAAAAGCTCGGAGCGAAAGCTCACAAGTGTGTCTACTTCAGTGGATTCGCGAGAGAGAGAGGAAAAAATTTATTCCACTAGTGTGAGAACAATAGCGACGGAAAATAGAGCTTGCAAACAGGAAAATCGAGCAGAGAACGCTCAGGCTATTGAGTGGCTACCCTTAAGATAAGGGTAGCTACCTAACCCCCTCCTCTCCGTCATACGTTTCCGCTATCTGACGCTAAACGGCACACCACTTGGCTCGGCGGCTTGCCACACACGTAAAAGGGACGAGCTTGCGCGCTTTCAATCCTCCCCTCCTCCGCGCGATTTTCGTCTCTTTCTCTACATAATACTCCGCCACATTACTGTCGAAATGCCACAAGATAACACGAAATTTAGCATGGCGAGACAGAATTTTTAGTGCAAAATTTCTACACGAGTATATCTGTGTATGTGACGAATCAGCAAATAAAAAAAATTTGCTATCCTCAATAAAATAAAAAAAAAATTGTTTCCAATAGAATATCTAGATTTTCAAGCGAATAAATGAATAAACAAACAAAATATTAAGTTAATAAAAAAATTCGAAAAATATTGACCCTCGATAAAATTGATTAAAAAAATTCAATTAATTGAAAAAATTCAAAAAAAAGATTTCATGTTTTTTTTAAATCGAGAAATAAATAGAAAAAAAAAAATTGCTAAAAAGAGTTAATAAGAAGTATAATAAAATAATAATCGTTGATAAATTTGATAAAAAAAATTTCATTTTACTTTTCATTTAGGTGAAATAATATAATCTGAATATGTTTATTGTATTGCAGGAACTTGCAACCCCTTAGCTCATTTGAGACAAACTGTCCACAAGGCGGGTGCAAACTACCCTTATCTTGTAGACGTTTATGCCCAGGCCTTATCTCTCTAACCCTCTTCTCTAGGCTGCTTCATACTCGCAAACGAGGTGCTCAGGTATACACACTCACTTCATCCCTTATTCTCAACCCCTAAAGGATGGAATTTTATCGCTGTACAGTTACTCTCTCGCACCTTGCCATGCGAATTCAATTACCGCACCCCTCAGTGTGTGCGTAGAAGAAAAAAAATGGACATTGAGAAAATCGAAAGACACGCGTTATCTTTGACTGTTTGTCTTGTTTTCTTTTTTTTTTCACCACCATACCGACTCTAGTAATAGTAGTTGGTAAGTAATAGCGAGCTTGCGGTGAAAACAAAGACGTTGCGCTGGCCACCCTATCTGAGGGGTTGTAAAATAAGCGATGAACGAGAGACGCTTTACCATGGCGCGCTACGAGAAGAAAGACACGACAGGGTAATAAATGAGATAAGCTGAAAAAGGGGCGGGGGAATGGACGCGAGTGGGAGGTGAAAGTCCATGCTACCAAGATTCCTTATATCCCTCGAGGACATTATCAATGTGTTTCTTTGAGCTTTTTCCCTTACGTGGCACTGACGATAAGCTTTTTCGGTTTTCTGATGAAAATTACGATTGCTATCAGTGCAAGCTATCGCACAAGTTCTCTTCACTAAAATTCATTTTAACACTAATACATATACCATTTTTAACTGATTTTATTCAACAGTTGACAAAGAAAAAAATTATTTTACAAAAAAAAAAAATAAAAATAACCGTGATATCGATTTTTTATAAAATCTAAAAAGCGATTTATTCTTAAATATTTAATATGAAATTCTAATAATTTAAGTAGATTAAAATTTATGCAATAATTTGATATGTGATTGACACGTTTAAAATTTTCTAACCATATTATGTATCGTAATTTACTTATTGAATGAAAATAGAGCACTCTGAGCATCAGCGATGAGAATTTCGAGAAATCTTCTATTATCTGGTGTTAAATGATAATAAAATATTGCATTACTAATGCCTCGGATTTTAAAATGTTTAGTTGAGATGGAAAAAAAAATTTTTTTTTGTACAACTTTTGAACGATGCATATACCTTTTGGATATCTCGTCATTTTCATGATTTTTTTTCATTTTTTGCTGATAACTCGGCAACTGTAGGAAATAATAAAAAATATTACAGAACTTAAATGATAGAGAATTGAATTTCCTACAAAAAATATAGAATACATTTTTTCAATATTTTCGTTGATTTTCAAGATATTTTGAAAAATAAAAATTTTCAAAAACCAAAAATTTCTTAAAAATTACGAGAGATAAAAAAAAATTTATTTAACATTTTTTATGGGAAATTTAACGCTCTATAAGTTAACTTCTATAATATTTTTCATTATCTCGTACAGTTACCGAATTATCAGCAAAAAACTAAAAAAATCGCAAAAACTGCGAGATTTCTAAGGGGTACAAGTACCCCCTATACTAAAATTTGACGAAATTATAAAACATCCGAAAACTTGTTGATAAAAAAGTTTTTGTGAATTTTAGTCAAAAATAAATCTTAGATCAGTTCGATATTTATAATAATAATTTTTTCACATATTTAAATAAAAAAATGGGTTTAAATGATGAACAACAATTGTTTTTTGTTACTATAAATATTCGACTATTTCATTATTTGTCGATATTGGCCTAAAGCCTCGCGAGCAACCTATATAACCTGCGCCTATATGCGTCCAAGTTTTCAAACGCAATATTGTAAGGGATGACAAGACTGAAGAATGTCAGTCTGGATGTACTTTGATCCTTTATTACATTTTTACAGGCGATTACATTGGCCAGAGAACCGTTGCCTGACGTATTCCTGTCTTCACTTCCACCACTGTGACCTTTTTATATAGACTCGTGAATTCTATCTCCGTCAAACTGAACCACTAGACCCTAAGGCGCAGCAAGTGAAAGAGGAGGGTATAAGAAAGAGACTCGTAACAAAGTTTGCCTTGGCCATGAGGATAAGATATTGTTCTTGTTTGTAGCTTCAGTTAACTCGAGTTCCGTTCGTTCCCTAATTAAGTTTAAGGGATTATAGAATTGTTTCGCAAAGTCGATTACGAGATTGCCATGCTTACGGAAAGACTTGCGCAAAAATTCTTTAAAAAATTATCCACATATTCAACATCAATAAAAAAACAATAAATATTCAATAAACGTAAAAAAAAGTTCTAAGAAATATTTAAGCATGGAAAAGAAAACTTTTTTTTTCATAACAAAATTTAATATTATGAAAATATATTTCAAGTTGAAAAAATATGATTGACAGTATAATGCACTATTTTAAGAGTATTACTGCCAATTAAATTTGAATTGAATAAAATAAAGCGTCAATGACATTGTCACCAAAATAATTGAATAATAATAATAATACTCGTTGCTTGGTCAATCGTTGATTGGTTCGACCAAATAATTAAAATTATCTCCCTCCCCTTACACCCACATATTTTCATCAATTAAAAAAAAATCATATTTATCCTCCAAACAATTATATTATTGTCTTTAAAAAAATTTTCATAATTCAAAAATCTTCACAACTATTGCAGAAAAAAATTTTTCTCAAAAGACCTTTTTCATCGAGAATTTTATTAGCTACAAAAAATGTTCTTAACAAAATTTTCCCAACTCGTATTCTGATCAAGATATTCGCAAATATATAATTAGGTGTCTAAAAATCCAAAAGGGTTAATATACAAAATTATTTTGGTGATTCAAATCAAAATATCTTCAAAACCGTTACAGATAGAAATTTTTTGTAAAGGACTTTTTTTGTAGAAAATTTTATTAGCTACAAAAAAGGTCCTTAACAAAAGTTGTCTAACTCGCGTCCTTATTAGGATATTACCAAATAAAATGCCCTATTTGATTTTAGACATGCGCTAGTTGAAATAATTTACTGTCTTATTAATTTAATCAGTGTTTTAAATAGTAAAATTAATTATTATCTTTATTTAATGATTTATTTTAGATATTTTTATGGGGAAAAAAAATTTTTATTCAACGACTTTGGAAGAATTTATCAAATGCGCGGAAAAAAGGGGGTAAAATCTGAGCAAGGCCTTGGCCAGCGTACTTATATCCCTGCGTGGCGAGCGTTTAATAACCCAGGCTGGTGTGCGCGGTCAAAAGGGTATAGACGCAGAGAATAAGGGTTGGGTGGGGGTTGCATATGAGCGATTGCCACACACGCGGCGACGTGGAGCGCCGGCCGTGGCGGCGGCATTTACGTTAATTAAATTTTCTCATCCCCCATACACACAAATGCCCTGCTCTTGTATATAGGCACCCCTCGCGGCCCGCCGTTAAAACACCCCGCACCACGTGGCCAAGCATCAATCATTGCGCGCTCAGGCTCTCATGTATACGCCGTTTGCCGCACGGACTGTTTAAAATTGCCGCGACCCCCACCCACGCACCCCCATGCCTATATTCATCTTCACCACTGCGGCTAGGATTTTTGTTAACTGTGGTCCCCGATACCAATTAGAGAATAAAGGGACCTTCGCTCACTTTTCATTTGTCCCGTGTCGCCTCATCCTCTCTCTATCTCTCTGTATAATATGGCCAGAAAAACGCAAGGGAGTGATTGCCAGCCTTTGGTGCCACTATCTACATACTCTCGTGTATGCTATAGCCGCTCTTCATGCTGTCTCGTACCGTTTAAAACTCCAACAACAAGGAAAAGTCGAATTTTATCATGTCGAATAAATCGTCAGGTTTTTTTCTCTTCCATTTTTCATGAAGTTTGATTATGAAAAAATTCATTGAATACATAACAATTACATCTAATAGAAAAATTAAATTTAAAATTTTTTATTTAACCCTTATAATGCGATTGATTAATCATTTTGTTATTTTGAATTAAGAAAAAATTTTTTAATAATCATATATTGCGATTTTTTATCTCCAAGATTTTTTAACGGAATTTTTAAGATTATCTATAATGTGCGATAGTTTATAAACATGACGGAGAAATTTTAATTAAAAAAAATAAATTGTTTTAAAATAAAAAATCGTAAAAAAAAATTTGTTCTCAATTAAATTGATAAAGTACCAAAAAATATTTAATAAAGAAATTTACCCTTTTCTCCGATTAATATATAATTACTATATTTCAACACTGAAAAAGTGATGAATATAAATCATCATGTTGAATAAATCACAACTTATTTTATTTTTTATTATAAAAATAACAATAAGATTAATTATAGATGCCATTTGGTAAAACATTTCTTCTGTAGAAAAACTAAATTTCAAATGTTATAGAATTTTTATTCAACCCTCTAAACTCAATTGATTGATTCGTTATATTTTTTTAATATGCCTATAAGCTTTATTGAGTAAAATTTTAAGAAGTTAAAAAGAAAATCATTTATAAATCTAAAAAACATTTTTATACGAAAAAAAGAATTCTCCAAAAATCTAAAAAGATGTTCTTTTCTCTTCATCTAAATAATTAACAACGTATATTCCGAGAATTCCTACTCTAGAAAATAATAATTAAATAAAACCACTTAATTTAATTGTTAATAAAATTCGAGTAAATGTAAATAGTGAGGAGGGGTCTTCACAGTGTGAAAATTGACTGAATCGTCGAATAATCCAATTAAAAAAACCCAGAGTCAACTGCATACACGCGAGGAGCCGAGCACACAAAAAAATACGAAATAAAATTGGTCAATTAAATTATCAACACTGATCGCACACACTCTCTACCACATATACATCCAACTAAAATGGCAAAAAATAGATATCTGACAATAAATAATGGAGTGGGCACATCACTCGATTGGAGGATATCAGTCGTGCATCAGAGACTCTCGAAATATCGTGGATGCACGCGTCATCGCGAGTGTATATGCAGTGTGCAAGGCAAAGGGGGTCTTCAATGCACAAGGATGGTTAGGGTGCAACCGAGTGCAACGCGTTGCCAAGGGCCGGTGCATTCGCGAGTCGAAACGGTGGGCTGTCAAGCCGTAATTACTAATTAGTCCGCCTAGGGTCTCTGGCTATAGCGAGAGGGCTCAAGCGGATGCAGAAGCACACGCGAGAGGGCTGTTTATAGGCCAGGCACACCATCCATATCCCCTTTATTAAATACCTTTGAAATTAAAATCATTATTGCATCACTACACACGCGCTCATGACCATCACATCAATCTACACTGATATTACTTTGCCTAAATTTTACATAAATCAACTCACTCTTTTATTACAATCGTAATCCACCCCCTCACACCCCTAAACCCAATATTATCATCTATAATCATTGGCAATTAATCAGCATCCAATCAACTGTGATTAAATGACTAATTAGAAGCTTGTGAAAATTAATTTACATTACTTTGTGTCTACAAAAAATTAATTAATATTCAAATTAATTATTTTTCAATTATTTCAATTAAAAAAAAAAATTTAATTGACAAAAAAACCTCGAAAATGTTTTTTTTTTTTTTTCTAATTTCAATCGATAAAAAATTGTTTCTTTCTCAGGGGTTGTCGATATTTAAACATTTTTTTAGTTAATGTTTTGAGGAAAAAAACCAATGCGAGAAAAAAATTTTTTTTCTAGTACCTAGTAAAAAATTATAAAAAAATGAAAAATAAATATTTGGTTGTAAAACTGAAAATTTTTATACTAAAGAAAAAAAATGTTTTAGTTTTGTTATTAGTTGGAATTCGTGGAAATTTGTGGTTTTTGAAGGGGTTGTGATTTTTTTCGAGTTTTGTGGATGGATATCACGGATAGATCTTAGGGGTAGTTTAATTAGGGGTGAGCTTTGGACTGCGCGAGGCAAGTGGTGCGTTAGCTGCTTGCACGGATAGTGTGCCTATATAATACTACTGTACTGTTAGTCACTGTGCCACTGACGGCTCGCTAATTGCTCGACCGACCCCGTTCTACCCTTCAAATCCAAAGGCATCCCTTCGCGTGCGCGATTGCCCCCCTGTGATATGTTCGTATATGCGACGTCACAAGCATATTTGACGATATTGGCTATTGTGTACATGTCATTTGTATAAATCAAAAATTTTAACATCTGACAGATAAAAATAATCCAATTACTAATTTATTATAATTTTAACTATTAAAAAAATTATTTTTCATTAATTTTTCAACTTATTTCATTAAATATATAATTTTTCAATCAATTAAGTCAAGAAGAAAAAAATTTTAATTACTTAATAAATTAATAAAAAATTTAATTTGAATAGCAAAAAAATGTTTATCAACGAAATACATTAGATTTAGGATTTTTATTGGATTTATAAAAATTATAATTTTTATATTTGGGGATTGTTATAGGGGTAATATGAATGATGAACGATTGAGGCTAGTTTAGATAGTAGAAATTGTTCATACAGAATCACTAGGTCTCGAATCGCAAATTTATAATCTGATTTGACCAATAGGGAAATGAAGCCAAGCAAAATTGATCTATGCACTGATTTATCGGTCGGACAAACTAATAAAGCGGCTCGTGGTTGTGAGAGAACGATGTTTGCGTATGAAATAGAACCCATAGGCCATGTTAATGTTGATTTATATTATATACAACCGAGTATGTCAATAATTTCATCTGAATCATTTAAATTATCGTTGGTACACCAACATCATACACACCGTCAAAATCACCTGAAAAATTCACTCCCCCTAAATTATATTCCCTTATTCAATAAACATCCATAGTTAATAAAATATACTATAAAAACCCTATATATCAATAATACAAATGAAAGAGCAGTCTCGCAGAAAAATTCAAAAATGTATAAAAAATGAGAAAATAAATGGAAGATTAAAAAAATATTCATAAAAAAACGGTAAAGCCGGAAACTACGTGTCTCGAGTTTCACAGTATCTCTTGTGTATATTAAAAATTAAAATTCCACCCTATATAAGAAAAAAAACATTTACTAAACAAAAAATCCCAAAACAAAAATATTTAAATATTTAAAAAAAAAACGAAATTAAGAATAATTGTGACACTTCCGGTCCATTAACTCCAATGGAGATTTATATTATCCCTTATGCGAGTTTTTTGTCTCAAATAAAAATTCTCAAGCACGAAATAATCCTGGAGACGATTTAAATCAAAACGGATGGCCGCAAGAGAGTCGCGGGAAGAAATAAAATTAAAAGAATGAAAAAAAAGAAATCATAAAATAAAAAAAAGTAGACGAGGTTACAGCTATAGCCAACAAGACGACGAAGAAAAAAATTAAATTAAAAAAAAAAAAGAACTGAGTGACATTATAATAGGATCTTTTTAAAATCTCACGTGATGTGTCCTTTTTCCTCACAGTTATAAAAGAGCGTTATATATATAGTAGATCGCGTGCATTATATATAGCTATATATATATAATTTTGCACATTTCTTTTCCGCAGGCGACATGAAACTAATTAAATATCTGAGGCACGTATCACTCTCTCGAGCTCGCTCGGTTTCCTCGCTTCAGGGGCCCCGCGCCCGCGTCGAATCCATTAAATAAATACATTCACGTATATGTTGAAAAGAAAAAGGGGAAGTTATTGGCTGCACATATCATATCCCCTTGGCCTTTTATATCTCGCTAAATATAATTTGTTACACGTTATTTCAAAGTCGAACAAATCAATCATATCCGAACTTTCTGATTAAAATACTTTTTTCCCCAAATATTTATCCTTTTCTATCCAAAAAAACCCCACATTTCTCGTAAATAATCAACTGGAAATTCAACATTTACAAATAAATTTAAAAGACAAAAATTTTATGGTGTGTTTAATCCACCACAAATGACTATTTCTTCGTGTTTTCTCCCCCTGGATGACCTCGCCCGATTGAAAGGATGTGCCTAACGTATTAAGGAGGTAAAAATACATCGAATGGCGTATAAAAAACCAAAATCCATCAATATCTTCTCATTGAAAGGCCCGTGGAAAGGTTATAATCCACCAAAAATGACTATTTCTTCAAGTTTTCTCCCCCAGGATGACCTCGCCCAATTGAAAGGATGTGTCTAGCGTATTCAGGAGGTGAAAAGACATCGAATGGCATATAAAAAACCAAAATCCATCAATATCTTTCTATTGAAAGGCACTTGGAAAGGTCAATATCCACCAAAAATGACTATTTCTTCGTGTTTTCTCCCCCTGGATGACCTCGCCCAATTGAAAGGATGTGCCTAGCGTATTCAGGAGGTAAAAAGACATATAAAAAACCAAAATCCATCAATATCTTCTCATTGAAAGGCCCGTGGAAAGGTTATAATCCACCAAAAATGACTATTTCTTCGTGTTTTCTTCCCCTGGATGACCTCGCCTGATTGAAAGAATGTGCCTAGCGTATTCAGGAGGTAAAAAGACATCGAATGGCATCTAAAAAACCAAAATCCATCAATATCTTCCTATTGAAAGGCACGTCGGAAGGTCAAAATTCATCAAAAATGACTATTTTTTCGTGTTATCTCCTCTCGATGACCCCGACCGATTGAAAGGATGTGCCTAGCGTATTCAGGAGGTAAAAAGACATCAAATGGCGTATAAAAAACCAAAATCCATCAATATCTAATCATTGAAAGGCACGTGGAAAGGTCAAAATCCACCAAATATCACTATTTCTTTGTATCTCTTGAAAAAAATCTTCATCTTCAATAATTATGAAGATATTATGATTTAAAATAGATAGAGAATTTTACCTAATGCGCCCTTTTGGTTTGAAAGACGCGATATATATCTCAACAATTGTACAAGAAAGCCAAGTAATAACGATAATTAATCGCGAGCATTAATTCAAAAATTTTTCCGTATAACAAGAAGCAGCCACATGCCGCCTCGCAATTTACTTAAATAATTACTAAACTTATGCTCAACCCACAATGCCACCTAAACTTAAATTTTCAACACTCTGACATTGGCTGGATAGTGTTATTTGGTTAGAACGCACATGTGACTATAAATTCCCCATTAAAAATTCACAAAACTAAAAAACTATCCGCATATAATCACACAAAAAATAATCTTCAACAATTATTTCAATTCGAGCAATAAATAATATACGACGATCACATGGGGGTAAAGGAGAGGTACGATGGGGTAGCAAGCAAAGGACGATATCCTCAGGGTAGGTTGGCCATCGTAAGCCAACTTGACTAATTGGCAGCGTTATAATCATGGGTACACGGTTAGGTTGGTATTACCGCGAGTTATAGTCTCACCCCCTCCTTTACAACGTATCCAGGCGCTTCTACCCCCCTCTATATGTATATGGGACCCTCTCCATACCCCCGACCCTCGCAATGTGTCTCTCTCGCCGCATGTATACCGCCGTTGCATAAGGGGCGTTTAATGATCCCACCGTTTACGCAAATTTTCCCATTATGCCACGCGATTTTGGACGCGCCAGGCAAACGGCCCGATCCGGACCAACTATTTCTGTACTATAGGGCCATTGAAATTTTTTTTCCAACCGCGATACACCGGCAAATGTGTAAATGTGGCGTATAAGGATGGAATGTGTAGAGAAAAATTGGGTTTTTAATTATAAAAAAATTTTTAAGCGCATTTAAATTGATAAAAAAAAATTTTTCTAATGTTATATCAATTTTCAATCAATCAAAGTTAACTAATAATAGTTTTTTAGTGTCTCAAATGAGTTTACAAAAGTTTTAATGAGATAAAAATTTTTTTTAATTTTGTGAAATTTTTAACAGGGATACCTTTTGGATATCGTATAATTTTCGAGATTTTTTCGGTTCTTTCGCAATAACTCGGTAAATAATTAAAATATCGAAAAATATCATGGAAAGTAAATGATTGGTGGTTTAATTATCTACAAAAAATCTTAAATAAATTTTTTCATAACTCTCACAGTTTTCGAGATATTAGCGATTTTTTTTAATTTAGATTTTTCAAAATATCTCTGAAAATACGTGAGATATGAAAAAATACAATTTACATTTTTTATAGAAAATTTCATCCCCCATCATTCAAGTTCCATAAGATTTTTCGTTATCTCGCTTTGTTACCGAGTTATCGGCAAAAAACCAAAAAAAATTGAGAAAATCACGAGATATCCAATAGGTATATACCCCTTCCAAAATTTGACAACAAAAAAATTTTGTTTTCTTGATCAAACATTACAAAATTCACTGCTAAAGTGAATTCAACGGGAAAATATCGTTTTGACTGATAAATCGTAGCTGATTCTACTCAAAAAAACATCAAAATAGTCCCTTCCTACTCATTTATACGTTCATTTCATATTATAATGATGCAATATCATAAGTATCGAGGAATTTTAATTAATTAAATATTTAATTGTAAAATTTATACGAAAACATCAGCAATGAGTGCAGTACTCAATTACTTTAAAATAAATTTAATTAAATAATTCCATCATAATTCCAATCTACTTTGGTATTTCAATTAAATCAATATGACGATTTCAATTGACTCTATAAATGCATTCAACAAAATATATACAGTAAAATTATTCTATTAAAATAATCTTAAATTTATTTCAAATATTTTAAATGACCTCTAATTAAAAATGAATTTCGAATAAAATTGATCAATCAACCTTAAAATATTCAGGTAAAAATATCTACTAATACCAATTAGAGTGAATTACTTACGTAGAAATAAAATCCCATTCAAATTGACCGCGTATCGATAAAGCAAGCAAATCACAGGCGGACCCAAACGCCTTTTACTTGAAAAACTTCTTACCCAGACTGTACAGCGGCCCGGATTGCCGCCAGAACGTGGCGCCCTCACGCTCGACTCACTCACCAGTCACCACACAAATATGCTCAAAGTATATCTACGACGATGTTATCTCGTATAACTCAGAAATTAAAACACTTCAATAATTCCTAAATGCAATTGTTCATCTGAAAAAAAAAAATCCTGCGACAAAATTGAAGAAGAGTGTGAATGCCTCATCATTACACACGTGGAAACAACTGAAAAACCTTTTCTAACCTCTCTATCATCACTGCAACCTACACTGGCAAGCCGAAAAAATAAATAAAAAATCGTAAGTACACGTGGCTAAATATTCCAAGTCATAACAAAGTGTATTATCACTCCTAGCATCTCAAAAATGATCTACCGTTGATTTCTAACCTCCACAGAAGACCTACACATCGATAAATATGTCGTCGTCGTCGTCGTCATCGTCCGACTACTACAACGACGGTCTAGACGAAATGGAGGAGAACGACGACTACGAGGAAGAGAATGAGGACGAGGACGAGAGTGACGATGACTACTATGACAGGGTCAACTATTCCGATGAGATGGACGAAGATGGCAATAACACTGATAATAATAGTCATGATATGCTACTAGCTCGCTTTCACGGGGGGTCCAATGCTGCATCTATTGGCTACCCTCCAATCGGCAACCACAAATCAGTAGTTGTAAAATTCGACGTGAAATCAAACACATTTTTTTATCAATGGTGTATTCGAGGTGCAGCTAACTACCTGGAAGAAAATGTCGTTGCAACTTCAGTACATGACTATGAGCACGATTACACTTTATTGCCAAATTCATATCACGTTGAAAATCATCCCGAGTGTATTTTTAAAATTGGCCTAAAAGTCATTCAAGCATCAAACGAAAAATACTATATTAGTGTTGAATTGAAACAATCATCTGGACGAATTTTACGAGCATGTGTTCGTACATCTGTAGGAAATTTTGGAACAGAAATTTGCGATGTTGATCGTTGGTGGAAAAATCAAAGTGTTTTTTTCACATCCTTTAATCGTACAGATATCACACCATATGTTAATTTTAAAAGTTATCATTTTTTTATCAATTGCTACGTAAGATTTTATGGATATTTGGATGATTTAAATCTAGATGATGTTATTAAAATTGATTCAACTGATGGAGATGTACAGATAATAATTGATAACAAACGTCTTTGGGCTCACAAAAAACTTTTAACTGAGTGTAGTCCAGTATTTGATACAATGTTTAGTATTGATATGATTGAAAAAGCTGAAAATACAGTTACTATAACTGATATTGATGTTAATGCAATGGCAAAAGTTCTTAATTTTCTTTATAGTAATGAAATCATTGTTCCTAAATGTATTGATGATGATTTAATTTCATTATTAAGTATTGCTGAAAAATATCAAATTGATAAATTACAAAAAGTATGTCAAAATTCATTATTATCTGAATTATCAGTTAATAATGTTTTTCGAATGTTTGAGATTTCACAATTATTTCATATGCCAAAATTTCATGAAATTGTTATTGATTATATATTTGAAAATCATTATCAAATTATTCATCTGACAGATTATTTTAATTTCTACCAACAAAATCCAAAAGTTATGACAGAAATTATTAAACGAATAACCAATGCAAATTCAAATTATTCTTGCTCTGGATTATATTGGTAAATATTGTTAATTAGCAATTAATATCCAAAAAAAAATAATTTCAATACACTCTTAATAAGTAGATCTAACTGTATTATAAATAATTTTTGTCAATTAAAAATAAAAATAAATGTATTTTTTCAATTTTCCCGCGAAAAAAATTTTATTTGTTTTTTTTTTATTGATAAATATTTTTAAATCCTATTTTATTTTAATTTTCTGTAAAAAGTCACAACTCGTTTTCTTTCGAAGGGTTTTATTTTCGCGCTCTACAAATACAACGTTGCCCATAGGTCCCTAGTAGTCTAATGCCCTCGACCCGGGGCTACTCCTTGCACCGTTGGCAGGGGCAACATCCCCTCCCACGCACCACTCGGGAGAGCAGTGGAGAAGTGGGGCCAGCTCGGAGGGCAAAAGCAGGCCCTGCAGTGCTCTCCGACAGCGGTTGTTAACATTTCATCCTTTAATTATACAGGAAAAATGAAATCAAATGTATATCATGAGGTTGGGATTTTTTTTTTGATAATAAAAAATCGAGGGATATAAAATAATTCAAACGAATGCTCGAGGGATGCTCTCTTGGTCCAGTCCTCAGAGCGATATATTTACGTCGGGGCTTATCCGTGGCTGGTCATTCATAAGCGACACGGAGAAAAAAAATGACGTGTAACCTCGGTTGGTTATCTGTAACCGTTAGGCGCACAGCGCCACCGAGATTTGTTCTCGTTCAACTACAATTTTTTTTTTCCGCGCTCTACAACACTTCTTCTTCGTCGCACTGCAAAGTATTTCTTCAAAAAGGTATATCTTATCACTGTTGTAATGTGATATACAGTACGGACTATGCATCACAAGGCAAATGAGAGTTGTATTATATTGGACTCTGGCACAACGAGCTATCACACAGCGACTCCCGGGGGTGTGATCGCCGCTAACTGAACTTGTAAATCTCTCGGTCCCACTGTCGGCCAGTCTCGACTGACCAGAACGCATTTGTCTGTCTTAACAGACCGTTGCACGAGCCCATTTCTACCTCGTATACCCAGAGAACAAACACACCCAAACAATTATACATTTCTTTACACTTATTTTTCAAAACTCCCTTCAAAAAAAAAACAAACCTTTCGCGCGCGCAAGCTTATCACTTAGCATAAAATGTAAAATTCGCCAGAATTGTATTCCCATTAGGTGGAGTGAGGGTTGCATTTGAATATTGTTGGATTAAAAATTAAAAATTATTCGTAAAAGTCTGGTCGATTAAAATATAACCATGGGGGAAGGAAAAAACTCACGATAAATTGCATGAAAAAAAAAAATTAATTTACGTAAAAAAAAAACCTATCCAACAAATGACGAATTAATTGTTAATTTTTCGTATAAAATACCAAAAAAAAAAAAATTTTAATAGATCGAAATATCGTAAGATAAATATATAGTTTTAGATATTTGTCATGGAAAAATATTGTGTGGTATTTGAAGATGGTAATAAAAATATTTCTCAATTCTAGGAAGCAAAGAAAGTAGCAAATACAGCAATATAACTGGCGACTAGCGAGACATTCGTCATGATACCCAGGACAGGATGCCTACGAGAGGCATAAAGGTGGCCCGTAACTTCTCGTTTTCCCCCTGGAGCTTTCGTTTCTAATGCGAATGGTGCGCGATACCGCCTTCTATAGTCTCCCTAACTACTGCGTAAGGGCGTGCAAGCAGTCAGTCTCAACATATAGCGCATGTATACATCAAAGTTTATGGGCAAATGCTCGAGATTTTGTTGTCTCATTTTGCAGGTAAGACAAAGAACTTGGATTTTAGGGACTTGATAACCATACTTTGCCATGAATAAAATATTATATTAGATTAAAGCATTGATTAACATGTTAGAACACACAGAATTACCTATCAAACTTGTAATTAACACGAGAAATTCCATTTTAACCCGAGGGTCAGGTCGAAAACTCACTTAGAAGCTGGTCAGCGGCCTTAATTTCACCCTCAAGCTGTTTTCAGATTAATTTCCCCACTGAAAACTAACCCTCCAACATTTATTCTTCTACAACAAAAACAAAAAAAAATTTTTTACTGCAATGAAAAAATGTTTTTTCCCCAACTCAACTTCAATTATTCATCATTTAGAATTTTTTAGTCTTAAAAATATGATTAAAAAAAATACTGACGACCTTTGTATTTAATTTCCGGGCTTTGGACGAGGAAAAAAAGTATCTTTAACATCACTGGGAGAGACTGTAACATTTATTTCCGGCCATCTAAATAATTCATTGAGTGTCTCCAAGCGTTCAAGTCACTCGCTTGCTCTTTCTCTTTCTCTCTCGACGAGCTGAATTTATCCGGGGATATTAATTAATTAATTCTTGCTTTATTCAAGTGTCTAATAGTAGTATCTCAAGGAGACATTGCAGATCTTTCCACGTATAATGCAATCAATCGATTAGGAATTTCTCAAGATATCTCGGCGAAATCCGAGAGCCAAGCGTTCCATGATGAATAACCTCATGGATCCCAACACTAAATCGCTTGCTCTCACTAGATTTCGATTCAAATTACTAGTCTAACAGCCGTATATTAATAATCTCTAATATTATTTTTTTATTTAATCGATATTATTGGCATTAACTCACCCTTAACTGGGTTTTTTCCAAAGTCGATCTCTGCTCCTAGAACTCGAGAATTTTTTGTACTGCATTTTTCTGAAAAGAAAAATTAATCAATTGTTAGAATAAAATTTTTTAGAGTGAAATTATTAATCCTAGAAGCTTCTTGAATGATTTAGAGGCTGTAAAATAGGGTAATTGATGGTAATGCAGAGTGAAAAATGTCAATTAAGAATATAATGTTTAATTAAGGTTGAGAAAGTTCGAGACAATGGCTCAATTTGGCATTTTATCGAATTATCATGTATTTCAAGATGACTAAGTGGATAAAAAATTATTATATGAGTGAGCTGTAAGGTAAAATAAATTTAATTAAATGATTTAATGTTATTATATCATTTAAGGATCATTTATCTTGTAATATATTCGTTGAAAGGTTTTTTTTTCATACTACAGAGCAGGATAATATTTTTTTATCATTTGAAATGTACGATAATAATATCGAAGAGGCATTTATGCAGAAAAATTGCGAATTAACGAAGCGTTACTCGATTACTCTCGATATCTCTTCTTTTTTTTTTAAGGCTCCATCAGGGTAAAAAGTACGTCATAAAAATTGGCACAGATGTTTCCACTAAAATAACCATCATCATAATTACAATTTTAAGCGTGTGTGTTATGTAGATTGAAATTAACCGCTTGTCAGGATTCAACGAGTTGAAATAATTCCTTGGAGCTGCGCAATAAAGCTCCCGACTGAGACATCCGATAGTCCACGTACGTAATAGCCGGACATGAGGTTTCGCAAATCCCCTAAATTATTCAACGACTCTGGGATTCATTAGAACCAAAGACACAATTTGATTCAGTAATTTTAACTCTCTCACTCACTTTCAATCAAAGTTTAATAATAAAAAAAAATTTATCAAACAATTTCCCTTGGAAAAAAAATTTTTTTACAAAAAATTTCGTCTAAAAAAAACTTGTTTCACGATTTTTAAGATAAAAAAAAAAACTTTTTAGCTGTAAAAACATTTTTTTAACATACATTTCAGAATAAAAAAAATTTTTTACAGTCAAAAAAATTCCTAGACGATGAAAAATTTTAAGGTTTAAAAAACCTTTTTTACTTTTTTTTCAATATCCCATTGAAAACAATTTTTTTATTGTAAAAAAACTATTAAAATCTATAGTTATTTAAACATTTGTTTAGTTTACAACACAAAAAAACTTTTTTCCATGATTTTGAGAATAAAAAAAAATTTTTTACAGTCAAACAAAAATTTTTGAGACGATGAAAAATTTGAAAATTTCAAAAAAATTGGTCAAGAAAGAAAAAAAATTACTAATATATATTCTGGTGGAAGTAAATGGTTGAGGTTGCGAGTTTCCGTTGGTCTGCGCCCACCACCGGAATTATGAAGTGTTCCCACATTCACTTAATCCCACAAGCGAATATCGCACGTTATCTCGAGGCCGATCAATCACCGCCAAAAATCCCTTCCCTTTTCATACCATCAGTCGTTTCTTTCTCCCTCACGTGCATTCATCCCTCTAGCTATCCTGCTACACGCTCACGTTCCCGCGCTATGTTCGTTGCACCCTCTCTCGCACTAGTGTTATTCACGCCGAGTCGTATATCATTCCGTTATCATCGACTCTTTATATGCGGTTGCGCTCCATTTTCTGTCTGTTTGGTTGGCTAAATGGCCGCGCGATTCAGTCAAACCATCATCATCAGACAAAAATATATACATCCTACAAAAAATAATAATAATCCCTATATCTTTTATTTTTTTACCCCTCTAAAAAAAAATTATTTCACTGAAATAAACCAATTTTTATCCACTTGGCTACATCAGAACCTTCAAATGCACCGATCGGCAGCTGTCGGAATTGCAACAAAATTTTTATTCACGTTTCAGTGACGACAAGAAATAATCGACAAACGCTTCGTCAGTTTATCTGATTTTTTTTTAATATTTATTTTTATCCATTTTTCCGCCCTTTTTTCCAAGCCCTAAAACAGCCGAAAACGCGCGAGTAAACTGGCTGCAACTATATACGCAAAGGGCGCACTCGTTTTTTTTTTTCGTGGCCAGAGGGCCGTAAATCAAACGGGCGCACATATGCACAAGAGGGATCTCGGTGCATCGCGGTGAACCGGCGCCATCTTGCTCGCCAAATAGCCCCCAAATACATAGCTGCACAACCGGTGAATCGGAAACGACTGATAGTGACGCTGTGCTGATCGACGCTCGGCGAATTTCAGTGTCGATTGTGCAGTATATACGAGAGAGAGAGGCTGCTCGCGATCCCTCAACGATCCTATCTGTGTCGAATGCAGCTTGCAAGCATCGCTGATAAGCTCGCGATGATGGATTTTACACTCTGAAGGTGATAGAAACACCTATTAACAAGTTCCAACACTAATTCCAGTCAATTCTCACCATTAAACCGTCCAACTGTCCCTTTAAACTGTTGAAAAACTTTCAAAAAACAATTTTAAAAAGTTTAATCAACTTAAACCAATTCAAAATCAAATAATATCCGATAAATAAAATTTTTTTATAGTTGAAAAAAAATTCTAAAACTGAAAAAAGTGAAAAAATGATGTAAAAAAAATTTTTTTCAAGAAGAAATATTATTTTTTAGATTATGTAGACGATTGGTGAATTATACAAAATGATGACAAAAGAACCCTTTGAGGTGTATTCTTGGATTTAGTCGTCGTATGGGGTTAGGAGGAAACATCCGGCGGAGAAAAAGCCACAGAGTGAATGGAGATGTGCTTTAGTATATATCCAGCACGAGGAGAGACGCGAAGATATTGTGCCGAGGGTGAGTTTGCAAATGGGGTTGGTGTCGGCATCAGGGCTGTATTGTTGTTCGTCAATGCGGCGGAAACTAGCACCGCAGTGTGTGGAGGCATTGGCCTCATCTTCTGCATCTCCACGCGCGCGATGAGGGCTGCAAATAGCTTGAGAATTGTGTACTACAGTGCAGAGTGCCCTCTGACCAGTCATTAAGCAAGGTCACCAGATTAATTCCACCATAAAAATATAATGAGAAAACCGTGAGAGATTAATCAGAATTATCCAACTCAATAATAAAATAATTTCTATGTTCCAACTCAGAAATTCGTTTTTTTTTTTTTCTCAGTTTTCTCACTGTCATGCATGAATTCTGTCATGGCTAAGTAATTTTATAAGCATCCGTCTGTGCACTTAATCCAGCCGAACGGGAGATAAAGACCAGAAGCCTGCAAATTTTCCCAGAGATGATGTTAAAGTCTTGACAAAGTTTCTCACGGATAAAACGATTAACGTTAGATATATAAAACTCTAGCTTCGCGTTTCCAGGACCAACCATGCACTATTTCTCAAGAAGTTCATTAAAATATTCAATTTATTCCTAAGATACCACTTGAAATTTTATAAATTTTCATATACTAGTAAATCCCATAAAAATATTGAACAAAAAAATTATTTTACAAACAATTTCTGTAAAATTAGACTCGAAGGAACATCCGAAAAATTCCATAACTCCCGGATCTCCATTTCAAGACCCTCCAAAGTAAAAAAAAATATATACTCTTCATAGTTTGCTTAGATAAACTAATTCAAATAAATATCCAGTCTTAAAAGTCGTGTTCAAAATAATTTTTCCGGGTTATTATCAGGTAAAAAAATTTTTTACAAACAATTTCTGCAAAATTAGACTCTAAAGAACACCAAAAAAAAAAATCGGCAACCCCTGAATGTCCATTTAAAAACCCTTCAAAGTCAAAGAAAAAAAAAGTATACTTCATAATTTGCAAAATTAAACTATTTTAAATAAATATCCAGTCTTAAAAATCATGTTCTCGAGGTCCAAATACCTAGAAAGATAATTTTTCAAATCAATTCTAAAATAATATCAACTAAAAAAAAATATTTAAATCTCAATTTTTCCTAAAAAATTAATTTTTCCATGTTATAGTAACAATATAAAAAAAAGTATTAGCTTAAAATATGATAGAATATTTTTTAAATAAAAAATTTAAAGAACATCATTTACTCTATCAGACAAAAACGATTTATCATCTGTGACATCCTATAGGAATATTGAATACGACAAGATAATCTCTTTGAAGAGAAGTCCTCTTTCCCCTTTTGCCAGCAGCAGCAGCAGCATCGTCGCGCTGGCCCAGGAGGGGTGGAAACGTGCTTAATGTAGCGAGAGGTTGCGATAAGCTCTTGCTACTGTTGTGTGACAACGTATTAGTAATTTTTTTCTCCCTGCATATATACACAACTGAGAAAAGCCCGCATTGCTTCTCCATAACTGCGCCATCACCTCGCGCTAAAGAGTTCCTCCTCGTCTTATCCGAGTTTACTTAATATATATCTGCGGGTGGGTTTATGATGCCATAAACAGGCCACTGGACTGCGCTTCAATAATTCATTGACACCGCAAGAACCTATCAGTGGAGACAAAACCAAAAAATTATTTATATATACAGAAATAATAATAGAATACACTCGAAAAATATTTCAAGCCTCTCTGGATTTATCATGTGAAGTTGAACATTGAACAAAAGTTCAGGGAAAATAGCATTCTAGGGATCTCACCGGATATTTATACGGTTTGAATGCACATACGAGGATCACTCTAATGGTTTTATTATACCAAATGGTGCTTTTGTCGACGGCCTAGGTCTTCTGGGAATCCTCAAACGTGGATATGTATTTACTCATGACGTGTGACTCGGTTGTGGCTTCATAAACCCATGAAATATACCGAATTATTCCAAACAACCATGAACAATCATTTCCCTCTACTTTTCATCGCCGAAAAAAATTTTTTTCTCACCTAAACTTCAAAAAAATTAATAAATCTCAAGTATTTCCAACGATTTTTCATCATCTAAACATTTTTTTTTACATTTTAAACTAGTAAAAAAATTACAAAACACGTTGGTTTAAGTCTGTTGATAGGATAGCAGAGATTTTCGCAGTGTCTAGAGCATTTCGATGCATTGCCGAGGGTCGTAGACGTCACCAAGTGGGCGAGACACATTGGGGGAAAGTGTGCATGCTGTCTGATAGCACGAGAATGAGCATTGCTGACACGGTAGAGCGCGTGAACCCTCTTGCACCAGATAATTATGGACGCAAATTGCGTCAAAGCAGGACAATTGCACAGTCAGCCTTTGCTTAGGACCCTTAATGGTCTAGAATCAGGCTTCAATGCTTGACCAGCACGAGGAGCATATGAGGGCTAGCAAATTAAACTATTGATTTCGCATGTACTTATGTTTATACTTCTAAAATATAACCTTCATTGACTATTCCCTTGGGTCTCATTCAACCCTCATCAATCATTCGCCCGTGAGATCCCAGAGGCCGTGCAATGGTCAAAGCTTCACGAGATATCTGGAGTTTAACTAAGGCCTGCATGCGGAAGGTAAACCACCTTGGCAGGAGGAAAGCTTCTAAACAGACTCTGCCCACTAATTCACTGCTTGCCCTCGCAGAATATGTTGAGGCTGTCTTAGATCCAAGATCCAAGGGATACCCACTGTCTTAAATCATGCCTGACTAACTTAATCATTTGCCCACTTGGATTTTACATCAGGGTTTTGCCTTACACAACCGGGGCAAGGAAAACAAAATACTTGGAATCAAAGACGTGGTTTTCCTACGCGGTTGGTTTCATATTAAAATTCTTTATCGTACTATTTTCTAGAGATACAAGCAATTAATCGACATTCTTAAGAGGTATTACAGCAGAGAATCAAAGGAAAAGGTTGAAATCTGTTGAGAATGCTAATTAAATCATTATTAAAATTACTTGAACACCTTTGGACTTTTTTTTGCTATTCTGACAAGACAACAAGGCTGAATTGATCGCTCTGTTCGAGTTAAATACTTGAGAATACTTGAAAAAAAAAAAAAAAAAAATTCTTGGAATTTAAATACCCTTTTTCATAATTAAAATACTTTAACTAACTCTGACAATGAGGAAATATTATCAAGAATAAATTTGTTTTTGTTGACAACACTTATTTTAATTTTTTTTTAATTATTGGCGAAGTTACGGCTATGTATAATCCTTTTACTACTTTTGAGCTGTGGTATATTAGATACAGTGGAACAACTTTTCGCAAGGAATAAATACCATTACACTCTGCCACAAAAAAAGTGTTTTTCTGCCTGATTTCGGTGTAAAATGCACTCGTGACAATACTTTGCATTGTGGATATATGATAAAACAGCAAAGCAGTGACGCATCATGCAACTGTGGGACAGTAGGGTTGGGCAGTGGGTGGGACTACGTTGAGAGGCGTTTTGTCTTTGTCCTGAATAGTCCTTATCTTGCGCTGGTTCGTCACAGTGGGTTTTGTATACGGTCAGGACTGTCTGCAAAATTGTAAGGAGACAGGAAACCGGATGCACGCGACCAGAGGAGCGTCTGGACAACTGTTATATGAAATTCTCTTTCACCCATTTCGCCACCACCCTTCTCAATATTCCGTGGGACACATGAACAAAAAAAAAAATTTGTTGTTGACACAAATCATTTGTGATTTTGGGAAAAATAATTTCAGAACAAAGAAAAATCGATAAAATTCTGTTGAATTTCACGTCTCTTAACGAGTTATTCTCGCTTGCATGGGCACGTGCTTAATGAGAACCGGTGCCTCGATCACACGCTACATCCCTCACTTGACCACGAGGCCTCTCTCAAGCGCCCTCGGCCGTACCGATGAAGGGGTGCGATGTAAATCAGCCGAGTGGTCAGCCGCTTGTGCTTGCCGCACATTAACTTACCCCCTGGCTGCCTTTCGAGTCTGTACTGTATACCTCGTGCAGCCAACGAATGTTTGTTGAGAAAAAACAACGAAAAAAAAAAAAATTATCAAAGACTATCGATTGTTAAGCTTGGTCACAAGCTGCAAGGGACACTTACAAATTAGCCAATCAAGTTCTAATCCCCGCTAGCATCCCTCGCACCCCCCTTATACCCACCCTAATGCTCTGTTCGGCTGCGTTTCACCCGCAAATACTTTAATCCATCCATTAATCCGGGCAAGATAAAACTTTTCTGCTATAGTTACGGTCCTTTGTCGTCGAAACATGGGCCCGCATTGCTTCTGACGACTCTGTCACCCAAATTGTCTTCTTCTCGTCCTATCAATGGCCCATTGATGACAATCAGACTCGATTAATCGACGGCAACGAAAATAAACTGACTTGCGATCGAACGGATTTTTTTTTTTCCAACTATAATTAATGACTTTCTTTCTTATACCAAGTATTATTTGAAAGAAAATGTAAATTTTTTAGAAATAATTTCTACGACTGTTTAAAACTTCTTAAACATCCTGAAATTATTTTATTAATTTTTCTATTCATCTAAAGATGAAAAAAATAATTTTTTTTGATTAAAATAATTTTTTCCTCGTTTAGAAAATAAAAATAAATATTTTTATGACACTTAAATAAATTTCCCATAAAAAATAACCCTTTAAACCCCCTAATATTACTGAAATTAGCCTTTAAGCCTCATAAAAAAATTATTTAAAACATAAAAAAAATTTGTGCTAAATTTTTGAGATGGAAATTTTTTTTTGAGAGATTGTGGGAGATAATTTAAGATTCTGAGATGCAGAAAAACGTGAAAAAAAAAATTGATTTAGGATAGCCCCATTAGTTTTGAGGGGTGAAAAAAGTATGTTGTGCAAAGAGAGAGAGAGAGAGGAGTGAGGTAAATTTATGTCTCACATCGCGTTGGAAGCCGTCCGATTTTTTACACTGAAAACACACGCTGGACAAACAACAATAAATATATTTTGCGTTCGCCAACAGATATATATATATATAGGTGGAGGTAAAAGGACAAGGGGGTGAGCGCGCGCGCGGGATCGCAGGATGTATACTGCGAGAATGGTCGAAGGGATGGCGAGCAACTTCCACGTGAGCACGTACGAGCATAGCTTAACGTAATCTGACTGCACACCGCCCTATTTCAAGCAGTCTGGGGGGTCAAAACTACCCTCTAAACTGCAGTCACGACAGCCAGAATCGTCACCTGCAAAAAAAACCAACTTTTCACCCCTTCACTCCACCCTACGGACATGTATAAATTTTTTACTCTTGAAAAAATCCCTTCTTTTACCAGTTCCGACATTCCTGAGCTTGAAAAAAATCTAAATAATCAATTAAAAATTATTTTATCACCCTAATAAAATTAAAAAATATATTTTACAACTATAAAAAAAAGTTATAAATTTAAAAAATAAATTTTTAATATGATAAACAAAAAAATTGAAAAGTTGCGCGAGTTTCAACGATTTGCAAAGCATTTGGAATGCTAATGGGTAATTTTGTGGGGGATGCGGCAGTCAGGTAATGCGGCGACGAGTTTTTGTGTGGCTCACGTGTGGCCAAAGGTAGCTTAAAACATCCCTTAAATTACCTCCCATTAGCAAAGACCCGAATGCCAAGCAAACGAGGATTTCACTGGCCGCACATTTGCCACCCTACATAATACCACCCTTTACGATTTATTTCACATGGAATATATTTGTAATACCTAGACACACCGTGTATTTATATATATCTTCCACCCTAATGGCACGGCACATTGACAACCCTTGCATGTGCATACAGACATAAAAAAACGGGCAATTAACTATCCACATACATTTCAGCCTTGTGATTTTTCTTAGTTTTTTTACGATAACTCGAAAAATAAGCGAGATATCAAAAAATATCATAGAAGTTAATTGAAATAAAAGTTGATTGCCTACAAAAAATGTTCAATAAAATTTTCTGTATCTTTTTTAGTTTTTGAGAAATTTTGGATTTTAAAAAATTTTGATTTTTTAAATATATCGAAAACTAAAGAAAATATAAAAAAAAAATGTATTTAATATTTTTTGTATAGAGAATAAAAAAATATTTTACACCCTCACAATATATACGACAGAGAAAATTTGCCTTTTCGCGAGAATACGTGCAGGGAGCGAAAGACAAGGAGCTCGTTATTGGTCTTATCTCCTTAATTTCTCCAAAGTGCTGGTTTCAACGAGTCCGCGAACAATTTGCAGAATTTAAATATCCCTTTTGCGCAAAACACCCCTAGCCTAAGACCATGGATTATTCCAGTAGAGTCTGGGATAAAAAAAAACGAATCTAAATATATATTACATCCTTCCTTCCTGCGAATAAAACAAAACACTGGACTCCATAGCCAGAGAGTATATTAATGCCCAGCTTAATGTGCTCGAGTTAATTAATGAACCTGCAGCAGGATGCTGGAGCTCGTTTTCACCTAAAAAAGTATACATATCCAACTGATAAGGAGGAAAACACTGCTATATAAGATATATATACAAAAAATAAACCTGGAAATATTCTCATACCAAAGCGTATATTCTTGTCGAGTCTTGCGCAACTTTTTTATCTTTTTTTCACTCTACTCCTGAAGACACAGTGATAGGAGCTTGCAGGGGTGGTGCCAACCTGGGGGCGGAGCTTTAGAAGCTGCAACGAGCCGGCGCTGCAACGTTTCTCTTCTCTGTGCAGTGCAATCCCACATATTTTTCCAAAAAAATCAAAACTTCCAAGTCAAAATCACGTCTCTGACTCTTATCTATCATTTCCACATAAAGCAATGCTCATAAACCACATTTGAAAAAATTATTTCATTTTATACATTCAACAAAAATCAACAAAACCCTGATAAAACACTTTAAAAAAATTTCTAATCAAAATAACATCAAAAAAAATCCAAATCCGCAACCTAAAATCTTTCACTAAGCCACGCCAGACCTCAAAAATTGTTTGAAAATAGTATAATCCTAATAAAACATCCAAAAAAATTTTTTTCTGTCGCAAAAAAACCAAAAACTTTTTCAAGCTATCCCAACTGGATGACCTCGCTCGACTACAGATGATATTTTAGGAATATTTGATTATATTTGTGTACGAATAACCCACAAAATTAGTTAAACCAACCGAAAATCTTCCAGTAAACATAAAAAAAAATATTTCGTCGTAAATCAGTTGATAACCAGCCCTAAAAAAAAATTTTCGCCCACTATTTTTCAGTGAAAAAGTAAAAATAAATGTTGAAATAAACCACTAGAGTGTCAAAGCTTGTTTCGACTGCAGGAAAAAAATCTAGACAGCGAGAAGCTTTCCTACGTGCAGTGGCACTTGAGTTAGCTGTGGGATAGAGTGGTTAGCGGTTGATGAACGCGCCCAGAGTAGCTAATCGAATTATCGTTGCTTTGAAGATCAGGGCCCGTACATGATCGCATCACGTGGCCGATGGACGAATCACCAGCGATGCGTAGCACTTCCGTGTACGGCTGTGTGTCTAGTCTCTCAGCTGTTATAGACTCCACTCCCCCATTTTGCTCTGGACCAGCGAGCATTCCTCATTCATCAGCCCCTCAACCGGCCATTTAATTCATCAAACGATTGCAATGCAGTCAACGTTAATGTTCAAATTTGAAACACAAGTGATATTGAGTCGCGGTTTCAGCGAAATTATCGGTTTTTTTCCACAAACGCACGCGAGATTTTGTGTGTGACAGTAGTAGTAGTAGTAGTAGAGTGCGGTGATGATGGTGGTCGACCTGTCACCACAGGAATGTTTGCGGTTAAATTCCAACGCTTGGCCTATCTGTACAGAAGACAAACTAAATTTACCGCAAAAAAATTCTTTTAAAATGTTCATGGAGATCATTTGAACATAGTTTTAGACTAGACAGCAAATTATTTCGTGTATCAAAGGACTGTTTGCCATGAAAGTTCTCACCGCAAGACGATATTAACGTCCTCGGTAATGTTGTCCAAGCCAGAGACCTATTGAAACCGCAGGAAACTTTGCTCATATTGTCGTACCCTTAGGTGCAGACTATTTTCCTGTTGATTATTCAAATTTACATCTGACCGATCGTTTTTAAACTATATTTTTATATGATAAAATTGAAAAAGAAAATTAGCAGAGTGAATAATAAATTCTATCGATTTTTATTAAATAGAATATTTTTTAATAATAGTGAAAATTTGCGTTTTTTGCGGTTGGTTTGATACTAAAATCATTTGGACCATGGTTTTTCATCTAGTTTCTATCAAATCCTACCTGAATTACCCCCGTAGATTTTTTTAAAATTATCAGCAACCGAAATAAAGCTTTGAAAGAATTTTTAAAAGCCAAAAGAGTATACCGTCGGAAGTTGAAAACATTTTACTTGCTAATATCCTTGATAAGGATGCAAGTTAGACAAACTTTGTTAAGGACCTTTTTTGTAGCTAATAAAATATTCTAGAAAAAAGATCTGTTGAGAAAAGTTTTTATTTTTTCTAGTTTAGAAGATATTTTGATTTTTAAAACAGCAAAATTTTTTATATCGACCCTCTCTTTTGATTTGACACACGTCTTTTTATTGGATAATATCCTGATAAGGATGCGAGTTAGACAAATTTTTTTGAAAATCTTTTTTATAGGTAATGAAATTCTCTACAAAAAAGATCTCTTGACAAAAATTTCTAGCTTTAATAGTTTTCAAGATATTTTGATTTAAAACACCATGATTTTTCATGTTCCATCTCTTTTGGCTTTAGACAATTGATATTCTTTTTATTTCTTCTAAAAAAAATTGTCTCAACTTTCCAACAAAAATACCAGCTAAAATACGAATTAATTTAAGATTTTGGCTAACTGTCGAAATATTTCGAGTGAAATTTTTTTTTTTTTCAGTGTTAAATAGAGAAAAAAAATGAAAAACCACATAACAGCTGGGCCATAGGTTGACAAACTGCAGTTGTCGAAAGCCGAGGGTGTTTAAACGTCGGGGTGGATAACGGGTTGTCGTATATACCCACACACAGTATAGCTAGGAGGATGAGAGACAGGCACACGATCCGTGCGAGCTTGATAGCGAGATAGAGGTTGGGTCAAACTAATTCGATTCTAAACTCTGACCACACTGCAGCGCCCTCGCTCGTTCGGACACAGATGGCACTAACCGCGGTTAAATTCTCAGGACCGTAACTCTAATTACTCATAGACAAGTGTTGTAGATCCAACAGCTGCAGTTGAAACTTGACTAAATCTGCTTGCATCTCAGATATTATAATATCCATCATCAACATATATCGAATATCTATCAAATAAACCATTAAAATTCATTCCTTCAAGCATACATCCAACTAATCTCTCTTCCATTTTATTTTTATAGACTAATTCTGAAATGAAATCAACATTAATCCAATAAACTCCATCAGTACTTACTTAATTAATTTATATTATGGCTTTTAGACAGTCATAACGGTTCCTATCACTAATTTACACTGTCTTATTGCAGATTCAAGAGCGAAATGACGATGGACGTGAGTAAATCTGAGGCTAATAAGAACGGTGCTGCCTCACAAGAGTGTGCAAGCTGTGGAAAACCTATTACTGAACGGTAAAAAAAAATTATTAACGATATTTATCATTTTTTAATCAATTAAAAAAAATTTTTTATGACTCAAAACGATTAAAATTATTTTATAAGTCATTATACATTTTTAAAAACTTTTAAACATTTTTTAAATAGAATTAAAAATATTTTTTAATTGTTTTATATCAAAATATCTTGAAAACTAATAAAATGTTTTTTAATTGATTGAATATTTTTTTTTAATCTTCAAAAATTGTAATTGATATTTTTAGTGAGTTGAAATACTGAAAAAAAATTTGTTTAATAAATTTTAGATATCTCCTGAAAGCTCTGGATGTGTACTGGCACGAGGATTGTCTAAAGTGCGGTTGCTGCGACTGCAGACTAGGGGAAGTAGGCTCAACCCTCTACACAAAAGCCAATCTAATCCTCTGCAAGCGTGATTACCTCAGGTAAACGATATTGTACAATGGTAAAATTTCATTTAAAGGGGACACATGACGACCTACCGGTTATAGACAAGTCAATAGAGAGGAGCAAGATGTGATATAATATTGCAAATCGAATTTTACAGATGAGTTTCCCTTTATTGAATCACACAGGCAAACGTCGAGACAATTGGCTAGAATGTATGTATGGAAGTGTGTGTGTATGAGAACGAAAGGTGGATATGTTTAGTGCGGAAGAGAGCACCAGGATGGAGAAGCAGAGCAAATAAAGCGTGTTGAGATTACCGTGCCCCCGGGGAAACACGCAGGTGCCATTGTGAGTGAGCACAAGCTATTGAAACTGTGGCCTTTATTAATGGCCCAATATTTGAAGAGAACATTAGTGTGTGTGTGTGTGTTACTTCCATATTCTATATAAAATTTTTATTGATTTTATAACTTGCAATTCAAACAAAAATTCTTTTTCCCCTCGCTCATATGCAATATTATTTCACTTTAAGCTATTTTATTCCATCAAATTTCATATATCCAACTAATATCCAACGAAAAAAAAAAAATTCTACCATGTTTTTCAGATATTTTTAATGGAAAAAAAAATTTTCTTCAAGGAAATTTCAGTCGCAAAAGGTTGTTTTGAGTTTAAAATAGCAGAAAAAATTTTGTTTCCCTTTAGAATTTTGTTTTAAAGATATTAATACACGTTAATAATTTGAAAAGATAAAATTTTCCGAGTTTAATTAATGAATTAAATAATTTTCTTCAGATTGTTTGGCAACACTGGGTACTGCGCAGCATGTTCCAAAGTGATTCCAGCCTTCGAGATGGTGATGAGAGCGCGAACAAACGTTTATCACCTGGAGTGTTTTGCCTGTCAGCAGTGCAATCACAGGTAAAGACGCATGAATATACAATTTGAGGATATAAATTCAAACATTGACAGTGCGTTTGCCTGATGTGATGGCGTGACAATTTAATTTAATTCAATATTCCTCCCTGGCAAGTTTATAACGAACAATTGTTTCTGCTTGACTTGGGCCTGAAGAAAGCCCTCGTGTGTTGCTTGAGCAGGCGTGAATAGATTCATGTATATATTATGTGCCTAGTTGTGTGGAGTTGAGGATTGTGATCCAAGATACTTGAGAGATTCCTCTCTCTCTCGCGTTCTCCTACCCCTCCTCACTGGCATGGCAAGTATAATTGACGGACGGAAGTGCAAGTACGAGACGAAAGTCAGCCGAGTTTCCCCAACTATGCCAGCGACGTGCGTATAGAAACAGGCAGCGCCTGTGGAAGCTGTCGTCGGATGAGTGAGCACGTCAGATGCAAATCATTCTCGCCAACTTTCACCCGCCTAAACACCTCTCTAAGACTTTTCATATTTTCCACAAGACAAATTAATTTAATCTACGGTTATATATACAATTATAATTCCCTATAAAGTCATCAAACTATTTTTTTTTTTTATCCATTTAATAAAATAACATGAGTCTAAAACCACAATCGACCAAAAATGATCATTTTCCTATAGGTAATTAAACCTGGATCACCTCGCCGGATGGAATAAATGCGCCTAGCGTGAAAATACATGAAATGGCGTATAGAAACCGAAAATCAATTGATATCTTCCCATTAAAAGGCACATTACAATGGAAATTACTGTTTTTTATACAAATATATCTTCTAAACTATTAAAAATATAAATTTTTCTTAAGAAATCTTTTTTGCAGAGAATTTTATTAGCTACAAACAAGGTTCCCATCAAAATTTATCAAACTCGCATCCCTATCAACATATTAGCAAATAAAATATTCTTAACTATTGTCAACCAAAAAAGCGCTGATTATTAACAACTGTTTTAAATGTAAATATCTTTAAAACAACTGAAAATATAAATTTTTATCAAGAGATTTTTTTTGTAGAGAATTTAATCAACTACAAAAAAGGTCCTTAAAAAAATTTATGTAACTCGCATCCTTATTAAGATATTAACGGATAAAAAAGTCTAATTTTTTGAGCAATAAATTTTCCAATTATTTTCTGAATTTTATCATTATTTTTATGACAGTAAAAAAAATCTAACAGCCAAAATATATGGTTAAAATTAATGCCCTTAAACACCTATATAACTAGGTATATATTAAAATTTTAATCAGGAAAAAAATAGAGACATTGACATTTAATTTATTGCCATAAATTTTTTCATCCACAACCTGCACGTCGTCACGACATTTTCCTGACCTTTCTTACACCCCAGTAATTTCGAAAAACCTTAAGGAAAATACAGAAGCATCTTGGCGCGGTTTAATGTACAAAAATAATTACTGTAAAGAGTTTTTATACTTTTAAAAGGTCGAGGAGGCACAATGTAACGAAGCGAAACGTCGAAGGCGCGCATTTCTTTCAGCGCGAGAGATTGCTTATCGAGCTTTCAAGCCAGGACGCGAGCCATTGGTTAGGGGTCGCAAGTAGTGGTTGACCGTTGAGGCCGACCAGCAACAGGAAACGGATATGGCCGAGTTGGGTCACGCGATCGAGAGAATAGTAGTAGCTGAGCATAAAACACCTGAAGTTGTTTAATCATACAGGTAAACCGTGTATGAGAGGCAACTCCTCAAGTGCCGTGTAACAACCCTCAAGTAGAAAAAAGCGAAAAAAAAATACATCGTTATTTCTCGAGCACTCGAAGGGCTTCAACACCCTCGACAACGAAGACTGACAAAAAAAACGCAGAAATTATAAACATCAGAGCTTTTGTGAGCATTAAAAAAATGAAATAAAATTGCCACACACAATATACAATACAATGAATGCGAAAAAAGCAAGATATAAAGTGTCGACGACGCTATTTCTCAATATATAACAAGGGGAAGAGACAAAGTTTATGCGTATAAGTTGACTTTGCCAAGGAAGCTTCTGACGCGTTGGGGGTGCAAGTCGGCCATTTTGCTTCCGGTGTCCCGAGGGCAACTTCCGGTCAACGTCACGCAGTTACAGGGGTTGTGTTAAATGTATGCACAAACTATGTAATCGCTATATACGATAAAGATGTATATATAAATTTTGTGATACACCGGCAACATTTAAAACAAACTGCGTTGAAGCTGTATAAGCTCGTGGGGGTCCATGGATATACCTATCCAACTGAATAAGTGAAAAAAAAATTAAGAAATATTGTGGAAGCATAAAAGAATGCGCGAGAAATTTCATCGTGTATTTATTTTCATATCATCGATTTTTTTCAGGTAAATTGTTGTTTTATCAACTGTTTAATACTCTTTTTCGAATTGGGGTAGTTTTAAAATATTACTATAGTGTCGAAAAAACATCGGAAAGAAATTTCGACCCCTAAACGTCGGTTTAAAGACCACTGGCTACCCTCCAAATCTCAAATTCACGGGATTTGACAAGAAATAATTATAGAATATATTGTTTAACGCGTTGCTTCGCCATGAAATAAACTTTAGCGTTACTACAGGGTCGAAAGAACACCCCCAAAAAATTTTAAACCTCTCAACGTCATTTTGAAGACCATCGCACACCCCCAAACCTCAAATTTATGAGAAATAATTACGAAATATTGTGTTAAACGTTTTCCCCAGCGATGATATTTTTTTTACAATTAGTTTCGAGTCCCAAAAACACTCAAAAAAAATCAGCAACCCCTCGTCGTCATTTTAAGACCAACAACCACCCCATAAATCTCACAGTTTACCTATATAATCGATTATTTCTACTGAAAAACATGATAAATCCATTCGCCAAAGTCAAATAAATTTTATAAATACAAGTAATATTTAATTATTTATATATATATTATCTTTTGCGACAATATAATATACACGCACGGAGACACTAACATATATAACGGAGACACTAACATATATACATATGTATGTTTATGTGCTCATTGGAGTTGGCAAGCAAGTCGAGCCTCTCGCGAGATCTCCTTTCACGATTATATTCAAATTAAATGCGGACTCTGAGCGGTAATATACTGGCGCCAATTTAGCGAGGCCCTCGAGGGGCTGCTTACTTCTCCAAACATATATACGCACACCTATAGGCTTTCTCGGTTCGGTAGCGCACACTGTGTCTGCTCAAGCAATCTGAATTATTTCATTATACGAAGCATGTCATAAAATCATCGACAGCAAATAGATAGCTTTAAAATAATACGTGGATCACTGTGTAGACAATGAATGAAAATAGTTACGGAAACATATTTAGTAAATTGAAGATGAGTGAGTGAGAAGCCCAAACTGCCGGTTTAGCGTGACGGTATCGCGTTCAAGCGCGGCTGCATTCGAACACTGGGGCTTTGGTTGCATTTTCAATGGTGATAATCCAACGTGGCAAGAGCAAACGACAGGGAGAGAGAGATCCGAAGCCGCTTTGTCATCGGATAACCTAGAGTCGGCATTGCTGGCTCTGGTTGCGATAGACCTCGATGCTTGCTACTCCCCCAATTTCGTGCCAACCCCTCTCTCTCTCTATGTTTCATCCGATACCCATGCCACGTAATAAGCGTTTCGTCGATTATAAATGAACGAGCATCGAGTAGCACGCTACGCTAATATACCATGTCCGCCTATATATGCATTCGATGGATTTTGCCCCGTAGATTCGGTCTCTGAGACAAGATTCGCCACATATTTGAGAAAAACATTCGAAAAAATGAAAAAAAAAAAAATTTTTTTTCATTCAAAAATATTATTCAAAACGTTCAATAATTGAAAAATATCGCAATTTAATTTTTTTAATAATTTTTAGGGTTTTATTTTTCAATAGTAAAAATTGGGGCGGGTGTTTTTGTTTGTTTTTTAATTTTTTTGTCATATTTTCCAAGGAAGATAGATGATATTTTAGCAACTGTGTTGTAGGAGAAGGCTAAATTCACCTTCAGGTGAATATACTGCCGAATAAAACGGACTAATGTGTGTGCACGACTCTAGTAATTAGTGGTATGCATAAATCATCAAGCATGTAAACGCACGGACGTCTGTTATGACTATACGTGAGCGGGTGGGGTAACGGTAATTCAGGTATTTAAGAGGGAGACACTGAAATGTGTAAATTTGTCGCGACTTTTTGTTAAATTATAAATTTAAAGATATAAATAATTTAATATAACTTGTGATATTTAAGAAAAAATTTGTTAGACTTAAATGATTGAGAATTAAATTTGCTACCAAAAATTTTGATTCTATTTTTTTGCATCTGGATTAAATTTGGAGAAATTGTCGATTGTGAAAATTTTTATAAATTTTATAAATGATAAATTACATCACCATTTATTGGCCATTTATTTCGTCTCAATCATCTACTAGACTAGCTCGAAAAATGATTAAAAAAATCGTTATTACTGTTCCAGATTCTGTCGAACCTAATGTCTTAGTGTAAAAAAATTTTTATTTATTAAATATTTTTTCACACTCTTGGGGCGATGAAGGAATATTTAAAATTTTTCAAAAATGATTTTCTCTCACTCAAATATCCTGAAATTTATTATTATAATTAATTCAACTAGAAAAACATTTCTTGTCTGACGGAATATCGGTTATTCTACTGAAAAAATTGCATTTTGTAGAAAAATCATAAGTAAAATGCATTTTTTATTTCTAAATAATTTATTTCATATTGAAAAACACCTGGCATCATGATATAAATTAATAATTATAATATTTTTCAACTAATAAAATATATTATTTAACTCAAGATGATCTATTCTTGCATAAAATTATATACATCTAGCAAATAATTTCTCTAATCACTTGAGAAATATGTCGAGAGAAATTAGAGCAGCTAGATTAGCTTCTCATGAACAATGACAGCCCTAATCTTGGTCCGCTAAAATCTCATTAAATCCCTCAGACAATTTTCTATAACACATAGCCAAAATTTCCAACCTAATTTTGCCCAGAATAAATTAATTCCAATAACTACAATAGAAAAAAAAATAATAAAACGAATTTATAAATCAATTTTTTGTAGAAAAAGTGAATTGATTAATTGAAAAATTTGAATTACCACTATCAACGAGACAAATCGAGCTGACGTAGCGTGTGGCACACGCGCACACGTATATAATACAAGTGTGTGACCAGTGTGTGAAACGACCACGACAGAATAATTAGCGAAACATCAAATTCCGTTAAATGCTGGCAATTAATCGGGCAAATACGAAATTAGCTGAGCGAGCGTACGCCACACATTTCAAGAGAGAAAGCAGGAGAGCGAGGCCCAACATCCATACAGCAATGATAAAATGATACTGAAATTGCACGACGCAGCAAATATCGTTAGAAACTAATGTGATTTTCCAACTAACAGTTCAACAATGTGCATTGCTAGCTACTCGATTAAATTTACATAATTAAATTTACCCTAATAATTGAATTTTATTACATTCTTCACCATGTCACTGTCATTAAATACTAAATATATTTCTCATTATCCATTCGCAATATATGTAATTAATTTTCCTTCATTAATTAATATTATAATTAAACAAACTACATGACTAATTATTACCCAATATAAAGTTTAGATTTTCAACCCTTTATACAATAGATATTACACTTTTATAGTCCATTCCCTCATATGCCCAATTAAATTAGTGAAAAATAAAAATTTCCAGTTGAAAAACAAAAAAAAAATTATCAACTCTTCAAACAACTCTCATACTATATATTTCATCAATAGCTGCATGAGTGCTGAGTGGAGAGAGAAAAAAAATTTTTTTATCGTCAATAAAAATATAATTCTCTCGAGCAAATATTTTCGTGAATAATTTTCCCTGGGTTTTTATTTATTTATTTTTTTTTTTTTATCGTGCGGGTCAGAATAGATTTCAATGCAGTGTATAAATCGTGAATGCATATAATAAATACGTGACAAAACCCAAATATTGTCGATTATAAATCTCTCGTGTAAAATCACACGGCAATTAATCGAGTATTTTATTATCGACCATTGGGGATAATTATTCAGTGTTATTTCGCATCACGAAAGGCAAAAACAAATGAGTTTCAGAACGTATAGATGAGATTGAAAAAAAAATTTTTTTTCCAAATTTTTCAGGAGGATATATGTCGTACTTGGAAATTTTGCTGTTTTCTTGGATTTTTTTAGTTTTTTAGCAATAACTCGATAAATAAGCAAAATAACGAGAATTATTACTGATGATAAATGATTGGAGATTAAATTTCCTACAAAAAAAGTGAAACAAAATTTTTTGTATATCCTTTAGATTTTGAGAAAATTCGAAAATTTGAAAATTCTTATTTTCCAAAATATCTCGAAAGCAAAGGAAAATACAAAAAAAATTTAATCAATCTTTTTTATAGGAAATAAAATTTACAATCGTTTATTTCTCTTAACTTTTTTTGTTATTTTCCATACTTATCGAAGTATCGGCAAAAAATCGAAAAATCACATAATCGTCAAGGGGCGCCCCTTGACGATTATGTGATTTTTCAATTTTTGGTGTACACTAAAAATTCGATGAAAAAAAAAATTTTTTTCTGAATAAAACATCATAAAAATAACTTTTGAGTTATTTCATAACAAAAATAATTTATTTATTTGCTGCATTATCTAAAATATTTTACCTTCAAGCGTGTTTCTTAGATATATTTAAAAATTTCCATGATTTCTTTTAGTTTTTCAATGATAACTCGATAACCAAGCAAAATATTGAAAAATACCATAAAACCTAAACTATCAAGGACTAAATTTCCTACAAAAAATCTCAATTAAATTTTTCTCTATCCCTCTTAGTTTTTAAAATATTACCGATTTTATAAAATTCTTATTTTTTACGTTATCTCAAAAACACTGCCAAATGTTCGAAAAAAATTCATTCTACGGCATTTCTATTCAAGCATATGTTGAACCACGGCAAATTATGAGAAAAAAACACGAAATCAAAAACAATTGTCAATAGGTACGGGGCAATGAAGCATTGCTGCACATGTCGGCGACACACGAAACATTACCACAAAGCTCAAGGCGGTCGTGACACTGGTGCGCTGATATCTGCTAGAGACAGTCTCCAAGGCACGTTACCCGAGACGACCACGCGATACAATATCTCTCGTCACGTTTGACGTCACTTGGATGCCCCGTTCTATTCTGCAGCAGTTGGCAGATAATGGACCTGAGCGTTTCCATTCCGTTGCCTCTCGCCATCAACTTGTTGGACTGGTTTCACTCCAACTATACATATATACACGCGCTCTATGAAGTCATCTGAATTCTTATTCCTCTCATAACCGCGCCTCACGTTGGACAAACTTTGCCAAACTGTCTGAGCCACATTGGCCCGTCCACTGCATCAATTTTAACTTAACTTGCCCACTCTATATCCCGGCCATTTTCTTCCACTTAAGTTTCACCACGATAAGACTTTCGCAGAGCGAAGACGCGTGTGCTAACTTGTTCTTTCCTTCGTTAGGTCTTATTCTCCATGCCAGTCGGGTTTCCGCGTTTTTTTTTTTTTTCTCTTTCAGAATTATGGCCACGCAGGGTTGTCCGATAACCCAGTCACATTATTCACCAACTGGAGTCTTTATGCAGACACCAAAAGATGGGTCTTGATATCAGCTTTCTTCCTCGACTCGCCTTGAAATCTTCGCATTTTAGAGAATATGTATTTTTTTGGTCAAATTGTGCAGAATAATTTATTAGAAATTTATATACTCCTTTATTTATCGTTAGAATAGACTAAAAATTGGTTTACAAATTTATTTTGGTTTTTTTTTTGTAGATTCTTAATAATTCAAGAAATATTTTTAATCACAAACAACCCTCTCAGACTAAAAAATCAAGGAGTTTTTATCGAAAAAAAAATTTTTAACCTGAAATAACTATCTTAGCCAGAGATAAATCAATAAAAATTAATTGTTACTGATTTTAAAAAATTATTTTCAATAGCAAATAAAATTTCTAGATTGAGATAAACGAATTTAAGATTGTACGGGCGTATGAATTTTTTTTTTCGAGTTGTGGCACCCTATCTTTTAGGATTGACCGTACCAACTTAAGGAAAATAATAAATTTTACAGAAATTTTTATAAACCGACAAAATGCATTAAATTTGTGAGTGCAAAAAAGTGCAAAAAATTTGTAGATGCAAAAAATGAGTAGCTATATCATGTGTTTTTTTTTAATCAATCAAAAAAAGAAAAGTTAAATTAATGTTTTCTCCCTGGATGACCTCGCCCGATTGAAAGGATGTGCCTAGCGTATTGAGGAGTTAAAAAGACATCGAATGGCGTATGAAAAACCAAAATCCATCAATATCTTCCTATTGAAAGGCACGTGGAAAGGTCATAATCCACCAAAAATGACTATTTAGTTGGATATGGTTCAATATTTTAGACTAAAAATTCTGATAAAAATATAATTCATTGCCCAAGACAAAATAATGTATACAAGTGTTCCATCTCTCCCCGATACTATCTCCACGAACATCACGATTTCATCCTACTCGTCATGCTACTGCAGCGTTCAAGAGAGAGCCTTGGCATCAGTGTATAGGTGAGACGAGCGGATCCTTCGCCAGCGTCCCTCGGGAGAAATGACTCATTCCCGTGCACTTATCCAGCGCGTGCCATAGATAACGATAGATTAATGGGTGAGGAGCCAGAAAGAAAGAAGGGAAAGAGTATCTAGTGCGAGGTAGCAGCCGGATATAGAAATGTGTCGCCTCTGATTTATCGTTTATTGAGAAATATGACCGTCTCTTTTGCTGCCGGGCACAAGATTAACCTCCTTCATCATGTCACCGAGCCACTCACAACCATTCAACGATAAATTTACTCTCATAATCCGCAATTGATCATACTATTATCGCAAAAAATTGTGATCTATTTGGCCTTTAGTGTGTCCTCTGTAACTTGGCAGTGTTAAAACAAAGCCTCTCACGAGGATTGAGCAATAGATTTGTATTAAGAGGCCTTCAGCAGAGATGCTTCTCGAGTCTGAGACTTGGTAATAAGCCCTAGGAAGCCCGGAAAGGATTAGGATGGAGCTAAGCTCACCGGGATATTTGGTTATCAAGTGCGTCCGGTCAGAGGAGACAGCTGCGGAAGTCAAACAAGCTGTCTCGAGGCAGATAAAGCTCAACTAAACCTATCTAGTGCTGCCAGACATCTTTAAATCATCATCCAAAGTTGGACAAGAGTTCATTTCACACGTCTAACAGTGTTAAATATTTTTTTGTAAGTATATCTATTGCATAAATATACTGATGGGTTTTACGGAATTTTTTACACCTCGTGATCACATGGCTGATGAGGGGCGAGGAGGAGGCCTAATCCCCGGACGAAGCCCCGGCTAATTGAGCAAGAAAGCCCGAGGAAACTTGGACGAGGAAGCCCCGACAATGCGCGCTGCGTCTATAAGGCCAACTTTCCTCGATGTATCCCACTTTACGAAGGCATATACAGAGTTACTCGAAGACCAGCTAATGATGGAAACTTGAGTACTAAGTCATACTTAATCCTGGACCCTTCGAGAAATTTCTGCCAGCACTTCAATTCCCATGATGATATTTGTATTAATAAGTTTGTGGTGTTAATTTATTTAAAATACAATATTTTACACTGAAAATCAATGCAGATACATAAATTAAGCTAGGTAAAATAGCGATAAATAATTGAAATTTTAATATAATAATATAATTTAGTAGATCAATGCGGAAAAAAATGAGTTTATTGCCATTTAAGAGTTGAAAATATATTGAAAAAAAATTTTAAGATATATTTCTGAGTTTTTCTCAATAATATTGAAATTTAACGATAAATAATTGATTTTATTCACGAATTTTTAATTTAATTATCAATGCATTAGTGAAAATAAAATTATTTTTCATGCAGAAATATTGCAATTTCATCCCTTATGGATTTCAAAGCAACATTAACAACATCAAGCTTAGTAAAATAGTGAAAAAAAAAAAATCAGAATTGAAAATAACCACATAATTTTGTAGGGCAAAAAGAGGAAAAAAAAGTTCATTTAAAAATTTTTTTTGTAATAGAAAATTTTTTTTATGCGCATTCAAGGGTTGGAAATGCATTGAATAAAGTTTTTTTTTATATTTTCAAGTTTTTGTTATTTATATCGAAAATTAAACGATGAAAATTCGCTTTTATTCACGGATTTTTAAGTTTATAAATGCATGAGTAAAAGTATTATTATTCTGGACGTAGAAATATTGCAATTTCATCCCCTACGGGCTTCTAAGCAACCCCTTTCACATTGGAGAAGACTATCCAGAGTATCTGATGGCGAGGCATTTAATTCTCCACAGATCTTTGTCATTAATATTGCTTACTAACCAACGAGCAATTTTCAAGATTATTGATGATGGTGGAATTTAGAAGGCTCTAAGAGGCTCTTCATCCCAATGAATATACATATCACGCAAACTTTGCCCACACAACGATATATATTCAGGTCATTTTTAATCAACAGCACCGCGCATCAGTGCATTCATTTCTCATCAATGTCAAACTGCGTTGAAAAGAAAAAAATAAAGAGAAAATTATTAAAGTAATTTATAAATCGTGAAAAATTATTCTCTATCTGTCTAAAAAGATGATTCTCAAGGTGGCCGAGGAATAAAATAGCCCATTATGATGCTCAATCGAGTTGATATTAATTATCGAATATCGCGAGCGCGTCTCCGTTCTCTCCGTCATTTCCAAGTACAGACAAGTGCACAGTGTAACGTCAGGCAATATTTGAATGCACGACGTGACATTTTAGATAGCGACGTCAAGTGTCTGCAGGGTAAATCTGTCGTAGCTTCAAGGAGGTGCTGGTAGGACTTGAAAATGTCCCGTTCCTCTCTCGCTCTCTCAACTGCCAAGCGCGTTTCACTTGTGATCGAATTAACGCGCTCGATATTTGTACTACCCCTCTCTCAATCTCTGTGACAGACTAAATTAGCAAGCAGAATACGAGCCAGACCATAATCAAAATCTATCGCAATGATTTTTCGAAAAAGAAAACTAATCAGATGACTTTTTTAAAATAGGTATTTTAATCACTTTTTAAATTTGTTTTAAAAAATCAAACTTTTAACATGCATTTCAATCTGTATAAATATTAAACGATCATAAAGTCCCTTACGTCGATTCATTTTGGTATCACCAAATTGAATGAAATTGTAAAACAATGTGTCTAGACTAGTGGAGCCGCCTTGGAAATCAAGAATTTCATAGATTTTTCCATATCATCGTTTGAATCAAAGTTTCTATAAAACTTCTATAAAGCTTTCAAGTGTGAAATAAATGTAAATACATTGGTAAATATTTCTTAATAAAATTCAGAACAAGTATATAGGCTTCTGGCTATACACACATGAATAAACAAGACGGCGGCTAGACACTTCCCCGGGCAAGTGTCTGTGTCTTGAGTCCATTAACTTCACACTTAACGTCGCTGCCTCCCCATGCAGATCTGATTAGCGCCAGGCAGTCTCTGCTAAACACGTTAGACTCGGCTGCTGCGCGACCTGTACTCGAAGATGCACATCAGCGTGTCCTGATCCCCACCAATAAGTGAGGCCTCTTGATGTTAATTCAGTCCTACTACACTATTCGAGACAGAATATAGTCTTCAGGGAATTTCCAATCGGCAAACTTTACTCATCTCATCATTCTTAAATCTAAAAAACAACATTTCATAGGGTAAAAATTGGTTTGAACGTTGTATACAATTTTTTCGCATCTCTGCGGCGGTTTTATGGCTTTTAAATGACGCGATAGCATCACTGCCGACTACAGTCGTTGGTGTTATCGTGAAAAATTTTAAGGTAATCACGAAAAAAAAAAAAAAACTCGAGGGAAAAAAATCTGTGGCTTCACCTCTTTATGATGCGCGATTTGAAGCATCGATATTTCGATGTGCACGCGGTACTGAGGGTACTTATCGTTGGCCGTTACGATGGCACATTGGTTTTTATGGGTTGAACTGAATGGTATAGGTGTAGTCGATATGGCTTCGTCGATTTTTCCTACGTGTTGGAATTAAAAGAGATCAATGAGGGGGTTGTTCGACAGATAAAAAAGTTTGAATTCAGTCTGATGTGAATTCTTTTCTTCTTTTTTTTTTTATGGAGCATTGCGAAGCACGGTTGGAATATGATGATGGTTGCATGAAAGTGCGGAGAACATGCGGAAAAAAAACACACACACACAAAAATGAGAGATTTTTTCCTCAATATGCAGTTGTGGGAGATCGGAAATAAAAAAAAATCACGTCTGCATTTACATAAGCACGGGTATAAAGCACTCGACAGCGAATCCTGACGTAAAATCCGTACGAGACGAGTGTTCGTAGTCGGAATACACAATGTCGCTTTGGAATAATATAAATAATAGTTGTTTTACACTGTTTTTAATTTTTTTTATCATAAATTCAATTTTTATATTTAATCCTGATTTTTTTTCTAATATTTTAAATCAATTTTATACCACCTTCAAATATCTATTATATAAATTTCCTATAAAAAAATGGTTTTTCTCGAAATAGAATTTTTCCGATATTAAAAAAAAAAAAAACAATTTTTAATAAGAAAAATTATTAAAATCAATAAAATTTGGTTTATATTCAATTAATTTATTATTATGAAGACTTTTTTATGGAGAAAATGTTTAGAAAAAATTTTAATATCCATTAATTTTTGACTTTATATGGTGAATAAATTTTTTAAAAAATTCTACTCATGTATTTTAGAAGCAATTGTCATGAGAAAAAAATCCCCATGAAAACAAAGTCACTAAAATAAGTCAAAACATAAATTCTATACATACTAAATTTTTTTCAGCACGTTTGAAAGGGCTGATTTTATCATAAAACCGTCTTATGTGACTCGCTAAAAGGTAAAATGACAACATAGATACCCTATACATATAGTAACACGCATATACACTGACTTACAACGGGAGACTGATGTTTTCAAGACTCGACACGAATTTCAAATAATCCTGAAACGATTTTTGAAGCTGTCTTCCCTAAGCGCCGCGCGGTAAAAATGCCCAAGCGACCGCGAGACGAGGAGCTTTTAAAGCGGTAATAAAAGAAGAACGTGGAGAGCTATTTTTTTTAAAGCCCAAAAACGCGAGCGACAGTTGGTACGATACCTTCCGAAGAAAATCGACGACCCTCTCTTTCAAATTGCTTATGTTTTTCTTTTTATTTTTTTCCCGTGACGTGACGACATATTAATACACATGTCAGGCGAATGAATCTACACACAGGATGATAATAGAAGAAAATTTGGTGGGAATAAAATAGTGTGTAAATGGGGAAAAAGTCGACGATTGGTATAAAAATCGTAAGAAGGGCGAAACAAGATGCGAATCGAGTGGAAATTTACATTTAAAACGCTCGACTTGTCGTCGAATAAGAGAGAAACTCTCTGCCACGAGCTCTTTTTTTTTCTCTTCATCTATATATACATATATATCTGATTATATGTTTCAAGCATTTTCGTTTTTTTTTTTTTAGCTTTATTTTCCCGCAATTTCCTCGACCAAGCGGAACGGAAAGCGAGTCTTAAACGGAATTAGCACGCTTTACTGCTCCGCCCGAGTGCGCTTCGAGACACAGGAAGAAAATAAAGAGGGTGAAATTATCTCCACTGATAGAGCAATCTCGAAACATAAAATACCAGACGATTTAAGAATTTTAAATCCCTTTAATTTGTGTTTTTTTTATTTGTTTCACATTGAAACAGCGGGGAAAAAATCACTTTAATACTCAATCGGGTTATTTTGCATCAAAAAACCCCTAAAAATCAATTAAAAAATTTTTTTTCCAATCAAAAAAATTTTTCGCATCGTATTCTTCGTCATTTTATTATAAAACATTTAAAATAATCACCGTAAAACACCCATTTAAATTAAGTTTTCTACACTAAAAATGATTGATAATAAAATTTGTTCTGAAAAAAAAATGTTTTATTCTATATTTTTATAGCATATATTTTTATTAATTGAATTTAAAACTTGGTTACGCTGTAACAGGCCTAAAAAATAATATTAAGAGTTTTAGAATAATTTTTTTCATTGAAAAAAAAATTTTTTATAGTATTTTTTGGATTAAAAAAATTTTTCCACCACGATGTTATATTAATTCAGGCGTTTTATTGCAGATTCTGCGTGGGAGATCGTTTCTACCTGTGTGAGAATAAAATCCTATGTGAGTACGACTACGAGGAGAGACTTGTATTTGCAAACATGGCACTACATCCACCGCCAACGGCGACATTGGCGCACATCAAGCGCCAGGTGACGCACCTTCAGCCACAGGTGAGCCGGATAATCCCCCCGGCGAGCCCGTATTATTCGCAAAATCCACCACAATCCGCCCCCTCAACACACACAATCTGTGTGTACAGCGCGAATAAGACCTGTCGCTAAGACTGAAAGAAAAAAAACGAACAAGGGGATGAAGAGGTCGCTGGGTGTCTTGCGCGCCTCCCTATTCTCAACGCCAAGGGGTTAAAGTGCGGCCAGGACCGCCTTGCAACAACAAAGGACGTTGCCTCGAGGCTTTGCCAGATCCTAAACTACCCCCTGAGTCACCCGCGCTCGGCATCTTGAGGGATATCGCGTGTCCTTATTAATTAAGGGCCTGCTTGCATGCCAAGGCATCGTCTTGCTAGACACACAATGTGATCCTCTCGTCAATCGTGGCTACGCTACGAGAAAAAAAATCTATTGGCACAGGACAAAGGTGCTTTGGGGGATGGATAGATTAATACATCAGCTCATGGAAACATAATCCACTAAAAATTCTAAATTTCTATCGAAACCATAAAAAACATTTTTTCCGCAATTCAAATTAAAAAAAAAAAAAACTATCATTCAATTTTCTGCTTTAACATTGAGAAAAAAATAAACCATTCAATAAAAATTATTTGCTTGAATAAAAAAAAAAATAAAATGATTAATATCCAACCCTTAATAAAATATCTAAGCATGAAAAAAAAAATTTCAACATATCTTTTACAGTCATTTAAATGTAAGCCTGACAGAAACAACGTTTATACTACTTGCTTCATTTTAAAAACGAAAAAATTTACTTATTTAAAAACATAAATACTTGTGCGTAATCAAATCCTTAAAAAAAATCCAAAAATAAAATTCAAATAACCAATATCTAAGCCTGAAAATATATCTAAAGCAAAAAAAAAAATTTTTTTTTTAAATTTAATGACATTTTTTAAGTTATTTTACCGTATGTCTGACCGAAACAACGTTTATACTACTTGTCTAGATGAAAAATGGGAAAAATGACTCTAAAACATGATATAAACGTATAAATGAAATTTCTTGCATGATTAAATAATATTTCTCAAACAATAAATTTCATCAGATAACAAAAAAAAATCATGCCACGTCATACACTATACATCCCCCCTTACAGATGATAGAGGCGACGCGCATAATTGATCGAGTGAGTTAAATAATAAATAAAATCGAGACTGAGAATTGAAGGTGTATATCGCTATCATCAGAGGGTGCTGGACACCTTTGAATAGCCTGAAAAGCGCTTTCATTCAAGTATACTACCCCTGTATACGGCGTCAGACCGCGACGTCGAGTGGCGAGAGCCGTCAGAGGGCTTAAGGGTAATAGATGCTCCGACGACATTAGCATGCCAACGTGTGCCTGCGATTATATTGGTATTAACCATTGACACGTATAGCCAGCAGCTTATTTTCCACAAGTTATTTATAACCTAACCACTCAACAATAAACACGAAAATAGACAAGCTCCCCCTCGCCCAATCGTCACTTAATTATTTATCAAAAATGAAAAATTACAGAGAAGTGATTGAAATAGAATTTGGGTTTATATAAAAAAAATGCAAAAAACAGTATACAGAGAGATGAAAAAATGTATATCCATAAATGTCATCATTTCTGCGTGTTTTTGACGTTTTAAAAAATTTTTTAATTTTCTAAAAAGTTGTTTTGACATGTTTTTCGCCTTTAAAAAATTATCCGGGCTCGGAAAATGATTGAAATACGTCTTACTTCATGCTGTTTTTACTCCTTTTGAACCCTTTCTACAAGAAATCAAATTTTGTGCATCAGTACATACACCCCAAAGCTTAACCCTAAAAATATTCATTTTCATCCGTTTTTCACGTTCTAAAAAATATCCTGGCTTGGGATTTCGTTGGAATACTTTATTTAACACATTCTTCGCCTTTTTTTAACCTATCGCAGGAATACCAGGGTTTATGCACCCTGCCTACACCCTGTAGTCATAGTTTAACCATAAATGTCGTCATTTCTACGTGTTTTTATAACGTTATTTATTTTCACATTTTTAATTACAATAGAATTCGAGAGATAGAGAGAGACGATAGACACGCTCAAGGTGGATTACACATTGAGTTTGTTCAATGGCCGGGTGCATTGGGGAGAGGGTGAGAAAGTGGCATTTGCATATTATAAGTAGTACACGTTACTGCACCCGCGATACCATCGTGCTCGTTATTCTATGCGTGAGTATATATGTATGTGTAATTCGTGTATACCCGCAACCACCCCTTCACCCCCCCCGCCCCCGCAGTTGCGAGAAATTCACTGAGGGTGATATCCAACATTTCTCTATGGTTTGAGATCACGCATCCATGACTCTAATCGACTTTTCTAACAAAAACATTAATTAATTAGTAAAAAAAAAATTGTCCTTTTATAATTTTGTATTTTTTTTTTAATTTTATTTTTCAATATGTTTACGAATTTAGAATAGATATATAATTGAGAAAAAAATTCAATCACTATAAGGGAAGTTGTAGTTACATTAAAAAATTGTCATTAAAAAATTTTGTAGAATAAATTGAAAGATTATTTTAAATATTTAACACCTTGAATTATCAACTTGCATGTGAAAGTAATACAAAAAAAACATGAAAAATAATTTCTCTGAAAAAAAAAATTTTTTTTTCGGGATGTGAGAGCAAGAGAGGGATGGGAATTAGACGCGAATGCAAAGTGGCGGGTAGTACTATCTTGGTTACGAAATCAACGAGAGAGGCGTTAAGGTTCTTAAAAACCGCCAAGTGCCAACAGACGTTCTCTGTTCGGGACTTTTGTAGAAATGCGAGCGCGCACAAGAGAGCGGGGGTGAAGAAGAGATGCCTCTCATCCCCAAGAGTTTGTCCTTAAGCCGGACTGAGGGAAGAAAGTGATGAGTGCGGAGCCAGGAGGGATGAGAGCGTGAAGAAGGGTAGTTTTTCTGATTGCCTGTGAACAGACAGCTGTCTCAATCTTTCACCACCGGTTAAGGGAAGTTACCACCACCACCAAAAATAACTGCTGTGCATCAAAACAAAACAAAAAATTATCTACCCCGGATAAAAAAATTTTTTTTATCATTAAAAAAAGAATTCTATAACAATAATTGACAAAGAAATTTATTTCACGTTCTAATGTCACCCCCGGGAGTCACACTGATGAAGGAGGTGGGGAGTAGGGTGTGTGGGAGGGCTCAAAACGATTATCTGAGTTTTAAAACAAACTCTCAAGTGTCTGCAAAGTCCTTCGTGAATCCTAAAGGAGATCGGGGAGAAGAGGCGATGTATTGGGGTGAGAGTTAGCGTATACTAAGGGTTGGTGACGGCATGAGATAATATGCTAATGTCACGAAGGAGCTACATGGGAATTTAAGAGGATCAATGTGCGTAAGGAGAGCCAGTGTTACCCCCTTTTCTCCCTTCTTCTCGCGGTGCGCTCCTGGAATGAGCTCAATTTTGACAATTATCATCCCCCCAGTCAAGCCCTTACAAATTTATATAAATTATACTGTTAAAAAATTTTTATACAGTACTTTTCATTCAAAAATATGACAAAAAAATTTTTTTTACATAAAAAACCCCTAAAATGATGTCGAAAAAAGTTTATTTTTTAATTTTAAATTGAATTAAATTTTTTTTAAACATAATAACAATGAAAAAAGTAGAAAAAAATTTTATTGCAAGTAGGTATAACTCGCCTTAAAAATAAATTTAAAAAATTAAATTTCTGATCAGAGTTTATTTTTTGAACATTTGTTAGATAAAACTTAAATAAGTCAACGAGCTTAATTTATACCGGGGTTTTTCAGTATATATACACACTTAGTCCTTTCCCAGAGATTTCTTAATTACGCACAAGGAAGATATAGGAGGGCGAGAAGGTGCAGGACAGGGTTTGCGCGCGGTATATACATGAACTACAGAGTGTTTGAAAAGGGGTGAGAAAAAGGGATCTTGCAAAGATTTAAGGCTCTTCCCTCACCCTTCCACTCTCGCAGGACTATTATTTTCGCTGGTCTGTCGCAACGATAAAGGACTCTTTTTGTCATTTTTATCGCAATTATTTATGACCTAATTACTCGTGAATAAAAACACAAAAACCACATAATTCATTCTCAGCAATTTTTATCTTTCTCCCAAATAAAATGCAAAAAAAAAAATGTTTTCCAAAAAGATCTGGGAGTAATTTTAAGAGGCAAAAATAGAAGGGAGATGAATAAAGCACTTGTAGAGAGAGTAAGACATTAATAGGGGGTAGGTATTGAAGGCAGTTTGTAACAAGGGGCATCAGGTGATATATAGAAAATCGCGTGTCATTTGTCCGTTGATCTCCCGGGGCTGAGAACGAGCCAGGTGCTTTTCCTCCTCGGCTTTTCTTTCGCGCAAAAATTAGCACCCCTAATCCTGCGCCTCTCCGCGCCCTCTGCCGAACATTTACCGCGCCCCAAGAAGTATATATCTATTGGTGATAGTATAGTGGTTGTGAACTAAAGGAAAAATAGAGAAACGGAAAAGAAGTGGTCATTTGTACGAAAAGTGTGAGAAGTATGTTCGTGTGTAAGGTCGACAAGATTAACTGGGGGTTGCTAACGAGACTCTAGGGGTGATGTTGATATACCTTTTTCCGTCTCTTTATTTTCTCAAGCTCACTTATATATACAAATACACATATACTTAATTTTATTGCAATAAAAAATGAAAAAAATTGATTGAAAAAAATTTTTAAGCTCCAAAAAAAATCTCTATCAATTTTTATACAAAGTATATTTAATTATAAAAAAAGAATGAATTAAAAAAAAAAATAATTTTCAAGCATCAAAAAGTCACTAGTAATTATTTTATAAATAGTTAATTTGATAAAAAAAATTTTTAAAGGTCCAAAAAAAATTTTTTTTGCTCTTTTACCTGATGTTAAACACTTTATTTTAAATTTTCTTATTTTTTAAAATATAACTGTACACTAAAATGACCCTAAAAAATTATTTCAATGTTGAAAACCTGCAAATTCGTCTAAATCAATTAAAAAATTGTAGAAAAAAGTTTTTTTTTTCACATTTACTGTTGAAAAAAATTCATACAAACTCGAAATTGATATTTTCCATTTTTTAAAATATGTATGCCTACATATATGCATATACATATAAATAGGAATTAAATACACAGGGGAGTAAAAGGAAACTACTCACGATCGTTAAATTAAGTTATCGTCATGGAAAAAAATATTAGCTAATCCCCAAAACGAATTCGTCAAATAGTGCAAGCTCACGGAAAAAATATTATGCGCCGTGTGATGAGAAAGTAAATTAAAGACATATATGAGAGCCAAAGTATACACACAGTGATGTGTAATAATCGGTATAAAAGTGAGTGAGAGGCACATAAAACTTGGAGTTTCGCAACAAAACTCATAATCTCACGTAAGCTCACAAGCTGGGCTTTCCCATGCTATAGGTCTATCCTCTTGTTGCAATCTTCCCGCTGCCCTCTTGCACCCCCGTGGCCTCTTGGTATTCCTGGCGCCTATTTTACCATGAAACGCGTCCACCAGAGTTTAAGGCTTATACCTGAAATTCTACGATGCAACTAATTACCCTAATAATAAGCTTATCAAAGCTCAAAACGCCACGCAAGCAATTACTGTATAACGCTATTTAAATTTCAAAAGCACTAACACACCCCTTTACCACCCTTTCTGCTGAGATTGCGCATTACCACTGCTTGAAATAGCGAAAAAGGTTTTTTTTTTTTCGATAAAATAATTAATATTTTATCGATAAATTGGTAATAAATAAAAAGAAAACTATTTTAAAACATAAACTAAAAAAGGAAATTTTTTTTCAAATTTTCGAAAGAGATATACTGCGCGATTTTCGATTTTTTTTTTTTTTGTTTTTTGCTGATAACTCAGTGAATAAAAGAAATAACGAAAAATGTCATAGAAAATAAAAAATAGGGAATTCTATTTCTCATAAAAAATGTAGAGTAAAAATTTTCTATATTTTGCTTTATTTTTAAGATATTTTGAAAAATAAAAAATTCAAAAAAATGATGTTATCTCAAAAACTAAGCGAAATACAAAAAAATTTACTTAACATTTTTTGTAGCAAATTATGCCCCCAATAATTTTACTCCTCAGACATTTATCGCAATCTTGCGTAGTTATCAAGTTATCGCTAAAAAACTGAAAAAATCACGAAAAATGCGCAATTTCCAAGGGGTACGTACCCCTGTCAGAAATGTCCCGAAAAAAAATTTTTTTTTTATCTCAATCAATCGTCTTGAAACTCATTCTAAATACAAATAATATTAGTTTTGAGACTTTTAAGGAGTATATAGCCCTTTAGCATTAGTACAGACACGATTTATCAAGTCTGTAAAAATATTTTGAATATTCAAAGAAATTTTATTGAATATTCGCAACACCGTAGGAACTATACAGTGACTATACTCCTTAAGGAGGATAATCGAGAGTGAATATTCGAGAGTTCGAAATGGCAAACTTGGTGTGTAAGCGGCGGACGACAGAGTAGAGAGGGGCTGATTGCAAATTTTAAGCTTGTTTAATTTAACACCTTGCCCGTGTAAGCCTGCCAAAAGATGGTTTGAGAGGGGGGCATCGCAGGAAGATGCAAAGGGGATTGGTAAAACCGGCGAGGAGTTGAAAGTTTCAAGTTTTCAACATGAGCGCAGCAGTGGCAGCGGCACACTCTGGCACTACACATAGACAGGCGCACAGTATCTCCTAAATTTTCTCCTCTCTATCTCTTTCACTTGCGCTCACGCTCCACGTCGCACATAAATATGGCTTCGAGAGGGTCTAGCGTCTCACTCCAACGCGTCCCAGCAGTCAAGCACCCACCTACTCTACCGACGAGTCAAGTTACTCGCTCCAGTTGAGATACAAGTTCCTCCCGACCTTTTGTTTTCTCCAAAGTAAAACTCACTGGCTCAGATGAAAAGCTGTAAATTAGTCTCAATATTTTCTACACTCTCTTTGCCAACACTTTTTCCACCATCTTCAATAAGGAAAGTATTCATCGATATTTTATTTCAGCTTCATTAATGTCTCAAACTTGTTTTCCAATGAGAAAAAAATTTTTTATCAGTCATTACATAGCGAAAAAAATTATTTTAATTAAATTGAAAAAATTTTTTCACACCTAAATTTACGAAAAACGAAGTTTAAACAGTATTCATCAAAATTCCAGAATTTTTTTGTAATTTATTCTCCATTGAAAAAGAAAAAAAATTATCTTAGAAAAATTTGGAAGAAAAAATTTTCTTCAGGCGATAGTTTTACAATATAGTAACTTGAAATTGACATTTTTTGTCCAGTAAGGAAAAAAGAAATATTTTTCATCAGTTTTTGTAGGGTGAAAAAAATTTTTTTTGAATTTTTTATTATTAAAAATCATGAAATCTAAAAAAAAAAACTTAAACAATTTTTTCGTACCAATAAAATGTTATTTTAATGATTAATCCTCAATGAAAAAGTAATTAAAAACCTGAAACTAATAGATTATTATATACCTGAGTCAAGATTTTTGTTTAAAAAAATTTTTTTTAAGATGGAAATTTTTTTTTATACATTTTTGTAAGAAATGTAGAGTGAAATATTTTTTCTCTCTGTTTTTCCGTTTTTTTCCGGTGAGAAATTTCTGATACAGCAAAGCGTTTCATTTTCAGAGTCTCTAATGTTAATATTATTCTTTTGTCTCCACAGACGGTACCAGCGAGCAGTGCGACGAGACAACCAAATGGAGACTCTGGCCATAACCACAATGGGTATCCAACGGCAGCCACCTCGGATGCCCATAACGCTCTCAATCCCATGAATAATTTAAATGGTATCAACGCACAAGCTACCTACGATACCAAATGACAGCCGAAGTAACCCATCATGAGAAAATTCTCGCGTTAGGATATCGAACTTTGCGCAAAAGATAAAACGGATATCGAGGCATAAATAAACAAGAAATATGACATCACTATATGAAAAAAATACTCCTACTCTATATACACATATATATGCACACAAAATATATATGTATAGAGTTGCCAAAATATCCACGGACTCAAAAAGACCGTTTTTAACCAGAAAAATAAATTATAGTAATAATAAAAAATATATAATAATAGAATAATAGTATAAAATTAAAAAAAAAAATAAAATATTTGCTAAATTTATTGCAATCGCAGGTATGGAATTGCATTTTAGAAAAATTGTAACATTAAATTTAAAAATTACACCCTTATATAGCAGCAAAAAAAATTATTATAATTAATTTAGTGAAAATTTTTGATTTAAAAAAAAAAATAAAAATTGGTGCTCAGTGTGGAAAATTTGAAAAAAAAAATTAAGTATTTAAGAAAAAAAATTTTCTCAAAAATAGTGAAATAAAAAATAATTTTAAACATGGAAAAAAATTTTTTTTCAATTGACTAAAAATATAAATAAACATATTATAAATATAAATATAAATAAATAGAAAAATCGTAGTATTATAAAAGAGTTTTGTCAGTCAGCGAGAAGAAAAGAAAAATTTTCGTACCAAAGAGATAGATCTAAATCGAGCCGGCATAGATGCAGGTCTATGGCCACCCCCGGGGGTGTAATACGTTAGGGGTGACTTAGCATCGTTTCAACTTCGAATCTCCGTAGAGGCCAGATTGATGCGGCCAACTTTTGCGTTGCCTTATTTGCGAGTCAGATAACGAGGCTGAGTTATACCAAAAGTTTTTCGGGGGTGGCCACGACGACGATGAGGGGGACAGGAAGACAGAGAGAGAATAGCGAACAACTTGAAATGCTTTATATATTATTTCTCGCGGCCATCATATGTGTTTAAAGTGCATTAGCACCACATATACATCGATCTGAGGCTTAAAAAAAATCCGTACCTGCGACAAATGCTTCCAATAACCTATATATATACATCTGACATGTATATTATTTATTATTAACAAACAAATAAGTATTAATAATAATAACAACAATATTAAGACTATGTGTATATCAATAAAAACGCGAAAAAACCATTCTTTAAGAAAAAAAAAAACAACAAAAAATCGACTTGTTCAATTGGAAAAAAAAATTTTTTTAATTTTTAAATCATAAATTAAATAAATTAAACAATTAATTTATCTAGTTAAATTTAAATTATACAAAAGCTCGATATTTTTTTATTAAAATTGAAATAACAAATTAAAAAAAAAATTGTTATCGTAATTTAAAAAGTTGTGTTTTGTATTTATAGTTTATTAAATTGTATTTGAAAAAAAAAATATATTTCTTTTTTTATTAAACACTGTTTTATTTTTCTATCCCCATTTGATCGGCCTACAAAAATTAATATGTATATATATATTCATAAATCATAGAATTTTAATGCAACATATCGTTGAAGATAACGCGTTTTCACACTCGATTTCTTCGCATCACGCGAGCCACGAAGTTTCTTCCCATTTTCCACGTACAACACTATCGTTCTCAAATATTTAAGGTTAGTACGTGATTGGCTGAACAAAATATTCACGTCAATAATTTACCAATCATACAGGAGCGCGCGCGCTCCCGCCACCGTTGCCCTTTTGTGTTTTACGCTAGTACCGCAGGCAGAAACGGATAAATCGCATTGTGTATTCAGGAGAAGCGAAGATCCAACTCTCTATTGGGGCGAACAAAAACCATATATATATATCTGTATATACAGTTACTGTATACATATGAACAGTGAAGGTACTAGTGGCAATCTTTACTCGCACGAATTGACTTTTGAAATTTTGCTGAACATTACAAATTTATTACATCCTCGCCGACAAAAAAATTATTTCTATTATATATATACACAGAGAATTGTCTGGAGAACCTAACAGGACGATTGTGAGCTCCTTGAATCAGCGTATACATGAGCGAAAAATTTTTTTACATTTATCAAAATTGATTAACCCACTCCTGGGACGTTTAACCGAATTCTGATAAATAGTATTCCTTAGAATTACGTTGAAATAGCTTAAATACCCAACTACTAACACTTTACTTCACCAGATAAAATTAAGACACCTAGTTTTAACCAAATTTAAGGGATAAAAAATTCTATAAATTTCTATCTTACAAGTTTTTAATTTACAATGAAATTATATTGTTTAAGATTTTTTTCCAGGCTCCTGGAGCCTTCCCTAGGGTCACGCTCTGCTCTATAACATAAAGAACAGTGTGAAGAACGTGTAGATCTGGTACTAGACGTTTAAAATTGTTTTTTATCCTGGAAATCGTCGTATCTAATCGCGACGATTTCGATCCTTCTTTTATATTTTACTAGCTGCCCCGGCGAACTTTGTGCCACCTAACAATCCAAGAAATATGGTCATTTTTAGTGGATTCTAATGTTTTTACGTGCGTTCCAATCTGAAGATATAACTGTAGGAGGTTGCAAATTATTGGGAGTGTTTTTTGGACTCTATCTAAACTAAAGAAAAATTATCATCGTGCATTAAAATATTTAACACTATATTTCATGATAATTTTCCCTCAAATTTGAGGTTTGGGGGTGTGCGATAGTCTTTAAAACGACGTTAGAGGGTTGTGGGTATTTTTTTTTTTTGGGTGAACAAAGATTTGGGACATTTTTATACAATATATAGATTATAAATAATTTATTTCTACTTAAAAACAAAAATTTTAAAATCATTAAATATGAAAAATGGTAAAATTTTCTTTGACAATTGCATGGTACATTGCAATGTCTCGCAGGCCATATATAAAACAGACAATACGCCCGGTAGATTGAATAAAACCACGACAATACCCAACACGAAGAGGGTGGAAAATACGGTATTTCCACGTGGTAAAAGCAGAGCGGAGAATTTTCGCTGCGAGAATGGTAAAGCAGCAACGAGCAGACACAGTGTAGAGTGACTTACACACAGAACAGTAATTTGAATGAAGAGACACACAAGAGACAATGAACGTTTGGCAGGAGACAAGTTGCTGCAGCAGGCATACATATATATATATTTACTGTGCGGCAGAGATGGGAGACAAGTTGGCGATGAAAACAACCGCGGAATCAAATTAGGGATGATGGGAACAACCCCTGAGTTTGTAATTATATTTACAAGTGGCAATTCTCAACAAAACAAAAGATTCACTGTATAAAACCATTCACTAAACCGTCTCGCGAATTTCCTGCGCAATGCACAAGCTTATTTCACAAAAAAAAGAAGAAAAAAAACTATCCCTAAAAAATTTATCAGCCGTATTATTCAACATTTTTTTAATAAACATAAAAATTATTCACAGAAGAAAAAGTTAAATGTATAATTTTTTTAAAAATCTTATTTAAAAAACATAATACAAAAACGTTGAGTAATAAGAATCGATGACACCCCTCTGAAAGGGAATGTGTGGGACAAAGAGTATGAGGAGGAAATAAAAAAAAAATCGCTGACGTAAGAACACGATGAAATGTCCACGTGATGAGAGAAAGAGTCAGAGAGAAAAACAGAAAGAAAAAGTCTCCTCGAGGCGAGATGAAAATTTATGTCTAAAGGCATATATATAGCATCACATCAAGTGAGGTGTATGGGACTTTGGTGATGCGCAGTTGAAGCATCAGCTTCAAGGTATATATTTTGTCGTATACATAAAAATAAAAAAAATCTGAAATTCTTGGACAAAGCGAAATGAAAAGATTGTTCGCGTGCTTTGATTTTTTTTTTTAGCATATTCATATACGAGTTCTTGGTATGCTCTATTACGTTCAAGTCCAAGGCCTGACTGGACCAGAGAGATTCAGGGGATGGACGCGCGGGAGAAGAAAAAAAATATATATAACCTGTATTGAATCTTGTGTGCATTCGCTTGTATCATTTTACAGATGAACAGCATTCTTTTGAGGCAGTTGACAGGTAATATACCGATCAAAAAAATCAAAAATTGAAAAATAAAAAAATTTACATTTTTCTAAAATCAACCCTTATACCTTAAAAAATTATCTATGAATTTATTTATCGAATTAATTTCCTAAAAATCGAAAAAAAAAAGATAATATTTTTGTGATAATTTTAAAACGAATATTAATTTTCCTAAAAGGTTTAATTGAATAAAAGATTTAAAGTATGATTTTTTTTAGTTATTTCAATTATTTTCGACTTATTGTGAGATGTAAAAAATTTTTTTCTGCTCAAATTTCGATTATTTTATAGAAAAAAAATTTTCTTGATGCTATTTTATTTATTTAAGTGCATGTGTGAATAAAGGGTTGTGTGACAAAAGGTTGGCTGATGGTCGCGGCAGTTAAGGTAATTAGCAACCCCCTACTACTCTTATATATTTTTTCTTTTTCTCGCACTTGGTTTTATGGAAATTTGTGCAACGACTTTTTTAATTAGAGCTATATTCCAAAACGGGCCACTCACTCACCCCTCTAGCAATATGCTATGATGTTCAGTATAGTCTCGCAAAGCTTTAAAAACTTCCCTTTCACCCTTCTTATCATCATCTACCCCTCTAATCTTATTTTTTCTCCCTCTAACCCCACAACAACCAACTTTGTGCATTTTTTTTTTTTTTACTTTTCACTTTTTTTCTCCTATCTAATCGTGTAAAATACACTTTGACAAATGTTGCAGGGGTCGAAAATTAATATTATTTATCTTCAAACATTTTTACAGTTTGAAAATTGGAAGGTAGAAAAAAAAAAAATTTTTTTTGTCTCATGTAAATCGCGTGTGTCAGAGTATGCTGTGTGATAAATCGGAAATGCTCGATGGTGAAAAATGAGTGAAGCGGATTGAAGGTATATAATAGGGGTGTGTGACATCAGTACGCCGAAAAAGAGAGAGGATGAATGATTTTTTTTTAACGTCGCGTGAAAAGCTGCAACGGGCATTTGATGTAAATTGGCAATTTTTCCCAAGCGGCTCTCTCGCACACGGTAATCATCGGCAATTAGTACACCGGCACACCCTCGATAAATGTTATTTATGTTGCGCGATTATACCCCCGCGAAAGCGCGCGCCGGGCGCGCCAAACTGCCAAGGTGCCCTCGATATATATACTCGCACACCATTCAAATGTCTCGACGACCGTCGTCGGCAAATATATAATCCAACCCTCTCGATTACAATTTATTATTTAATAATCAAGCACATAATTGATGAAAAAAATATAACTAGTGCAGTGTTAAGTCATTTAAAATCTCCTGAACCGAGAAAAAAATTTATACACTATCAAAAATCATATTTTATCACTTTTCTCAGTCTTTTTAGCGAAAAAAAAATTTTTTTTTTAAGCTTAAAATTTTTTTAACTAATATTTTAAGCATTAATTATCGTTAAACCAATTAATAAATGATAAAAAAATCTTTTTTAAATAGATAATTGTCAAAAACATAAATGAAAAATATTGACATAAATTGCCCTCGAGGAAGTGAAAAAAAAAATGAAATAAAATAAAATAAATACTTTATACAGTCAAACTTTTCTCAAGTAAAGGAAAAAGACACTTGAGAGGGTGGTCTGAGGGGGTCAAGAAGAAATATTCAAAGAAAAGAAGAAGAAAAAAAATATAATATCGCAACGTTTTAATAAAGTGAGTTAAGCAATGAAGCCCAGAACGTTAAAAAGCTTTGTTGTTTTAACGACCATTTTACGCGTGCTTAAATCACACTTCGCGTTGGCCTTCTAGCTACGTCTCTCGTATAGCCTCTCGAACGCCATCCCCCACTCGGGCACCACTATGTATACTCTCCCAAGGGGGTGGTCGAGCAGCAGCGCGGCTCAAGTATGCGGATATACACAATGGTAGAATAGAAATATTTTTATAAGAGTTATGGAAATGAAAAAAATGTGGAAACTTTCTTCCAACCGCCCCCTGCACACACAGTTCGCGCTGTGTGTATATATAGGGTGCATTTGTGTGCCAACTCAACCCCTGCCCCCCTTCTACACCCCTTGGTCTTCTGTTCTCGATGGGGCTGGGGTGACTTTTTACCTTTTTATGCTCTATACTGACAGGGGTGCAGGGGACACATCAAGCCGGATATTATTTCAGTCCTCTCGCATATTTCCGTAATTGAATTTTATGAAAACAATTTTTACTTTTTTAATTAATCGCTTGGGTTTTTACGCGCGTTGTTGAAAGCTTATTTATATATATATTAGATTCACTCGTGAGAAATGTCATAAACATATTAATTTTTATTTTTCTGGAGTATATCTCTCCCTCGCTTTATTACAAAAAATTATTTTTTAATAACAATTTCTAGTATGTTTTTTATCTCTTTTATATATTAACAAAAACGAAAAGAAACTGAAAAAAATGAAACTTTAAAGTATCATCCAACTAAAGCTAAAGAAATGTGTATATGTAAAATTAGTTTGCTATATTTCAAATCAATATATCTTCTAAGCTATTCAAGATAGTAATTTTTTTCAAGAGATTTTTTTTATAGAGAATTTTATTATCTACAAAAAAGGTTCTTAAGATGATTCATCGAATTTGCATCCTTATCAAAGATATTAATAAAATAAAATGTCGTATATCTAAAACCCAAACAAAATGTACATAAAAAATCGTGGTGCTTTAAATCGAATTATCCTTGAAACTATTGAAGATAAAAATTTTTCTTAAGAGGTCATTTTTGTAGAGAATTTAATCATCTACAAAAAATGTTATTAACATGTTTTATCTAACCTGCATCATTATCAAGATATTATCAATTAAAAAATAGAAAAAAATTTTCTACGTGTCTTATCGCTTTTATACTAAATATATATGTAAAAAAAAATTTTTTTAATGAAAAAAATCAAATTTCTCAAATAGTCATCACAATTAGTCGAAAAAATTTTTTACAATCACAACTTTTATACGCAAACAAGGCTATATAAATATATATAGATCAAAATAAAATGGTAGCGCCTGAAAATTTACGTAATTAAAATTCCACTTTGCTCCCTCGCAAGAATCTCACAAACTATATACCTATATATATTGTATAAAGCGTATAGGGCAAACGCAATTCTTGTTTGTCTTGACAACAAAAGGAAGCAGGGCGAGTATAAGCGAATGAGTATAAGCAAAAGAGGACACAGAAAGGGGTGGTGGTGGTGATGGTAGTTAGTATATACATATACGAAAGAGCGAGAAAGCTCGTCGTGAAAGGGGTCCCAGAATTATTACATCTTTTGTTCCAAGCCACGAATCGCCCCATTTGCGGAATTGCGGATCGCATTCGAGACGCGCGATTGTGGCCACCGAATGAGAGGACACCCACGGGGGTGACTTGTAGACTTAACCCCTTTGTTAGTCAGACTAATTTACCATAGGTAATTTCTCACTTGAAATTTTCCTTCAACCTCAATAAAATCACTTTTTCCCGCGACAATTCAAATCCAACGTCATTCAAAAAAAAAATTAAAATTAAAATTGTCAATAAAATTAAGAAAAAAATTTTTTAAGCATTATTTTATCACATATAATAGCGTTGGAGTGTAACTCCCATTGGTACGACTCTATTCTCATGCGAACCCTTTTCATCCTCGACGTATAACAGGATCGTTAACGTTAAGAAACTTGGGCACACTGTTATTGCCGATGTTTCCCGCCAACTTGGGAAACTTTTACGTGCACCGATTCGAATTAAGAATTTACGGTAACTGCCCCTTTTTCACCCGCACACTAGCTGTGTATATACAATTCCTCGCAAGCACTCCACATCTCAATGGCCAACCTATATATACGCATGAATATACTAAGTTTAATTGCAGAGCGATAATGTGTCTTACGAGACACTGAAATCATAAAATATATAAAATGATGAGGTTGGCAAAAATCCATGAAACTTTATATTGTCCAAAAGATTTCAAGATAAATCGTACGATATAAATAACGATTAAGAGTCGTGAAGGTATATATATAATATAGAGAATAACGGGGGGAAAAGAAAAATAATTATACCTCGAGCGAGAGAGAGAGTAGTTAATGAAGAAACATTGAGAGTTGAAGGGGTGTAATTTTGCGAAATAATTGTGCGAACCAACGACGACAATTCCAAAGTTATAACTCCATCTATTGCTTCCCTTCTGCCTACGTACTAGTAGTAGTACTGTACTCTATTGCGTCTCATTCCAAAACTTTGTGTTTCTTCGAAAGCAAGTTTCCACACACCAAAGTCCAACTAACTTCTGCTAATAATGGCGAGACATTAATTTTCAACGATTGGGCCCACAGGAACATTATATAACCTCTATACAGTAAATAATCCTTGTCTATAAACAATTTTTTTAAGCTCAAATCAACACTTAAATCCTTAGAAATTTAACTAGTATTTTTTCATAAAAAAAAATCACTTTAACTTGTTCAAAAAATTTATAAATCAATTTACGAAGGTCAAAAAAACACTTTTATAAACCTAAATCAATAGTACAACCTTTCAAAAAATGTACTCTCACCCAAAAACCAAAAAATGCTTCATTTCAACTCAATTTGTTCATCAGAAAAAAAAATCCACTTCACCTCGATCAAAAAAATTTATAAATCAATCTATCGAAGGAAAAAAAAAAATTTTTTTAACCCTGAATCAATCTTAAAATCCCTAAAAATCGATATTCTTACCCAAAGAGACAAAAATTTACTTAATCCCAATTCGAATTCAAAAAAATATTTATAAATAAATTTATGAAATACAAAAAAAAAATCTTATGGAACCCTAAGTCCTTTACAAACCTTAATAAAAAAAAAAAAAAAACATATTTCTAATAAAAAACCAAAATTCACTTCATTCCAACTCGAATTTTTCAACAGAAAAAAAATCACTTCACCCCTTTCTAAAAGTTTTTAACTGAAAAAAAAAAATTGTAAGTAAAATAATCCCTGTTAATACGGTGGTAATATAATTTTTGATATTCCTAAAGACAGGCAAAAATATTCCCCAGTGTGTTTTCACTTCAACTTAAGCCTTTTTTTTGTAGGTCGCATGACGAATAATCGACTTTTCTTCCCTCTCATCTCGCTATATACCCATCACTGACTCAAGGGAGTCGTTGACAAAGAATGGAGGACTGGAAAGACAACGAGAGACAAAAAAAATTAACGAGTTTACTGACGAAAAGTGCGCAGTTAATTCACTCAATCTACTGAAAATATTCTATATAAAAAAAAAAAACGTATTATCCATAAAAATTTATCATACACAGTACTGATTTTTCATTTTTGTCAAGAGCATTATTTCTGAGCCTAATAGGCAGATACAAACTTTCAAAAACTAACCATGCCCACGAGCTATAGCAGATAACAATAAACCAACACTTCAACGCACAATAGCCCAGTGTCGCGCCCTCGGTGCTAACGATCCCACCTTGACGAGCAAGAGCGCCGCGCAAAGTCTCTGTAGATATATGCTGTACTTCAAGAGTAAAATCCCGAGGGTCACACGTGTTTATGTTTATTCTTTTCCTGTGCCTCTACGTAAAACTTTATGGCCTCCAGGTATTTTTTTTTTACTCGAATGAATGAGGAAAAAATGATGTAATAAACCTGAATTAAATGGGAATTTGCAGCTCCTCGAGGAGTCCCCATTAAATTTCAACGTAAAATAAAAAACTACCCCTAACCCACTCTCCCCATACGACCTACCATTAATTTAAAAAAAAAAAAAATTAATAAAAATCCGAAATACAATTGAAATTACATTTTTGATGACCCTATACGACAATATTGAAATCCAATGTTGACAGACGTGTACTAGAGGTAAAAGGTCGTTTATTCCGGAAACTACCTCAATATTAATGACTGATCGATCATGATTACACAGACAAATACAAATAATTACACGCTAAATCATTCCGTCTATGGGAAAGTGTATTGACAGCGTGTCAATACACTGCGCCAAAGGCAAATGCAAGTTTACAACTCACATTTAGATATTAAAAATTTAATCATGACTCACCGGTGTTGCCGATGATTCTAATTCACGCACTATCAGCAAGCACTTCTCGATCTGGAAAATAAATAATAAAATTTCTTTAGGACACGAATTGGAATTTTTTTTCTGTAATTTAAAACAAGCACTTGCGCAGCTCCGAGCCCGCGCTCTCGTGCGCGCAGCGACACGATATCCAACTAACTAACCAATCACAGCGCATACTACAGTTCTTCTCCGACAATCCCTAAACGGCAGATGGCGCCTCGATAGGCTAGCCATCTTTCTTTACCGTGGCCGCCATACTCGGCGTTTCTTTCGCAGAGTATCGTGTATTTGGTATTCCGTAAAATTTTACGGAATCCTCAGATTTTCCATCGAATAAAATGGTTTCCAAAAAGGTAAACATAATTTAAAATGATATTAAAATAATATTTTTTTATATTTTCAATTTGTTCATGATTTTAATGTAAATCAATTGTGAGGTTAGACATCAAGTGTTTTTTCAATAGACAGCTAAATGTGTGTTTCAACATGTGTTCAATGATAGTTAAAGTGAATTTAATGATTTTAGCCCAAGAAGAAGGTAGGCAAGAAGGTTGCTGCCGCACCTTTGGCAGTGAAGAAGGTTGAGGTGAAAAAAGTGACCAATCCACTTTTTGAAAAGCGTACACGCAACTTTGGAATTGGCCAAGACATCCAGCCTGAGCGTGATCTCAGTAGATTCGTGAAATGGCCCAAGTATATTCGTATCCAACGTCAAAAAGCTGTGCTCTACAAGCGCCTGAAGGTCCCACCACCAATTCACCAGTTCACCCAGACTCTGGACAAGCAAACTGGTAAATTTTCCACCTAAAAACCGAGATTTTATCTAAACCAACTGCAAAAACACGCCCTAACCGAGTTTATTGATTTTTTTTACAGCCTCCCAAACCTTTAAAATCCTGGAGAAGTACAGGCCTGAAAGCGCTGAGGCCAAGAGAATGAGGCTCAAGGCTAGGGCTGAGGAAAAAGTGGCAAAGAAGGAGGATACCCCGACAAAGAGGCCAAATGTGCTCAGGACTGGCGCCAACACTGTCACAACTCTCGTCGAGCAGAAGAAAGCTCAGCTTGTTGTGATTGCTCATGATGTTGATCCAATTGAGGTAATTATCGACCCTCAAACTAAACTAGAAACTCTTCCCTGAGTGCCTCCTACAATGATGTTTGAATTTCTTCACCTGATTGCGGGAAAAAAAAAAATATTTTTTCCCGCACGCTGGATGACAATTGACTCTGAGTCCTTCCCAATTAATTTTTCTACACCGATAAATTTTTTTTACATCAAATTATTAATTAATTATTATATTTTTACAGATTGTCCTCTTCTTGCCTGCTCTCTGCCGCAAGATGGGAGTTCCATACTGCATTGTCAAGGGCAAAGCCCGACTTGGACGTCTTGTCAGGCGCAAGACATGCTCCTGTGTTGCCCTAACTCAGGTAAAAAAAATTTAAACACTCAAAATACAATCAAATTTCACTTTTAAACATTTAAATGATGAATAATCAAGAGCCAATCCCATGATTTGCTGTGATATAACAACAATTCTAAACTGAATTAGTCAAATTAATTTTTTTTTTAATATCATGAAATTAAATTTTTACTAAATCAAAAAAAATATATTTTCTGCTTTCAGGTGGACTCTGCTGACCGAGCCAACTTCGCCAAGGTCATCGAGACAATCAAGACCAACTTTAATGACCGATTCGATGAAATTAGACGCCACTGGGGCGGTGGTCTTCTTGGTAGCAAGTCTGCCGCCAGGATTGCCAAGTTGGAGAAGGCTAAGGCAAAGGAACTTGCCCAGAAACAATCTTAAACCGTTGATTATTTTATAAATGTCACCTAAATCAACAAATAAAAATAAAAAAACACAAAAAAAAAATTATTCAAAATCTCAGTATAATTTCTAGCGAATTTATTAATTTTTTTTTTTATAACTTTTAATATATTAAACAGTCATGGAGACTGAGATTCAATTCTATTTTTTCACCCCTTATTTTAAAATTTCATTTACATACGTTTTTTAATTAATTTTTCCAATCGTTTAATTTTTCCAGCCTCATGTTCAGGACTATCTCGTGGCCCATAACTCCCAGCAGTAACTGCTGAACCATCAGCACTGGCACTGGCTTTAAACTGTTCAACAAGATGCAACTGTTCCTGCTTGCGTAGGCCCTTCATATCGAGAATTTTTTGGAATTCCGGGGTCTGAAGATCCGGCAAAAGTCTGCGACACTGTTCAGCAAATGCTTTCGGGCACTCAGTCGTCGACATGACAATTTTTAAAATCATCTCAGCCTTAGACATGCCCTTAACCACGACTTTAGTGTATGTAGCCGGAGCTTTGCGTGCTATCGAGCATCCAGTCGACGGCAATTCGAGCAGCGCTGTCTTGAGCATGTGTACATCGAGCAAAAGTTGCTCTGCACCGACTGCACTCAGAGGTTTGCACTTGTACAACTGCTGAACCAACTTGGGGATGAATGAGCTGGCAAACTTGACGCAGAGCTGCGTAAAATATTTCCGACACGAGGACAATCGTTCACGAATCGCCGGAATAGCCTGACGCAAGTGTGTAACAATTGTACTGACATAGGGACTCTGATCTCCGACACTTTCGATCGCACCCCAGGAAATTTTTGTCATGGACGTGAGCGCAGGATCACAGGCAGCCTCCAAATCCTGAACCATCAGTTGAATACAATTAGAAATGACATTGTGAAAAATGTCTTGTTCTTGCGATAAATTTATTTTTTCCGCAAATGCCTTGTCCGTTTTTTCACGCAATTTTTCCTCGAGCTGTTGCGTCGTTTCCAAACAATACTCGGCAGTAGTGAGAATACAACAAATACGTGATTGTTCCTCCTTGCTAAATCGCGTACTCTCGCCTTCCTTGAGAAAGCTCTGAAAATTTTGAATAAGCCCGGCTGTCGATAAATCCCGAAAATCACGAGTTATACTGCTCATACTCGTGCCAAGACTCGTACTACCACCGACTTTTGGTAAATTATTCTGTAGCAATTTTACAGCATATTCGCGAAGGAATTTTTGAAAAGTTTCCGCAAGACTCAGCATAATAGGACCAGTACTCAGCTGAGTGCACTGTAGCATACACTTTTTATAAAAAACAAATAAATCAGCGCAAGATGATAAAACACTGCTGGGTCCCTCAACACCATCAAAATCTTTAGATCCTGGCGGTTGGTTCTTGCAATCTGCCACAAATTTGTCCATTAATTCAGTTAAATTTCGATCTAAACTCTCAATATAAATATTTAAGTATGGCTCAAAACAACGGCCAATTAAATTAGCAAATGGTGAAGCTGAAGGTTTTTCATTTTCATTTTTCTCACTGTTACCCTCTTCAAATGGATTACCTGGGCTTTCTTCAACCGTTGTCACGACAATTGTCGAATTTTTCGCAGATCCATCAACACTATTTTCCAGAGTAATACCTAGAAATCGTTTAGCCAATAAATTTTCAAAATTTGTCGTTCTTTGAATGGCATAAAGCAGCAATTTAACGTCAATTTCAACTCGACGTTTTTGCATAAGCTTTGCAAGATCATCTCGAGTAACATGACAAAATTGTACGGCAATTCTCTCAGACACATCCCAATCAGTGGGGAAAATTGTACCAAATTTCTGCTCAAAATCCATCAGATGTTTCTTAATCCATGTGTATCTCTTGTCTATTTTATCAAGCCATGCAATATCCTGATTTTCATCAAATAAATGCGCATATTCCTGCAACTGTACCCCGACAAACCACGTTAAAAGATCCATTTTAACTTTAGGATCAAGTACAGAAAGTACGAGACAACCCTCAGCAAGTTGAGTAAAATGTTTGAGATTTTGGCCGGTAAATGCTTCTTTAAAATCTGTCGAAATCTGCACAGCAAGTTCAATTTCAATTTGACGAACTTCCTCAGATAATTGTCGAATTTGTGGAATATTCATGTAATTACTAAAGTACTGCATGACCTCCATAATAGCCTGAAGCTTTAAAACAATATCACCATATTGTTTTTTCTGCGTGAGTGATCGTAAACTGTCGACTTCACCCACAAGTACATGAAGTTTATTCAAAGCAGTTATTGAAGCTGTTAAATTTCTCTTGGCAAAATCGAGCTGTTTAATATCACGAGTAATTTCCTTTACAGTCTCCTCCGACTGTTCAGCCTTTTCCTTAATATCCTTGATATGAATAAACAACTGTCTAATGACTCGTTGAGCATCATCCAACGCAGCACGACCATCCTGACCAACATTCGTTTGACCACGAACAACCGAACGTATTTCTTTGTCGATCGAACAAATTTTAAACTCCATCTCGTTCACCACATCGTCAATATTTGACAGAGATTGTTCAGTAGGAAATAATGAGTTGATATAATCAACAGCATTAAAATTCGGCTGATCTAGAGGATCATTACTCGGTAAAACCTAAAAATAATACCAATCAAAATTTAAAAAAAAAAACTACAATCAACCAACAATTACTCCAAATAACATAATTAAATATTCAACCTGTTCAATAACACTCTGAACATTAGCCGGAAAAGTGTAAACAGTTGATGGAAGCTCGTCAAAATCATCATCTTCATGATTTTCCATAATTTAAATCACTCGAAAAAAAAATTATATAAATTCAAAAATATTGAAATAAACACTGGTAAAACAAATGTTTTTCCCCAAATGTTATTTGAGATGTTTAGAGAGAGCTGTCAATGGAGAGTTTTTTAGAATAAAAACTTATAACCTAAAAATTCAGAATTGCCAACAGAAAAGCCTGCAATCATCGTGCTGTTGCTGCGCGTTGGATATAAATTTGATATGCAGACGTGTCAGGATAAAATTACATTCTAGTGAGAATTATGGTAAACATGAGTAAGAAAAAAAATATCTACGTTTCAATTAGCAACCGGCTGCTGCTGATAGTGTATTTTCAATTGATTATACAGTTCTAATCGCATTGTATCCTCTCATCGCATTTTTTTATAATCCCTCTGAAACAGCTGGCAGAGGAGAGAAAGCCCCAGTAGCACTCTGTGCGCAAATCCGACACTGAAACGTCAAACAAAAGTTATAAAAAAAAAAGGCTATACATAGTTGTAGGCGTGTGGAGCAACTATTAACGGTGAATGCATTGAAGACACCGAGTGGGCTGAAGAGAAGTAACATAGAGCTCGAATAATCCCTTTTGGAATTTGTGAAATCAATAGAGAGAATGTAGGCTAAAAGTAATAACAATTACAGAGCAAAGAGGCCTTTAAAGTGAGGCGTATATGGTTGCAGGAACTTCCCACAAAGTTACGTGAAAAAAGGTGAAATGGCACTGCGTAAAGTCAAGGGTAATTTTGAACGAATGTTCGACAAAAATCTCACAGATTTGGTTCGAGGCATTCGAAACAATAAAAATAATGAGGTAAAAAAACTGTATTATAAATTTTAAAATGCTAACCTCACTCTTATATCAATTATCAACGCAAAAAAAAAAAAAATTTTCCAGGCAAAATACATTACACAATGTATTGAGGAAATTAAACAGGAGCTCAGGCAGGACAATGCAGCGGTAAAAGCCAATGCAGTAGCAAAATTGACCTATGTATGTATTTTTCCCCTCATTTAAACTAATTTTTCATGATTTTTTTAAAGATTTAACTATTTAATTTGATTTTACAGCTTCAAATGTTGGGATATGACATCAGCTGGGCTGGTTTTAACATTATTGAGGTCATGTCATCGGGAAAATTCACGTACAAACGCATTGGATACCTTTCTGCGAGTCAGAGCTTCCACATGGATACTGAGGTATTTTTTCTAGATAAAAAAATTATTTATAGAAATTATTAATGACTGATTTTACGCGATAGTTGCTCATGCTAACGACCAACATGATTCGCAAGGATTTAAACAGTCAAAATCAGTATGACGCAGGCCTGGCACTGAGTGGACTGTCATGTTTCATCAGTCCCGACCTTGCACGAGATCTCGTCAATGATATTATGACCCTACTGACGAGTACTAAACCGTATTTACGCAAAAAAGCCGTCCTAATGATGTACAAAGTATTTTTGCGCTTCCCCGAGGCCTTGCGGCCTGCTTTTCCACGACTTAAAGAAAAATTGGAGGATCCTGACAGTGGAGTTCAATCAGCTGCAGTCAATGTCGTCTGTGAATTGGCGAGGAAAAATCCAAAAAATTATTTGAGCTTGGCTCCGATTTTTTTCAAACTCATGACAACCTCGACAAACAACTGGATGCTCATTAAAATCATCAAATTGGTAAATAACAGCATAATTATCTTAAAATTTCACTAAATACTTTACAACCGTAGAATTTTCGAGATTTTATCAAACGAAGAAAAAAAAATCTATCAAATTTATATATTTTTTAAAATCTAGTTTTCTACAATCACGCTGATTGAGCCAAAAATAGGTCGACAACTGACTCAGCCTTTGATTGATCTAATTTCAAGGTTCCTAGCACTTTCTATAAAATCTCCGCTAGAAAAAATATAATACATAAATCCTAAAACCTTAAAATCAATCTATTGATGCTAGTGATGTGATATATTTTATAAATCCCAGAGTATTGTTGTTGTAGACCGCAATATTTCGTTGAATTTACAGTTTGGCGCCTTGACACCTTTAGAGCCTAGGCTTGGAAAAAAGCTCATAGAACCCCTGACCAATTTGATACACAGGTAATAGCTTTTATTTACTCCTGCTTACAAAAAACCAATCCTCCCAACTTAAACCTAACAAAAAATAAAAATCTCTTAAAATTTCAGCACATCAGCTATGTCACTGCTTTACGAGTGTATTAACACGGTAATAGCCGTGTTAATATCAATTTCTTCGGGTATGCCGAATCATTCCGACTCAATTCAACTCTGTGTACAAAAATTGCGCATTCTCATCGAAGATTCCGACCAAAATCTCAAGTATTTAGGACTTTTGGCCATGTCAAAAATTCTAAAAACTCACCCAAAGAGCGTACAAGCCCACAAAGACCTAATAATGCAATGTTTGGACGATAAAGACGAGAGTATTCGTTTGCGAGCACTAGATTTGCTCTATGGCATGGTATCAAAGAAGAATTTAATGGAAATTGTGCGCAAACTAATGATTCACATGGACAAAGCCGAGGGCACGACATATCGCGATGAATTACTCTCGAAAATCATTCAAATCTGCTCGCAAAATAACTATCAATTCATCACGTACTTTGAGTGGTACATTTCCGTGCTGGTGGACTTGACAAAAATGGAAGGCACAAAGCACGGTCAATTGGTTGCAACTCAGTTGCTCGATGTAGCGATTCGCGTGCAGGCAATACGAAAATGCGCGGTGCAACAGTGTGCTTTGCTGCTGGAGAATGCTCATCTCCTGACGGGACAACCACGTGCGACAATGTGCGAAGTATTGTACGCAGCCGCTTGGATTTGCGGCGAATTTTGCAGTCAATTGGACGATCCAATTGTCACACTGAAATCCATGTTAAAATCACAAGCTTCAAGTTTACCAGGACATATTCAAGCAGTTTATGTGCACAATATCCTCAAGCTTGCGGCAATAACGTTGGATCGAGCACAGCGTGAAAATGATGAGGCGACAATTGAACAGATTTTTGCGCTCAAGGATAAAATGACGGAATTTATATGCAGCGGTGATCTTGAGGTGCAAGAACGCTCGAGTGCTGTACTAGTTTTATTTGATTATATAAAAGAAAATCGATCACTTATTAGTGAACTTGCAGCAACATTTAATGGAGAATTAAATCCTGTTGCTCCAAAAGCTCAGAAAAAAGTTCCAATACCCGAAGATCTGGATTTAGACTCTTGGATCAATGATCCACCGTCTGAGAGTTCAGACGATGAGAATCCAGATATGAATGATATTTTTGTTAAATCTGAAAAATCAGAATATACAACGGAAAAACGAATTTCGGTTGAACCAACATTGGAAGAGCTTGAAAGACGTCGAGAAGCACGAAAAGCTGAACAAGAAAATAATCCACATTATCTAAAAACAGCAACAAGTCCACGTAATATAAATTCTTATCATAATACAGATTATAATAAAATTGATGAGTATGATCAGATTCCTATTGCGGAACTTGATATTCCAGTATCATTAAAAATTAATTCATTTACTAAATCAACATCGCATGAATTTGAGATGACAAAACGTCGGAAAAGTCATGGAAAAAAGAAGAAATCAAAGAAAAATAAGCATAATCAATCGAGTTCAGAGGAGGAACAAGATTCTTCGGCATTCCCAGCACATTTTGTCAACACGGGAATCGGAGAACTTCCACCGGGTGCTGAATTAAGTGACAATGACGATACAAATATAACCGATTTAAATGATCCACATCATGCGCTAAACATCGACTTGGATATTCCATTGCGTGAGGACGAGAGATTGCCCGTGTTGGAGCATCGAGCGCCAGAAGTGCCTCAAAAAGCGGAGATTAGAAGCAAAGAAAAGCGTGAAAAGAGTTTGAAAAAATCCAAGAAAAGTAAAACAATTAAAGCAACTGTTGAAAATCAAAATACAATTGATTTATGGTTGGGTAATGATGCGACAAATGACAAGGAAACATCTGCAATTGAAACAACTGTGCGGAAAAATGATGAAAAAAAATCGAAAACTAAACGTATGAAGACGAAAAATGATTTGGATGATAGTAATTCACGACGTCGCAAAAAGAAACACTCGGAGGAGAAGAAAAATCATGAAAAAGCATCGGAATACGAAGAAACTGCGGGTATATCAACGCCTTCTAAAGAAATTCTACCAAGTTTAACATCAAATTTCGATATTTCCGAGACAAATGTCAATTATCAATCAACCTCACGCTACGAGGAATTAACGAAAAATGATAAGATTAAAATGATGTATGAGTTGAAACAATTGCCGCATGAAACTGGACAAATAATTGCCGTGATAATGTTGATAAATACTAGTGACAGGCTTCTAAAAGAACTCGATCTCGATGTCGCTGATACTTCAAGTTTAAAATTAATGAGAAATCTGGGTGAAGAAGCAAGCATAAAAATTCGTGGACAATTATTTCCACAATCTAGCACAGAAATTCATCTTCCTATTTTTGTTTCGGACGATACATTTGCGCAAAAATTACGTGGAACATTGACCTATATGGTTGACAATCCTTCTGGAATAAATCAAGAAAAATTGGATTTTACATTAGCCCTATCATGCTGTCAATATCTCATGACAAATCTTTCACACAGTGAAATTCTCACGGAATTACTAAACAGTGATCAATTGGTATTTAAAATGAAAAATAAAATTGAAATTGCTCGTGAATTTAGTCAATTGCTTCATACTATTTGTCAACAATGTCATTTGACACTTGTCGAGCACATTGGCGACACAGCCTCACTCTATGGTCAATCACTAAAGGGTCATCATGTGTGCCTTTTAGTCAAAAAAGTGAGTATATAAATTATTCTACGTAATATAAATTGATTCAATTAATTTTATCAATTTTTTCTACTTGCAGAAATCATCCGAGATACCGTCTTGGCTGACAATTGAGGGTAAAAGTGATAATAATTCACTTTTATCCGGAGTTATGGATGAAATATTAAATACTTTAACAAAATATTGATAGTAACAATTAATGAAGAAAGTGATAGAATTATGTAAAAAAAACACACACACAAAAAAAAACATATATTGCTCATTTATGACGAAGAAACTTTTTTATCAAATCGTTATCTTTCTAAATAATCCCTGTAGCTTAATTATCAATTATTATTCATTCACCACAAAACACTTGTTTTTTTTTTTTTTTGCTATTAATTACCATACTCGAGAGAATATTAATTAAATTGGTGCTAAAAAAAATTCTTATCAAGGATATATCGCATCACTAATGCCTAAAAGACGTTTTTTTTTTTTTTTTAATCATGTTAATATATCTAAAATAAATATAAGAGCATTTAGTTAAAATAAAAAAAAATTTCTACGAACAAATTTCTTTGAAATGAGATTATTTTTTAAAAGTTTTCTTCGATATAACTCAATGTAAAAACAAATATTACACGCTTTTTTGGCATTATTAACGCGATAAAGAAATCGAGAGAAATAAATTAAATCCCAGTCCCTTATTTACCTGCGGGACCAAGATCAATGTAGCAACATTTTTGTACAGATCGCTGCTAGAAAGAAAAAAATGTTTATTGCCAATTTTTGTGCAATTGTAACGATTACTGTAATATGAATACATTTTATAGCCATAACGTAATAATCTTTCGTCACTGAAAAAACTACAATGATATAAGTGAAGATTATCACAGAAAATCATCGCGTCGAGAGGAAGAAGGCGGTGGAGCCTGCGAATCGAAAGACCTGTCGTATTCTGGTGGTGCAGGACCCATTGGTGGTCTAGGAGGATAATTGGGCTGTTGTGGGCCTCTGAGAAATTTCACAAAATTAAATAACAATACTTAAATACCTTTAAAATTATTAAATTATCATTAAAACCTTCTGTTTCTCGCATTTTCGTAATTTTCTCGATTTCTCTGTCGAAGATCATCGTAAGTCGTGAATGGAGTGCCAATAAGCGATTGCAACGGTGGATCAACAGCATATGCAGTGTCTAAAAGCCCGCGAAGAATTTGTTCATTAATAAAAATAGCGAGAAAAATTTTTTTTTCCTATTCAACCTGCATCCGGAGGAGCGGGAAAATCAGTAACATGACGATCCTCGTAGGGTTCAACATCGAGTGACGATGCCATTGGAGATTCGTCCGAGTTTGGAAGTATACTGTCAAACCATCCTTGAGTATCTTGCGACTGTACGTCGATTCTAAAATGTATTTTTTATGATATAAAAAAAATCAACGAAACAAACGTGACTATAAATTGATTACCTAACTTGTGGTTTTTGTCCTTGTGCAATTAAAATTCGCTCTTTCAAAGTACTGTTGGGTAGACTGAGCAATTTATCCATACAAGTTTGTCGATACGACATAACTCCAAGGAAAAAACCAGAAATTCCACCGATAATCACGCTAAAATTATTTCGTCGAATAACTTTATTCTTCATTAAATAATAAAGACCACCCGCTGTTGCAATACCCAGTGGAAAACCACGGCCCCACATAGAATTTCTCTGGCATTCCTTTAATATCTTCAGTTCATCAATAGTTAATTGTAAATTCTAGATAAAAATATACAATATAAAAAATTATTTCAGAAAGAAAAAAAAAACAAACAAAAAATTGATTGAATTGAAAAAATTAAGTGAGGTTACCAAAGAATCTGAAATAATTTGTTGTTCATACTCCAATTGTTCACTATTTTTTCCATCACGCAAATGATTGTTGTAACTCATTGCTCATTAAGTTTAAAACAAACGTCTTTGGAAATTTATGTTATAAATAATATACCGGTGTGAATAACTGAGTAAATTTTTAACAAAAAGAATTTTTTCTAAACAAAAAACTCTCTAACCTATATCAATGCTACCAACTGTAAAACCTCGAAAATAATTTATTTATATTTTTTTGCGATAAAATTATCAATTTTTCCAACCGAAAAAAAAATCAATCAACGTTTAAAAAAATTTTTTTTCGACTAAGTATCTATTATTGGAATTTTTTATTTTTATAATTTTATCACAAGTATAAATGTATTTCCGATTATAAACTGTTGCCGATAGGCTGTAGATATTTTTTATCAGCCAATGAGAGAACTTGGCTGAATGGAAAAACATTTCTAGGACCTTAGAACACGATTGACACGACACAGAGTGAGTGTTTGCGCTCTAGAAAGAGTTGTTTAGACGATCAACAGAAGTATAAAATAAATTCAATATTTTTTTAAGTATAAATCAGTATCTCCAATGGATATCTAATTAATCAATCAACAATCATCCATGCCTCAAGGATATTTATTACAATGGTTTGTATATCAAATAACCGTAAATTCCATCGAAATATTGTGCAACAATATTGATATAACCTGTCAGACAGCTCAGATCGTGTGCGTGTCAATTAATATTTTCCCATAAATTTATTCTACAGATAATTAAAAATATAATAAGACTGGTTTAAACTGAAAAATCAAATTGTACGAGGTGGAAAACATAAAAAAAACCCAGCAATTCGGTATGCTCGCAATCACATACCATTTAATACTTGTGTGGGATGAATGAGGAAGAGCTATTAAATCGGTCCGCTGCCGAGCGCGACAGGATATTTAGCTGTTACGATCGTGGTCGTGAACCTGGTGCACAAATTGATGCATGGGAAGATCCAGGATTTGAGGTTTATCATACAACAGACAGATATGGATTTATTCAGTGAGTATTCAAACGAAAAAAAAATTTTTTTAACCTCTGAATTCACATCAAATTCCTAAATATTAATTTATAAATCATTTTCCATTCTATTCTGCCGATAAAACCCTTAAAATCATCTTTTAAATCATTTTTTTCGTCTCTATAAACCTTTGAATGACAATAAAATCAAAATTTGAGGTCAACAGCTGGCTTTAATTTCCTTAAAATGTCAGTATCTAAGCCGTAAATACTCAACAACGTAAAATACCAAATAAAAATAAAATTTTCCACATATTAAATTTACAGGACGCTCTTATAATGTATCGTATTTTGCTGTGACATTGCGTATTTTTATCTAAAAGTATATTATTTCACAGCGATAAGCGTCTGCCAAGGAAATTGGAGGCGAATGAGATCAAAATGCATCAGATCGAGATGGAGAGATTGAAAAAATGGGAAAAAATGACCAAATATTGGGACGAACCTTCGACCAAAGAAAAATTAAGAAGACGAGTGTACAAAGGAATTCCTGATAGATTTCGCGGACAGGTGTGGTCATTGCTTCTTGGAATTGAAGCACTTAAAAAGGAGCAAGCCGGAAAGTATGACGAAATGCTTCAACTTGCTCGACAATGGTCTACTGAAATTAGACAAATTGATGCAGATGTTGCACGACAATATCGTGATCACATTGACTACCGGTAAATAAATCATCTATTAAACATAAACAACATGAAAAAAATATGAAAAATAATTTTTTAACATTGCAGAGAACGTTATAGCATTAAACAACGTTCCATGTTTTACGTCTTAGCTGCTTACAGTATGTACAACATGGAAGTTGGCTATTGCCAAGGAATGTCAGTACTTGCTGGACTTCTTTTACTCTACATGAATGAGGAGGATGCATTTTGGGGCCTGTCAGTTCTTCTAGCAGATAAGAAGTACAGCATGCATGGTTTGCAAGATTTTTTATTCTTCCAAATAAACTAATATTAAATAATAACGATTTTTTAAACGAATTAATTCGTTAATAATAACTAAAATAATTGCATCTCTCGCTTGATTGCAAGTATATATTTACAATTAAATAATACAATTTGTATTTGAAAGAGAAAAAATTTGTTCTAGGCTTCTACATCGATGGTTTTCCTAAATTAAATCGTTTTATCGAGCATCATGATAAAATTATGAATAAATTCCTTCCAAAATTGAAACGAAAACTCGATAAATGCGGTTGTGACTCAATTCTATATGCACTCAAATGGTTTTTCGTCGTTTTTCAAGAGCGAGTAAGTAGAAAAAAATGATTATTCAGATAAATAAAATTCTAAATAATTTTTTTTTTTCGTATTTTTAGACCCCCGTGAGCCTTGGCTTGAGAGTATGGGATATATTTGTCCTAGATGGTGATAGAATTTTACCCGCTATGGCATATACAACAATGAAATTACACAAACGTTATTTAATGCCATTAGAAAATCTTGATGAATTTTGCAATTATTTGCAAATAAAATTAGAGAAAGATTTTCGTTTTGATGATGATACAGTTTTAAATTCAATTGAACGTAATATAGAGGAACTTAAACGTGCCAAGTTGGATTATCCAGGTCCTCCATTGCCACACGAATTGCCGCGCCGTCCTTTTGGAATGTTCAAAGAACCCACTCTAACAAGCAAGGTAATAAAAAAACAATATTCTTACTAAAAATTCTATTTAAAGCCTCTAACAATGTAAAATAATTCTTCGAGTCTGATTTTTCAGTGAAGAAAACATTTTTATCATCTTGAAAAAAAAAAAAAAAACAAATCAACTCTGTCACCATCAACTACGATGGAATTTTCACCTAATTTCTGCCTTTAAATTTTTTATTTAAAGATATATAGGAAATACAATCTCTAAAAAAAAATTTTAATTTGATTTTTTTTTAAGAAATTAATTTTTTTTGAAGAGATTTTACATCCTATGTATCATTTTGATGAGGCCTTAGACTACAAATTATGTGTTTTTGACGTGTTTAATTTAGATTGGAAGAAGAGCCGAAGAATTTAGCGATGCTCAGCTAGTATTACGAGAATCCGTGGCACAACGACGTGAATTAGCCGAATCGGAGGGCACAGAAACCAACAGTCCAATACCTGGCGATCCACCGAGCGGCAGTGATCTTGGCGGTATAACGGAAACTCTCACGACACGACTATGATTGGTCTATAATATTTATCTGTGTTTTCCTCTGCCAATCAAGCCGGTGTACTTGCAGGAAGTAAATTCTCCTTCGATCCAAGTCTCGATGACGGTGGATCACCGATTGGATCGAGACGTTCGCTAGCAGACACATCGGTAACCTCCACGGCGGATCTATCAGTCTTTAGCTCCGCAACGCGATCTCAAGCATTGGACAATAGTCTTGATACTCAAAGCAACATTTCCGTTGGCAGTTCTGGCAGCGGAGGACTCCCTACTCCACGTGCTACACCTCACCAACCCAGTCCCGACATTGTACGAATTTACGTTCCCTACTCACCCCTGTCCCCGACGTCCTACGAAGAAGATTTACATCGAACTCTTCCTCGATCCCTCGAGACCAACAAAATACGCATCAAAATCGATCCCGACGAAACACCCATTGTCGAGAATCTCAAGCCCTTCTCCCTCGAGAGCCCCGAAGTCGAGTTGGATTTAAAGTAAGAAATTTTTTAATTTAATGAATTAATTCATTGAAGAAACAAAAAAATTAAAAAGTTAATTTAAATGAATTAAAAAATATAAATACTCCGCGATTTTAACGCTGAAACGTCCTTGGCATTACTCTCTTTCTCTCTCTCTCTCTCTCTATCTATCTCTTTTACGAATGAGTTATATATATATTTTTTAAGTATTATTACTGACAAGTAGATTTTTGCAGTTGAATAATAATGATATATATTGTATAAATGCAAAAAAAAAAGGTAATGCCTATGGAGATTGTTCAATATGTAATAAAGATAGGGTCGAAAAAAAAAAAAATAGGTTCTCCTTTGATATAGTGTGTGTATAGAAATTTGCAAACAGTATTTGATCAACAATAAATTTAATCATAGAATGATCAAGTGGAAAAAAAATTGATAATAATTCAATTTAGCAATATATCTGCGACAAATATAAAATGTCGAAACTAAATAGAAAAAAAAAACTACACACGAGAACATTGAAATAAAAAAGAATAAATAAATAAAACATACCCGAGTGAAATATACTAAAGTGGAGAAAAAAAAATATTTCGTCAGTCAGTTTTAATTATAAGTATTAACTTGAAGATTGTTTGTGAGAAGACATGACAATTATTAATTACTATTTCTTTTTTTATTGCGTATACTCTCTGTAATTGTGGCAATATATTTTCGAGAGGCGAAAAAAAAAAAAAAAACATTAAATTTTGTCATTTTTATCCTTGTGTACGGAAAAAACGATTTTTTTTTTGTTTTTCTTTAAGTAGGAGATCGAAATAAAAAATACGAAATTGAGGAACGATTTAGCGACGGAAAAACGATTGGAAAATACCTAAAACGATGGAATTACGACAAACAAATGTAAAATAATTTATATTTAAGTCGGGAAAAAATTTGTAATTGTTTGGAAAACCTGTTTTTTCTTGTTTTAATATTATATTTGGAGAGATATTAAAAAAAAATAACGGACGTCTGTGTGGAGAATCCGGTTGAAATTCGAATTAATTTCCCGCCTGAAGTCTGTTTTACAGCGTTATCAAACGGGGAGGGCAATAATCGAGGATTTTAAGGACCTCCAGGTCCCATATCTCCATAAAAATCGTTCAAACAGATATAAGAAGTTTCAGGACGCATTGAAGGCCCAAAAATGGTTAAAATGTCATAAATGAATATGACAGATTGACAAAGCAACATACCCCACAGCTGCCGATGGAAGTCTGACGTCCAATAGCTCCAGTATTCCTCCAGTTTCCAGTGAACATGATGAAGTAACTCGTACTGACACTCACAAATGCACAAACATCAACTAAAGCACCATTTTATCCACTTAAACATTTTTTAACACATGATTAATACTTTAATTTAACACTACACTCACTGCACAAAGTTCAACACTCATCTGGCCTGCGGACTGTACTTTTTTTAATTTTTCGTCCATTTTCAGTGGAAAAATAAACGTAACTTGGAAATACGAGTAAGCACACAACTAATTTAGTGATTGATTATTGACCAAAATCATTGCTGCAGGGAGAAAAAAAATCATTTATCGCGACTTATCTAGATTTTCAGCAGCATGATGTAAGCACAATGACGCCACAAAATTTTCAGGCTCCGCCATTAGATGATTCTCGACATAAAATCCGTTTAACGCATTTTTCCACACGATATTTCCGGTAGAATAACATAAATTTATGCACATCAACTGCGAGAAAAAGTTTTTTGTGCTCACCTCGCGTTTTTTTTGGCCAAAATGTCCGCATCATGTTGAACGACAAAGAATGATGATGTCACTCGCGTTTTCTAGCACGTTTTTACTTGATTTATTGCATTAAAACACTGATACAACGATTTTCACTTGGATAAAACTTATTGTTGAAGAGTATGATCGAGTGTGGCGTCGGTTTTGAAGAGCTTTTACCCGCTTTCAGCTCATTTTGGAGGGAGCACGGTGTATGAAATCAGTAGACAGGCGAAGACGCAGCGCAACTGCCGGGGGGGAAATATCGATCCGCCGATGTAAAGGCGCGTTTTTATACGTAGACTAAACACACACACGATTAATTTCTTCGTCCCGCAATAATTTAAAATTATTATTTACATACTAAGGTGTCACATACAGTTGTCTATGGTGGACAAGCTTATTGTTTTTGACTCTTAATAACTTATTTAACATTTTTATAGTACGGAAAGCAAGATTTTACATATATATTAATTTATGACTGTATCGCATTATATTGACCGCGAAAAAAAAAATTTTTATTCAGAATTTTAAATTAATAATTGTCGATTAAATTTTTTGTATCCTATTGTTTATTTAATAATTTTCTAATAATTGTAGCTATATAAAGTTTTTATATAGAACCACATTGAAATATTCCCGTGAAAATGGACAAACAGTGCGGTGTCCTGCACCATCATGCGGTCAAGTAGCGGCCAGGGTGTGACCTCTGGTGACGATTACATGTAAATGGCAGCAAGCTGGACCGCGCGAACTGCGCTCAACTCGTGTTGAAAACAGTAAGCTTCTTACAACCACGTTTAAAAAAAATTTTGTTTGAACCAAAATATATAATTATAATAATTATAATCTATTTACAATCCGTTAATTATATAAAAAATATAATTTTCCTTCATAGAACCTCTCATTACTTGCTATAAAAATTCCGTGTACAATTTTTTTGTGATATTGATAAAGTCAAAATCATAATTGCTGACGTTACGTTATCAGTTCCAGCCATCTGACAATTAATACTTTTCGAGTTATATTCGTCGTCTTACATTTTCAGTCGCAGTTTATTCGTCTAACCTAAAGCACCTGTATTCTACGCACAAAAATGATATCTCTAGGTGTGAGTCCTGCGGTAAGAATAAATGAATTACCTCATTAAATTAATCAGAAATTTTTTTATCTAAAACAAATTTCACTACTTAATGTTTCAGGCGATGAATGAGGTGAGAAAACGCTCGAAATGTCAACAATGGAACGACAAAAATGATTCTGGGTCAGTTGTACGACATCGAATTAATTGAATGATTTTTTTTTAGTTAATGCAAAAGCTAGGAGTTCCACGAATGTGGCGAATAGTTGAATATGATATCCACAACATGCCAGTAAATTTGGGCCCAGCAGCGAGGCAACCATTGGCTTTTATTCTCATCTATCAATGGCGCGACGAGGTAAGTGACAAAAATCATAAGATAATTCACGACAATCAATTATAATTGTTTTTTTTTTTCTATTTTAGAAAATTGGCTACCTCGATGAAGTTCATCCAAAACCCGGCAATCACGAGAATGGCGTAGATCCAATCCAAGCAGGAATTTGGTTCATGAATCAGAGTCAAATTTCAACAGCTGGCGGATTTATTGCTTTGCTCAATGCACTACTCAATCATTTAGATCTGTAAGTATCTACTCTATTTTTCTATAAACAAAATAGTAAGCTCACTGAGTATATTTTTGCTAGAATACAATTGGACAGTGGCAATCTAAAGCTTTTTCACGAGCGAACAAAAAATGATTCGTCACAGGAACGCCGACGAATTATAGAGGAAACCGAAAACGAAATTGTCGAGACACACAATAATTTACTGATACAAAGGCCAACAACTAATCCACTAGATTCAAAACGATTCTACAGCAATTTTCTGGTGTACATCGAGAAAAAAGGATATCTCTATGAACTCGGTGAGCATGAGTGATGTCATTTGATTGGATTTTATATCAAGAGTTTCTTAGAATATAACTCACATTTGTTTATTTTTATACTGATAGATGCTCGTAGTTGCAAGCCAACTAGATTAATTCCAACAACTAGATATAAACTGTCTCAAGATGTCGCAGAAATTCACCGGCTTTATCAGAAACGATATGGTAACCTTAATTTCTCAACATTTGCATTGGTGGGAACATAGCAGTTTCCTCGTCGAATATTTTATTCAAGAGAATTATGAGTATACTCAATATCACTAATATTGATAATAATTTGTTAAATTGTTTACCTGGGTTTCGATTAAAAAATATATGTAAAATATTCCATGTTCTCTGACGCTTTTCAACACCCGATATTATCCATGATAATCCATGAGACGCGGGAATGAGGAATCCAAACACATCAGCTGTTAAAATGGCAGACGAGCTGGTTCTCCATAGATTCTAGAATATTCGATATGTCGAATCAAGCAGATGATTTAAAACCTTGTAAAACAATAGAAAAAAACCAATAAACAATGTTAAAATCCTTTCTAAGAAAAAATTTCTACTGTACAATATCGCTCAGAGTCTCGAAATAAAATTAAAAAAACAAATGTATTTGATTTATTCCAAAAAAGGAACGAATCACAGACAAGCTTTATCCTGACATGCGCAATTTTTGCACACACACACAAACACATACAACAGCACCGGAATAAATGACAGTCATTGTGAGTTGCAGTTTAATGTGCGTCTGTTCGTCAATTCGCCGGTTATAGTTTGGATTTTATTGCCATTTATCGTCGATTTACGTAACCCACCCGGTTTTTTCGAGCACATCTCAACTCGATCCTTCATTTCCTGCACGTTATTCACCCATTTGTATTGAAAATGTTACCCCTCGAGTCGAACCCCGAAGTGAGTAACCTGTCACCTCGTATAAAAATGAACCATCAATTCAATAAGCTAATTAAATTTATCGTCTGTTTTAGGTGATGACAGAGGTAAACGTCGTCAAACCGTCTTGTTGACAACTAACGCATCTACAATCAATATTATAATTACATTTCGAGGCACTGGACATGTTGTATGAATTAAAAATGACTTTATTGCAGTTTATCCACAAGATGGGCGTCCCAACTGAATGGAGCTTCCACGATGTTATGGGTTTCGAACCTCAGCTTCTGAGCTGGCTGCCCCAGCCAGTAGTAGCGATGATTTTCCTCTATCCGGCGGACATTAATGTAAAATACTTGCTTTAAAATATTTTTTTAATTACTTTTCACCATTGAAAAGTCGAATAATTGATTTATCATCACAGAAGGACGAAAACGTCAAACCAGACCGAAAAATCTCACCAAATGTCTTTTATATGGCTCAAACTGTGTCAAACACTTGTGGAAGTGTTGCTCTGATCCACTCTGTGCTCAACAATCTAGATCAGTACGTTGATTTGTGGCGTTTTTTTACAAAGAAATTGAAATGACTGATGCTTTTTCCTGTTTAGGATTAAACTGAATGACGGAAGTCTGAAGAAATTCTACGAGGATGCTAAGGATCTGTCGCCTGAAGAGCGTGGCAAGCTCTTGGAAGAATCTTCCAACGAAATCATAAAAACTCATGGCGAATTCTCGCTTGATGGACAGACAAAGGCTTCAGCGGAAGATCCAGTGTATTATCACTTTGTGGCGTTCATCGAGAAAGACGGGGATCTTTATGAACTCGGTTAGTTGCTTGCAGGTATTGCTGATTGATTGCTGGTACTGAATTCGTTGATTTTTTAATTATAGATGGCCGAAAAGGCGGTCCGATTAATCGTGGACCGACAACAAAGGACACCCTATCCTCATCAGTGGCCAAAGTTTGTCTTGAGTACATGGCAAAAAATTCTGACGAAGTTCGCTTCTCTACTGTTGCTTTGGTCAAGTCAGAAGCCAAGCAATAATGTATTTGAACCACATATTTACTTTTATATTCTGGTGTCATACTTTCTTTCAACCCAAATATTAATTTGCTATTTTTGTCGAGTTGATCGCCAGAGGATTTTGCATTTATCTACGCCTGTGGTAACCATGTGTTGCTTGCTTATGATGAATCTTCTCTGTAATGAAGAATAATATTCAATTTATACGAATAAAATTTATGGTAAATATATAATTTTATTATTTTCATATTTTTCTATGAAAATTCGGGAGGATAAAAATTTTATTTTTCTCTTGAAGCCTGAAAAAAACTATATTGGGAATATGAAAGAAAAAAATGCGATACATATTTTGAATTCACTTTATTAAAATTTATCTCGCCTAGTTTGTGATTTCGAGAATAAATTCATTCCATTGTCAATTAATTTGTCTACTTAATTTCAGTGCCAAATAGATTATGCGTGTATTCTTAATTTAATTTAATTATTTCCATCATTTATAAATTAATTATATTATCAGTACAGTAATTACTGATATTTTTGAATACACGACGTAAAAAAAAAAAAAAATACTTCAGCAACACATGGCTCTTTATACGTAAATATCTCTGAAACTAAGCGCTCTATAAAATTTTTGTATGAAATATTTTTTTTAGCCAAGAGAAAGATCTATAAAAAAGATTTTATATAAAAATTTGATAAATCGCACGGTTTTCAAGATATTCGTAAAAGAGTGAGTGCTTATATTCTCCGCTCTTTATACAACACAAAAATAAAATAAAAGATAACACATTTATTTATTACCTACAGACGGAAATGCACCGCGATTAGTCATTAGTGCAGATTGTTGTTTTAAAAATTTGTTTCATTAATAATACATTGTTTTGTGCAACATCAGCACTCTAATTAAGTAATTTCTTTTCTCTCTGATGTGAATATATCCAGCAGTACTATTTACAACCGGAGAATAAATCTAGTATTAGCTTTAAGTACATTCTTTGTACATCTGCTCCGACTAGGACAATTTAAATTTACACTTACGGGTCAATATCTACTCTCTTTCTTCGCTTGATTATTCAAATCTCGTCTTTATAGTCGTCTCTCACAAATCTAGCATCCACATACACGCGCATTTGCACACTCACACGCACACGAATTGAGATATTCCGCGAGAAAAAGCATAATTACAATTTTCATAATCTAAAGTATACGCTTGTGCAAGAATTCTGGTTTTTGTGACAATTGCCGTTAGTACTTCAGGCGTAAAAAAAAAAAACTTCTCTGTTGGCCTCGAGTACTTTATGTCCCCAGGACATTGGCGGCAACGTAGTCTTTGGATATTTATAGTTATTAAAATCTACAGTGGCGGTGGATGGCAACGGGGGCGTTTCGATAACAACCGGAAATATATCGCGTGTTACTAAAATCAAACGGACGGAAAAGAGCGTATAAATAAGTTGTTATGGCAGCTTAAAAATTTTTTTTTTCTAGTTAAATTTGATTAAACAATCTTTTTTGTTAATATTTGACAAAGAAAAAAAATTTTTACCCCTTGGAAATTCCGTGATTTTTATGATTTTGCTCACTCCTGATGCGAAATCACAATTCCCGATACTTTTTAGATGCAAATTGCATGAATTATCAATGCAAACGGGGTAATTTTTGGGTGAATTTTTTCATTATTACCCGCAGTTACCGAGTTATCGGCGAAAAACAAAAAAAAATCACGAAAAACTTCATATCTGAGAAGGACTCTTTTAAAAATGACAAAAAAAAAAAAAAAAACAAATAGAAATATTGTTTTTTACGACTCTCATGTCTTTTGAACATACTGAGCCACTTTGACTTTATCCACGCGATATGCCAAGGCAACAATGTCAATCGTCTCCTCCAAAAACACAGCGCTTCCACCATCAGAGAGTCTTATAGCAAACACGCGCCATGTAAATTCATCAGCTCTCTTCGTATTCGTATATATCAATATCGTGGACCAGCCACCGTAAAACAGTGAGTACAGGGCAAGCAATACGCGTGCTTGGATGTGATAAGCATGGAAGAAGCTCGTGCTAGAAGAAACACCTCGGCCAAAAGTTGTTTCAATCATCGCCCATAAAAATAACAAACGCAAATCCAAATGCCACGTGATTTTTCCAATCACTTGGCATGCTGTTTCGGTAAATGACGCTTCATATGCAGAGCCAGATGATCGCTGCGTGCAAAAGACCTCTCGCAAACTGCACACTTGAAGGGCTTGGCACCCGTGTGCTTGCGATAGTGACGCGTGAGTTCATCACTGCGCGCAAATCTCCACTCGCACTCTGGCCACTGGCACTGATACGGCTTTTCCCCTGAAAACCACCAAAAAAAAACCAAAATTAATCCTCCTCGACAAGCGTCACTGCCGGTTATTCATGGCCTATGAATATAATCTGCATCTAAAAATCTATTTACCGGCCTGCCTCGGTATATTCATTGACTAGCCGGGTTAAAATACAAGTTGAAATTGAGTTGAAAGCTGCCCGCGAGTCTGTGGAAGCACACGGCGCTCAACAAGGAATGCTGCTTGCCTCTCCAACACAACTCAACACAACACCACATACTGTCCACTCTCGCTCTTTTACCAGCTCTCTCCGTGTGTGTGCCAGAGGCTCATGTGTAAGAATGAAAACGTATGGGGTCTCGCGGGCGCTTCATGAATGCGTTTGTGCTCAAGACTTACGAGAGATGCCACACGAGAGCCCATTCAAGCGCGCGCGCCACGTGCCAAGTCAACGGGCTACTGATCTATTCAAACGAGAGTCCTATATAACTGTGATATCCATTGAATGAAACAAAACAAAAAAACCCTCACGACAGAAAGCCATCAATTATCCACGCATACACACTAATTAAATAGATTTCATTGCAATTAATATTCTCGAGCAAGTGAAAAAATGCGTAAAAAATTTTTTCCGCAAAGCAATAATTCCACGGATAAATAGCCTATGAATATTTATCATCATTGAGCACCTGGAAAATTAAATTAATTGGGAATTAATGCGGCCTCTCTCTGCGCAACGTTGGCAAAAGGAATGAATGTCTGAAAGTGGTACATTGCACTCGAGATGCCTCTCGCATTCCGCATCAAGCTAACAGGTGAGCCTGCGTGCGCTCACTAGTGGCTTTATAATATCAGCCAGTCGTAGCGAATCGTGTAGTGGTTATTGCTCTCGCGTGAACGTATCCCGATGTGGGTCGCTAACTCGTCGCACACCTTGCCGCGAGCTCCCACACGACGAACAAGTCCCCGCGGACCCGCAACCACGCCCGAGCAGCATCATCATTTTATGAATATAAAATTCACCTGTGTGGATTCGCTGATGAGCCTTCAGGTGTGAGCTCTTCGTATACACTTTTGTGCAGCCTGAAATAACAAAAATAAAAATATAATACAATTATTTATCATGACAAAAGTGACTGTTTTCACTCACCAATAAAGTCACAGTGATGAACACGGCGTTTTTCCAGCTCCGGGTTGTTTCTTCGGTTGAACTTTGTGATTTGCGACTGCTGGATGCGATGTGAGGCATTCAGCATGGGCTGGGGGTACGGCGGCGGTGGAGTTCTGCGCGGCGGTCCCCCAAGGGGTGATCCAGGGTCTGAAATTGGTGGTGTCAAGGGTGAGACGTACATGAGCCTGGTCATGGAGCTGTAGAGCGGTGATGTGGCTGTTCCTGTGGCCTGGTGGCCGTGGTGATTCGTCTGCTCGGTGCTGTTGTTGTTGCTGGTGCTGTTGGTGGTCGTGCTGTTGTTGTTGGTAGTGTTGATATTGTTGTTGTTGTTGTTGTTACTGGTGCTATTATTGTTGTTGGTGGTGTTGTTGTTATTGTTGTTTTGGTAGGTTTTCAGGACCCGCTCGTGACTGGACGTGCGCGCAAAACTCGACGAACGACCCTCGAGCAGGTGCAGCGTTGGCTGCAGGGGCTCGCTCTTGATCTCCACGGGCGAGAGCACCGGGGTCACGTCGTCTGTCTCCATCTTGACGTGCGACGACGTGGACTGCGACCCCAGCATGTCGGCATTCTCCGGGTCCAGCTTCTGGATGCTCGATGTGATGTCTTCCCAGAGTGGTGGCCTGAGGAAGACGTCGTCGTCACTGCCGGCCGGTTGACTGCGAGATGATACGAAACTGGCCTGTGGTCGACAGGCTGCCGGACCACTGGCCTCGAAAAAATCGTCCATTGGCAGGGGGTCGCGTGCTTTCTCATCGTCGTCGAGCTTTTGGAGCTGTTCCAGGTCCTGGCGGCACAGCAGTGTGTCCAGATCCGATGTCTGCTGGAAACAATCGATGATTTTTATTTTTTTGAAAAAGAAGAAATTGAAAAAAAAAATTTTTTTATCAAATTTTTAAAGGAATTATATATAACTTCTTGGTTTCTTGATTTTTTTTTTGTTGATGAAAAAATTTCAAAATTGTTTAAAAAATATGAGAGATACAAAAAATTGTATTCCATAAGTTTTTTGTAGAAAATTTAATTTCAAATTATTTTATCTCTATAACATTTTTTATTATCATGCTTATTTAACGAGTTATCGTTAAAAAAAATGGAGGATTGAGGTCAAACTTGTAGTTTGAATTTTCGTTTTTAACAGGGACATGATTTGAGTTTTATTGTCGAATTGATTGTGGGTATATTGAGATGAAATATATACATGGTCGTAGAGGTTTTTGTGCGCGCGCAGTGTGCCACGTCATGGCGTGATTTGTACGCACGTAACGCCCCCCTCGCGGCGCGCGTCTGCACTACTAGCTTATGTGCTGAAGAAAACATCAGTGGTGTGTATGCAACACTTGGAATATTTTAATGGCAAACAACAGAACACAACATGGAATACAACGCCCCTCCGACACGCTGACTATTGATGAATGGTATTCCATGGTCGAGGATGCGTGGTATTATTCATGCGCCAGAGTAATATCATAACCTTTGAAGTTGGGTCGAGAGAGGAGGAGTGGATTTTCATGCTGCCGCCAAGACACGATGATTTGACAAATAAAAACTAATCATTGGACAAATCTGTTGACACTCGAGTTTGATTGATTGTTTATATGTATATCCCAAATTGATTTTGAATTATCTGATCATGTATAATTGTTCGACACAACTTTGTTTAGAATATATATTGAGAGGGGAAAACATCGATGGCGTGTGCGGATAACTGTATACAGTTAACACGAATGTAAATGAAGGTGCGATGACTAATAGTTTTATATTTATTTCCTTTTTTTTTCACTAAGATTGTTTTTTTATTTTTACTTCCGATGACTTCATACCGTTGACAATAAAGCGCGTCATGTTCCACAGCTATTCCAGGACAGCAATTCGTCGTCCTGGATGACTTAAATCCAAGCTGTGTCATTTTCTTGGACGATAATCACAGTGCTGGAGCTATGGGAACAAAGTTCCGCCGACCCAGCTGCTATTAATCCGGCTAAATCATAGAGCGATTGGGAGGAGGGATCATTGGTGCTAATAACACCTTTTCGTATTGTTCCCGATGGAGTTTAGAACCCCGTTGTAGGAGAGAATGATATAACTTTGCGCGCGAAAAAAAAAAAAGATTTAAGTATCGCGTCGCTAATAATGCAAAACAAAGGTGTACATGTGATTTTTGAAAAGTCTTAAAATCAAAATTTTTCTTCACAAAAAGATATAATACGCTTTAGAAATAGCGGGATTTTTTTTTTTAGTTTTCTAGTTTTTTCGTGATAACTCGGTAAATATGCGAGATAGCAAAAAATGTTAAGAAATTTTGATGACAGAAAATAAAATTTCCTACAAAAAACGTGAAATAATTTTTTTTTGTATGATCCATCGTTTTTGAGATATTAGATATTTTTAAAAATTTTCATTTTTTTTTAAATATCTTAAAAAATAAATAAAATAGAAAAAAATTTATTCTATATTTTTTGTAGGAAATTGAATTTACAATCGTTTTACTTCTATAATATTTTTTGTTATCATGCATAGTTTCCGAGTTTTCAACAAAAAACCAAAAAAAAATCGAGAAAATCAACCCTTGAAATTTTGATAAAAAATTTTTTTCTCCAATTTTTTCCATCAAAGATTACAAAAAATGACTTTTAGAATTTTTAATTAAAAATTAGTATTTTTTTTTATACTCTTTAATGAGTATTTAATAAAATTCCAGATTATTAAATTTTACATTTTTCAAAATATCTTGAAAACAAGACAAAGTATCGCAAAAATTGATTTTATATTTTTTGTAGATAATTAAATTCCCTATATTTTAAGTAGAGTAATATTTTTCATTATCTCGCTTATTTGCAGCGTTATCGAGACATAAACAAAAAAAACACACACACACACACAATACGCCCTTTTGGCATTATATATACAGTGATGCGAAGTATATTTTACCGGTACAGAGAGCTCATACATAGGCAACAAACCGCATAAGTCATTCCTGCTAAGCTTCTTAATGGTTTCAGAGTCATCTCTCTGACTGCAAGTGATGTATGAGCTCATAAAGTGTCCGATTAAAATTATTTCCATCGTCTATACAGCCGGCAGAAATAAACCTCCTTATATGCATTGATTATTAAATTACCCGTTTGTTCCCATACAGGGTAGCAATGGCCACGATCAGGGGTTGCAAGCGCCTGCGTTATATTCCAAGCGCCATTGGCGCAAGCCCTAGAACCCAGTTGAATCAATCTGGGGTAAGCCACACCCTTGTTTGATCCACCGACTACCAGGAAGCAACGTCAAAATGGCACTCGCCATTTTCCTCATATAACAATTTATTGATTAGAATTTTTTTTCCTCGTAAAAAAACTATTTCTTCCCTCTTGAGACATGAAAAGTCCCCGATACCATGTGTTTTTCAAGGGGGTTAAAGCTTTTTATCAATTTTTTCTCTTCGCTCAAGTGTTTGTTGCGAGGAAGTGTTTGAATATTCACGTAAGATGTGGAGAAACGGCAAGGCGCCGCGCCCGGGGCTAAAGAAAGACCTTCGAAGGGGCAGAACCGAGGCGCAGAAATACACGAAGAATATCACGCGGCCGCGAGAGAGCCGCTGTACATGTAGTTAAACGGATGGACGCGCGTAGATTCTATCTCGCCATTCACTCGCCTCAGGCTATAAAAACTCCACCGACCATTATTTACTTGCATTATCGTTATTTTACGCCCACAAAACTCCATATTTATGGTGAAATTATTCAGCATTATTTTCTCAGATATGAATGAAATGGCTGATTTTAAAGGATAAGGACGTATCATCTTTTAAGAAGATGCGCCATGTCTACTTTTCTTCCTAGAATATTAGGTGCTTCTACTATACAATGAGAGGACGCAAAGTACACGCAAGAGCTTTTATGCACATCTACACCCGTCATTGTACACCCTCCTGCACACGCACATCAGTATATATCCAAGGATCCAAGACAAAGGACCCTATTTTCTCTGCAGAATTGAAAAAGAAAAAAAATTTTTTTTTTTCAACTAAACTCAAGTTACAGCACACACGATTATGGCGCGCCATAAAAGGTCGTCTGCAGAATTGTTGCGAGTGTGTGTAGATGAGGAAAAAGGTTTTAATGATGATTTTAGTGTCAGAGAATGATATATATACTGTAAATTAAATGTTCACGTGACATAATTTACATTTTATTCTTTGAAAATGTCAACAAATGGCACATACAAGTATAATATGCAAGTAGATTTACTCTATGTGAATCTCAAATAGAATTATATACTCCTCTGTGTATCATTGTGTTTCGTAAGTAGATTGGCATTTTGTTAGAGACTACTCGCTCGCGCTTGGGCCGCGAGTTCTAGAGTACATTTGACCTTTGACGAACTTTCTTTGAATGCCTGACTCGCGATATACTAATACTGTACTGCGCTCTACTCACTTTAAATGATTTTTTTCAACGTGTATATCCTGCTCTCTGCCAATAACGCAATCAAAACATTTATGTTTGGGATTGTTGGAGGTAAAAAAAAATTATTTTACTCATAAGGAAAAATTAAATTACTCCTAAAATAGGCATATTTCATGTTTACATAATGAGAAATTAGTTTTAGAATATGTTTTAGTGAGATAAAAAATTTTTGAGAATATGAACCTCTTCGATATCTCACTGTTTTCATGATTTTTTTCAGTTTTTCAATGATAACTCGAAAAATATGCAAGATAATAGAAAATATTATTGAACATAAATTATTAAGAATTAAATTATCTACAAAAAATGTTAAATAAACTTTTTTGTATTTTTCATAATTTTAGGGGATATTATTGATTTTTTAAAATTTTGATTTTTCAAAATATCTCAAAAATAAAGTGAAAAATCAAAAAAATGTATTCTACATTATTTATAGTAAATTAAATTTCCTATTATTTAAAATAAGTAACATTTTTTCTTATCTCACACAGTTATTGAGTTATCGAAAAAAAACCAAAAAAAATTTTTTCATTATAACTAAAAATATTAAAATTTACAATTATATATGAGAGACAGTAAAAAAAAAAAAGATTGAATGATAAAATATAAAAAAATGTAGAAAAATGTTAGCAGTTGACATTAGTAATTATATTTTCGCTGGGGGTGTTTTCTATAACGCGCAATGCGAAAATCGCGTGAGTCCGAGGGCCCACAGAGAGATCGATGATGAAGCAGCAGGCGAGAGCGAGTTAACCATGTGGATGTATAGATGGTGGCAGCCCCGACCACGGGTCACGCACGCGACTTTATCACGTCGTTACCTCCTTTGGCCCCCCTGTTACCCACCCACTGTCACTTCCGCTGTCAATTTTCGACTGTTAAAATTATCTAGTGATTGCTCAAGCATTAGATGAATACTCTGGGCGCGTTAGTCATGTTGGAAAATATGTTTCAATGGTGTTTACACTGGTAAAACGTCGACACGTGCCGTCTGGGGGACTGAAAGTATCACGAGGATCGTTTAGTCGTGGTAAAGATGTCTAGTGCAGCGTGCCCGCTATTTTTTAATACTCACTAATGCATTGGATATATCTGCTGTCATTAATTTCCATGACCCAGACAGACTGCCGCTGGGAATTTTATGTTTGAAAAATATATACGACTCTTATTGCGCACTTCTCTCGCCTATTTCAAATGACTTAATCACATTATCGTCGTGCAACTTGACTCTATTGATAAAGTATAGTCTTTCGCGAATGTCAAAAGGCCATACAATATTTTTTTACATCAATATTTCAATAAATCAGTAAATGACAAAAATATTCTATCGAAGAATAAGTGGATGAAAAATTTGTTTTTCCATTTTTCCCCGACAAATAAAATAATTTTTTACATATATACATAAATAAACATTTAGGTAATTAAATTATCTTTAAAATGGGCCATTAATGGTCGATTTAACCTGAATATTTCCGAAGATATCGAAGAAAGTACGTGATATCTCAGTAACGACTTGAGCTACAGTAACCGTAGGGGGGTCATTTTCTAGGGAATTTAATTACCTTTCAATTTTGTAATTAATATTTTTGTCATATTCCGCTTAGTTTAAATGTTACAAGTGAAAAACGTCAGCAGTCGAGTCTAAATCCTGTTTTTTTTTTCGTTCAAAATAGATAATGAAAATATTTTTTACATTTAAAAATATTTCCTATCAATGTGAGAAAGATTTAAAAATATTAATCCATCCAATATATATAATGTAATATATTTTTTTCTGATAGTTTTCGCAGCTGGACTGTACGGTGATTGAAAAAATATCTTTCGTCCCGATCTGAAAAAGGATTTCACCAAATGGAAATATACATGGGAGTCATTTATCTTGCTTATAGAGCTTGAGGAAGGAAAAAGGAATGATATGTAGAGGATGATTTGCCCATTATATCGATCTTGAGGTCTACAATAAGCTCGCGAGCTCGCCAAGGGGCTAGAGCAGAGCAACCGAACGCTATATAATGAAGCGATGCGCTATCTGTCGAAGAAGAGGCCAAGATTGAACGGTTGCAGCAGGCATTATATATGTGCCTGCAACTTGTGCATGTGTGTGAGTCATTGAAAAGTGGAGGAGAGTGCTCGTAAAAAGCCAGTTAACGCCACAAGTCGGCATGAGGATGTGCATTAACGTGATTACTGCCAGCGGTGGCCCACACGCATCAGAGTCAGCTGCTCCATGACGCGTTATACCAATCATTTAGAGCCCGTTTGTAATTTCCACCTGGTGTCCGATCTGATTGCATCTCAATATCATCATCGGGCCCACTATATATACAAGTTGTCATGTGGAGCTAATTGCCAATGGGAATTTATAAATATGTGTGTATGACAGAGCGGTCTAATGCAGTTTTAATTAATTAAATGGACGCTAAAGCCTCACCCTCGACCCACGGGCCTCGCGTCGACCTCGCGTGCCGCCTGTCCGCGCTGCAAACTCATCGCTAGACCCACTCCGACCCCCTCCACCAGTCTCTACTTTTGCCTTGGGGTAGAAACACTCGCCAGATAGGAAAATCCAACGAGACATGAGTTGAAAAAAATTTTAACATCATTCCCTTTACGCGCTTGCTTGATTATCCAGGTGAAACCGGGGGGGAATTTATATTGACAGTTATTTAAATTTATTAATAGGACATAAATCTAGGTGCATGACCAATAGTTAAGCTTTTATCTAGATGTTTTATACGGTAGTTTTAAATAAATCCATCTGTATATGTATCGTAAAAAATATAAAAAAGGGCATTTTTTAGCTTATTTTTTATGTGAATGAATTTTTTACACGCCAGAGAAGATATTACTGTATAAAAAAACGTTTAATTTTGTATTTAATAACTTGAATTGTTAAAAAAAAAATTGTTTATTGATTTTAAGTAGTGAAAATAATTTTTTTTTCGTCTTAAAATTAGTTTAAAAAAATGTTTCAAGTCTTTAAGAATTTTTTTTCTTCATTTAGGCAGTGTAAAAATGATATCACGAATCTTCGACTGATGGTGTTTCACCGAAAATGAATCATCCATCTGCCATAAGGTCTGATGTATCATACTATCATCAGCACCATTAACAAAACAACTTTCAACACCCTCTAATAGTCGATTTTTTCCAATGGTAAAAATATATTTCTGCGAATATTAGACGTTTTTACAGTTTAAAAAATAGATATAATTTGAATGGGAATGGATGAAATATTTTGAGTTGAAAAAAATGAATGACTTCCTCGAGTTTCTGATGGATTACACTGATGGCGAGTGTCTCTGTTCTCAGAGTCGGTATTATATAGAGTAGTGTGTACGATATAATTTAGCGCCACATCAGAAAAAGAAAGCTACTTAATTCGAATGCATAGTTGAGCCTTCAGGACCACCCGAAGACCCAGCGGGTCATCCAGGCAGCGCTGTAGGAGCGCTCTCATAATTAAGCTCGACGATGACGTTTGATTTAGGTACTCGCGAGCCAGGACATGCTCCAGAGTGCGTCGTTGCCGTCATTTCTCTCTCGTGCGTCGCGCCCTGATGGCAACCAAGTAGAAAAATTATCCAAAAAAGGCACATAACAATATTTCACAAGCTCTAAAAGTAAATCAGCACTGTAATTCAACTGTACATTAACGCCAAGATATGCACAACATATTACCTCATCCTCAATATTATTTATTACATATCGCAACACTAATGCCAAATCAGCAAATATGCTTAAAAAGTCTTTTAAGATAAATTTTAAACTGTTTTCAATGAAAAAAATAAAAATTTTGCAACTTTTATTAGTTTTTTTGTGATAATTCGATAAATAAGCAAGATAACAAAAAATAGTACTCTAATTAAATAATTAGTAATTAAATTTTCTACAAAAAATGTAGAATAAAATTTTTTGATATTTCCTTTTGTTTTTGAAATATTTTGGATTTTATAAAATTTTGATTTTTCAAAATATCTTGAAAATAAAGCAAAATATTGAATAAAATTATTCTATATTTTTTTTGGGAAATTAAATTTCCTATCATTTGATTTCTGTGATATTTTTTGATATTTCGATTATTTACCGGATTATCGAGGGATTAATGAAAAAAAAATCAACTAATCCAGTAGATTAAAATAGTTTTGGTCATAATAATATTTTAGCGTGTGTAAAGTAATGTTGGGAAGACACGATATTCCATATCTCACAATTAAGAGCACACCTGATATCGTAAGGCGCATATAAAAGCAACTCGATGACCTGGCAACGCCATCAGGACATAAATAAAGGTTATGAAATCACCGTAACTGCATCAGCTAAATAACTAATACCACACCACTATTATATATCCTCATGGCAATGTGTGTCTAAGACGCAACTATTCTACAGGCTTGAAATAACCCAATGCAATATGAGAAAAGTCACGATTATACGATGAACAATCATATTTATTCATCATTGACACTACAATCTCACGTGACAATTTATTACACAGATTTTTTTATCACCCACTCGCAGCAGCAAACGCGGTGCTCGATCCATCATCGCGGAGGGACAATATATCGCGTTGCTATAGAATGCCAAAAGAACACGTACAACATTTTTTTTTTCGTTAATACCTCGATAATTCAGTAAATAAGCGAGATAATGAAAAATGTCATTAGAATCAAATGATTGAAAATTAAATTATCTAAAAAAAATGTGGAATAAAATTTTTTCATATTTTTCTTTATTTTCGAGATATTTTGAAAAATATAAATTTTTTAAAATCAATAATTTTTCAAAAACTATAAGCAAAATATCAAAAAATTTTATTTTACCTGTTTTATAGAAAATTTAATGTTCAAGATTAAACTTTAATAACATTTTTTATTATTTTCATTATTTACCGAGTTATCGTTAAAAAAATGGGAAAAATGACAAAAATCTTGAGAAAAATTTGTTAAAAATATCAAAAAAAAAAATTTTTTTATATCATTTAAATGTTGTGAAATTTATTTTAATATATTTTCGAGTATATAATGGTAGTGTTTGTAAACAATCAGGTGGAATTTTTGATGTTTTGACATGTGGTATTAGGTTTTTTTTTTAAAATAGGTTTTGATCACGGTGAAATTTATTTTTATTTAAAGCGTGTGACAGGGTCCTTTGGCAAGGAAACTTGTTAATTAAATGGTTTATGGGTGCGACCAAATATTCGAGTTTTTATAGTCAATTAGCCACGGTCCTCGGCTGCTATCTTAAGAAGTTCAGCCCCAGTAGACAGGGAGGATGTAAGATCCAGGACGATTAGAATGAATGGCCGCTATAAATCAGCTCCCTCGTTGGCATAACGTATTTGCACTGATGTGCTTGCTGCATTCCTTTCTTTGGGTATCTTTCACTCGTTTTACTGGGTTAGAAGAGCTTCATTTCGCACTTTGCCTTGGATTGCAGCCATTCGTTCTGTCTAATATACACTTCTTTAGCCAGTGTCTAAATCTTGATCTACTGCAGCGAGACCTGGGCTGATTTATTCATCGCCTTCGTGTGCGCGCGACTATAGAGCTGAGGGAATTCAGCCGGTACAATATTGGTCTCTGCCGGTCAGGCTACTATACTACCGTACACTTTTCCATTCCACCTCGTTATTTATTCCTGCGACGAGATATATGCGTATCACCCAGTGCATGATGTGTCTCATATCTCATCCATCGACACACCAAATAGGATTATGCTAGTCTCTCATTAACCTGATCCGATCTACACTTTGTGATCAAGTTGGAGAAAAAAACGACCTTCAATGAGGATTTTAAACCAAGACCGGAAGGATATTTTCTTGACAGAGACTGATGAGCATATTTATTCATGATTTCGTTATTTTACCGTGCATCCTGACGGTTTATTAATATGAGTAGGTTTTTTTATATTTATTTTTCATCTGTCGGAATTTTTTATCAACAAAAATTGATATTTTTAGAAGATAAACACACATTAACAGCGATTTTTTACAGTTGAAAAACTATCATATCACAGTTTATTGAAAATATCTCAAGAACCGTTAGAGTTGGGAAATTTTGATTGGATATCATTTTTATAGAGCGTAAAATTTGGTGTAAAAAATGTCTTTTGTGAAAATTTTTTAACTTGATTAGTTTCTGAGATATTTAAGATATTTGTTCGAGAATAATGCATTCCATGGAATCCTGAATGTTTTACCCTACGTTTAGTCAGCCGAAAAAATTTATATTATATTTTTAAGTGGAAATATATTTAAACAATGATTTTTGGGAAGGTTTAAGACGGGAAAAAAAATTTTTTTGTTTCGAAAATTTTCAAAGCGGTATATTACCTTATTATATTACCTTTGGATATCTCGCGATTTTTGGAGTTTTTTTTTTATTTTTACGCAATAACTCGAAAAATAAGAAAGATAGCGAAAAGTGTCAAATAACTGAAATGATTAAGCGTTTAATTTCCTACAAAAAATATCAATCAAACTTTTCCGTATCTTCCGTAGTTTTTTAGATATTATCGATTTTTAAAAATTCTTATTTTTCAAAATATCTCGAAAATAAAGCAAGGTATAAAAAAATTTGACAAATGTTTTTTGTAGAAAATTTAACGCTCTATCATTTAAATTCAGTGATATTCTTCGCTATCTCTCTTAGTTATCAAGTTATTAGCAAAAAACCAGAAAACAACTAAAAAAATCGTAGATTTCCCGTTAAAAAATTTTCAAAAGAATTTTTTTTTTCTTTCTTCTATTAAACATTACTAAACATTGTTTTGAAATTAATTCAACTTGAAAAAACAAAAAACAAATTGTTTAAAAGTATTTCAAAGCAAAAATAAAGAAGGAAATGAGTAAAACCGTTAAAATAAACGATAAAAAGGCCAAAAATAATGACTATAATTATCCAAGCAGAGAGATAAAGTCATTGCGTTATGTTTTCCCAACGCAGTCACCAACAAATCCTTCATATATTAGACGTGCAGCAGGCAAGTATTCTCTTCAAACATCATTACTATTATAGTTTATTATGCATGTAATGACCGAGCGGTCTTCAAATAAATTTCCATCGATGTTTATAGGCGAGCAACGGTAATTTAGCTTCGATTAGCGACTCTGGGCGCGCAACGAGGAGAGGAAAAAAGGAGCCAAGCTGGCGCAGTAGTGCGAGAGGACACGAGAGAAGCAATTGACTGGTTGGAATGCCCTCTCGAGCCGTGGCGTGTACTTTTCTGCGTAGGTGTAGACCAGAGTTGGAAGGACGCGAGTGCCCAGGGGCTCTTGGCGCACGAAAACTCTGCGGCTTATCCGCGGCCCGTGCGTGTTCACTGATGGGGTCATCAGCGAGAATTAACATACTGGGTGGACTCTCTTATACTCACACAACGAGGAGCTGATGGTGCCGCTCATGTGCGCCATGTATTACCACCACTATTTTCCATCTGACTCACATGATTCTCACCGCCATTCTCAGAACAATCTTCTCTGCATTATTGAATTACCTCGGAAAATCAGGTAAATCGCATTTTATTACAACTAAACTGCCGCTTAATTTACACCCATTATGACCCACCTGTGTCACGACTGTATGCGCCAACCCGGGTAAAAAATTATTTTTATTTATTTCAATCCTAACAAAAAAAACAATAAGACATTTTTTAACAGGTTTTCCGCTGTTATACCTCTCTTTTCATGATTTTTCTTCGATAAATCGGTTAGGAAGCGAGATAGTAAAAAATCCTTCAGAAATAAAATTATTTGTTATTAAATTTCCCACAAAAAATATTAAATAAACTTTTTTTTATCTCTGTTAATTATTCAGATATTACCGATTTTTGAAAATTTTTATTTTTCAAAATATCTCGAAAAATAAACGAGATACAAAAAAAACTGAAGATATGTTTTTTATAGGAAATTTTATTCCCTATCATTTAGGTTCTATAATATTTGAAGTTATCTCGCTTGGTTACCGAGTTATCGTTAAAAAATAAAAAAAAATCGCGAGGTCTCCAAGGAGCATTTTGATTATTAGGGGGGAAAAAATATCCCGGCGTTTTTGGGGTGCTTTTGGATTAAAGTGGGATGCCCAGGAGGTGTAACCAGAAGTCGGGAGAGCATTGAAGCCCCGCTGAGTGTCATCAGGCTGGAGCGAGGACATGATTTTGTCGCGCGGCTGGACGAGAAATCTCGTCACAGGCAAACTAAGCGACGTCATATATGACTGGCGATAAAATCCCAAGACTGATTGACGACTTATACGTCCTCGTACACTTGTACAATATCCAGACGACATCCTGCAGGCAGCAGGACTACTCGAGGGGACCTGAGCTACCGGCTAATCCGAGCACCATATCTCCACATCCATCCATCGTCATAATTGTCTCATTGTACCAGACTGACGCAGAAGCCAATGGAGAATCAATCCTGTAGGTCGTATCAATGCTTCGACATCTTGTCTCGATGGCCTCCTGCGGTGGCTTCAGCCACCTGTGTGTGTCCTCAAATAATCTCACATCCATATCAACTATATAGGTATATATTTCCGCCTCGAATAAATTACTCTTTAATCAACAAATTTTTACAACTAGTCTTTGTATTTACATATTCTTTTTTTCCACTAAACCACAAGCAAAAAAAAATTTTTTTCAGTCATAAAATGCATTTTAGAATTTATTTACCCAAAAACAAAATTTTTTTTCTCGATGAATTTTGTATTTTTTACGTTTTTATAATTTTTTTATACTGATATGAGTCTTTAAAAATGGTTTTATAACTGAAATAAATTTTTTTCTGGGTAATAATAATTTTTAAAATTATTTAAATCAATTTTGAATAATTTTTTTTTTTTTCGTCATTTGGATTAAATAAATTGTTGATTTACGATATTTCCTATTTTTTAAGAGCTTCAAAATCCCGGATTAAACCTTTGTAAGTATTTAATTAATTTTCCAGGTATATTTATTCGATAAAAAAGAATTTTCGTGCGCGTTCAAAGTTATAATAAATTGAAGTGTAAACATGTTTTGGCGCGCGAGAGAGTTCCTTTTTGAATTGTCGCTGTATAGTGACACTAGAGGCATATAATAGACCACCAACAGCACACGATTTTAAGACTCGACCGTGTGTACAAAAGTGTGTGTAGTGTCGTTGATTTGTGGTCAACTAATTTTTAGGCTCGACAGCACCGCCTTCTCGGCTCCATTAGCCGCCCATTCTTGCGGGCCAAGGTGCACACATGACATGTATTTAGAGGCCCTGAAATTATTCCACATGCAAAGAATACAAAAAAAAAAAAAATTCTACGTTTATTAAAAATACATTTATTTTTTCGAGGCCCACACGGAGTGAAAAATCTTACAGTCGCACAGACTTCTTCCCACCCACGAAATAATATGGCGGATAAAATTTTTTTTCCACTTTTGCAAGCACTTACATGGGCTTTAAATATTTTTCCTCGTCATTTTCGATGCACTGGGGGCCTTTTTCCGCTTTGAATGGGCCCCCAGATATGTTCCCCGTGGTGTGAGGTACCAGATTGACTATAATCATAGTGCAGCTGAGGTGCTAGAGCCCCCACGGGTGTTGGACATGGAGAAAAAACGTTGGTCGATTGCTTGGAGTGTATTGTCATTATTCAAAGTGACTTTCTGAGAATGGTTGCAAAGCTGGATGATCCTTGGATATCTTATATGGATGATAGACACAATGGCAGGAGAAAAATTGACTCGATTTCATGATTATGGAGATTTATACGTTTTCCAGGAGAACGTGACGTTGGTTTTCTGATGAAGAATGCGCGACCCCGATACATTGCGCCTTGGCTGAAGGAAGAAGAAGCAGAAGAAAACCAGGAAAGGTACTGAGAGACCATGTACTCCACCTTTAGTACGCGCAGAGGAGCAATCTTGCAGGATGAGCGCTACGATTAGCCAGGCTCTGTGTTAAAAACACGTACATGTGTATACATTTGTGACTGTGCACAGGTTCAGAGAGGGTCTACAACCGTTAGAGCAATGTAAACTCTGCTCCAGGCGTATACACACCGCAGGACGACGACGAAGACGACCATGAGTGTGTGTATATAGGTATATTCTGTTGCAAATGAATTTTCTTAAACAGAAAAATCTAGAGTACTGCCGCTATGTGTAATGAGGTTTTTTTTTTGATAAATAATTAATTTCAGGTTTTATAAAATTCTATTTACCGTGGGTGCCATGAACTTTATATATAGGTGTGTACGCAACAGTTTAAGGGGCAGTAATTTATGTTTAATTATTTTGCTAGATTCATTAGATATTTTTATATTTGGGTAATATATTGTGGGTTAATATATATTCTAATGGATTGATAGAATTTTTTTTTTTATGTGAATAAGGAAGTATTTGTATAGAATCAGTATTTTTACTGTGGTATAAAGACTTGGAATTGACTAAATTAAAAACAATTTTTTTCGTTAGTGCAAATATTTCCTAAAAGAATTAACAATTGAATTTTTTTCACAGAATATTTTTTGCAGAGAATTTTAAGAGCTACAAAAAAGGTTTTATGCAAAAATTCTCGATTACTGATAGTTTCAAAGATATTTTGAAAATAAAAAAAATTTTTCAAGTGCCTCAGGAGTACAATGATCAAATCTTAATTTTTTCAATTGAGTATTATCAAGTGTTTTTATTAAAATTATTCAATTTACTCAAAACCTTTTTTGTAGAGAATTTCAAGAGCTACAAAAAAGGTCCTGTGCAAAAATTCCCCATCACCCATATTTTCCAAGATATTTACAAAAAAGAAAAATGCACAATCCATTAGGAGTATATCACGATGAAATCATGGTATTGCAACGGTGTATTATTTTGCGCGCCTGTAAAAATTAGTTAATTTGCAGAGGCAGCGAGTGAGTACGGGAGCATCCGGCGGAAATATTGTGGGAAATCGAGTGAGAAAAGTGCGCGCAGTGGACATGATGAAGCAAAGCCATATGAGCATCAAAAGAGGGGACGTCATTGAATCGAGACGCTTTGGTGCTCTAGGCAGTCACTCGTCCATGCATCCGGAGAGCCAGAGGTGTGTAAGTATAGCCGATTCCATACTGCATATAAGTTCGATATGCACACTCACCTGCAGCACACACATGAGTTTGATTATAGGCGCACGAGTGCGTGGGAGTAGCCTGACCGAACCATTGGAATCTACCACGTAACGGGAATTGCTGTTGATAAATCGAGGGATTATACGTATTGCCGCTTACCATTTGATAAGCCACCTTATTTCGGCTGTTTTATATATTATTTCAATACAATGCCAGCGAGTGACGCTCTCTAGACAAAGCTATCTTTTGACTCGGATTAAAGATTGCGCGTGTCACGCATCATCAAAATCCTGAGCCACCTTCATAAATATTTATTCTGCATCATATAATACCCACTATCCAGAATACCAAAATATCTACAATTATTTTTTTTATCTTCATCTTAATAAGCTTCATGTCTAATACTCTCTCATGATCGTTATCCTATCGCAGACTTTGTGTTTAGTTAATTTACTCTGACTTTTATCGGATCAACAGCTCATCCGATTGAAATCCAACTCCATTCGTAGACACCATACCTCAAAAGTCACTTAAAATTATCAGAAAAGGTTATTTTGTTCCAATAATGAAGACTAGAATTGGTCCAACTAGCGTAACAGCTCTATTAAATCGTGAATATCATGAAATCTATCATAGATGGAAAAATTTTACTCTTAATCTTTTTTATGTAGAATTTAATTCTCTATAAAAAAGTATTTTAGATAAGATTCTGTAAATCTACTGGTTTTCGAGATTTTTGCAATTTTATAAAAATTTATATTTACCAATTTGGAACAAAAATCTGTTTAAACGCTTAAAATATTATTAATAGCTTACAATTCAAGAATTTTATGAAATTCTTAATTAAAATACATACAAAAATGTAAAAAGTCAATTATTAACAAATATAAATCGATAAAAAACCAATCGTTTTTTGACTCTGGCAATTTTCATTTCCTCAGAAATAAATAGAAATATGTTTTGTCTGTTAATTTGAAGAATTTTCCGATTAAAAAAATAGCGATTTACAGGGTTAAAGGGCACTGAATGGGTGTAAATATTAAAATATTCGCGGATAGGATGAAAATCTCGTGGAAAGAACAAAGGCAACGACGACGAGGAATCCTCGCTGATGAAATGCAGCATGGGAGAGAAAGTGAGAAGTGTCTTAATGACCGGGTGGTGGCAAAAGGGACCGCCAGGGAACGAGAGACACACGTGGTGGAGGATAAAAGTTGGATGTGTTTGTAAATGGGCGCTGTATATGCAGACAGAGAGTGAGCAGAGTTGCTCACATCACATTCTAGGCTATTCCGCATTCTGTTCTCCCACTGGGCGGCCTCATCTAGAGCCACCGGCTCACCTCTACGCCTCGGAAAACTTGTACCCCTGCGTGCATGTGCACACGGGCACACGGGGAGCGAAAGAAAGGCCGATAACAAGAGGAATAAGACGCAGTCGTGGATGTACACTCACATTGCCAGTAACAAACCCGCGAGAGGACCTCTTACCACTATATGTACCACCTTCTCTCGGGGCTTTTACTCGCGCACACACGTGCTGGGCCCTCGGTAACTCATGCATACACAGACATAATCAAGTCAGAGCAGGCGTGCGGCCCACTGATCTCGCGTCTTCAGCCTACGTGAGTTCACCCGGCTTCCACTTTAGCCACAAACATCCAAATTACTTCACACCACTCGCGAGAATTATTTTTCCAACGTTGCCATCAAGGAAAATATATCCACGCCTCTGTGCCAATTATCCTACTGCGCAAGGACGCCATACGTCAACACGCACTTTTCAGCTGTTATCTTGGAAACTGTGACAGTTGGGAAAAATTATTTAGAGACACTTTTTATAGACAATTGTATTTTCTATTAAAAAGGTTTTATGTAAAAATTTATTTAGATCTTTTTTTATCGAGATAGCGTGGATTTTTTATAATGGCTGTTTAGAAATTTGGGGTATATGTGTGTGAAACGAGGTTGTTTTAAATCGTGAATCTCTTGGATATCCTTGGAGTTGCAAAAAAAAAATTGGAAGAATCTTTTTTATGAAGAATTTAATAGTCTACAAAAAAGATTCGAAGAAAAAAAATCCGTAAAATTCATGGTTTTCGAGATTATTGTGGTTTATTATTATTAATATGTTCTTTAATGCTCTTTGGGGGTGTTTAAAAGACCTACTAAAAATAATTTGCAACCACCTGCACACCATTGCACACCCCCAAACCTAAATTTATGAAAAATAAATATGAAATATAGTGTTAAATAATTTGCTTTACGACGATATTTTTTTTACAGTTATTTTAGAGTCTAAAAAACACCCTAAAAAATTCACAAACCCCTTAGCGTCGATTTAAGACCACCAGTCACCCTCAAACCTCAAATCCACGAGAAATATCCAACTAATAAAGTGTTAAATGTTTTTCCCCCCCAATAAGATTTTTTTACAAGTAACTTTAAGGTCTAAAAAACCCCCTTAAAATTCAGCAACCCCCTGGCGTCGTTTGAAACCCATCAGCAACAAAAAAAAACAGCGAAGCGGGCGTGCACATCCTCGTATATTATATTATATTATATTTATATAATATAATATAATAATTTATATTATATTATAATTTATTTATATTTATATTATATTTCACAAAATTCCGGGTGTTCTATCCTAATGTAAAATATTTTCATAGGTTTATAGGACACGCAAACACGTGAACTATGTATGTAAAATATATTTACAATTATTATAAATTTATAAGAGCACACGTTTGCGCATGTATTGCGTATATAGTAGTTGTGAAGCTTACGCAATATATTATTAACATATTTACCTGTGAGACTGCAATTTTTATACGTATTACTGGCTATTTAGTTTATATACAGCCGAGACTTTATGATATATATACGCGTATATGAGAAAATTGTCTCATGGTTGCGTGGGAGGTTCACCTTGCACGGATAACCAGATCTCGTGGAAATAATATTAAAATGCAGCTGACGTGACCGAGAATGTGCAGAAATTAAGTTGGATGAATTGTACATTAATGTGAGAGAGTTATTTAATTTTTTTTTATATTTTTTATATTTATTTATATATGCGAGATACATTTTGATTTATTGAAGTGATTTTCTCAGGAAGACACTTGTTACATTATTATTATTATTATTATTGATGTCCTTGCATCAAAGTTGGCACAATTTACATTTCCCGCGACTTGATTTATATATGTGGAATAAAAAAAAAATCGATTGTATTTTATAAGACTAGATCAGCTGCAGACTGGCAAGGATCAATGTGTAAATCTTCATCACTTTTCCTCTCCCACAATAGCGTTTTATGTATACATGTACAGAGTGATGGGCATTGTTGTAGTATATATTGAGTTGCAGCTTGAAAAATCGATTACTCCATCGAGATACCAGAGCATATGTCGATAAGCTGTTTCACCATGAGATTTAAAGTGAAGCAACCATTAAAGTTCACGCCAATTAGATCTCCATGACATTTCAGGGGATTCACGAATGCCCAAGTGGAGTATCTTACACTGGGACACAATAAATGATAGTGGAAAAATTTCATTTTATTGTTATTCTGCGAATTTGTCTGGAAAAACGACACGTTATCGCTTGATATGTGAGCTCAAGGTATTTTTAATCATGTATTTTCGCGGATATCTTGAAAACTAAGGAGTTTAGACAATTTTTGCTTAAGACTAATTTTGTAGCTTATAAAAAATCCTAAAAAAATGTCTGGAAATAAAATTTCCTAAACATAATAGTTTTTGAAATATCTGCAAAAATAAAAGACTTAAAATTTTCCCGACACTAAATTTCAAGATTTTTGTTAATAATTTCTCTTTCAGCTGAAGAAACTGATCGTTAATTGAAATCTTGGTTTTTTTCATATTTGAATATCAATATAACTGATAAAAAAAATTGTTTTTGCCGGATAAAATGAAATGAACATATGAAATTTGCCCACAAAGTCTAATGCAAACAATTTTCGTGACAGGATTTAAATACTTTTCTCGTTGCTTCACGTTTATATTGTTGACCGTGGACAAACAAACGATAAGGATAATGAGACGCAAGATATCCGACTAAAAGCCAAAGGGATATGCATTCCACACAGGCAATTTCTCGTTTTTTCTTTTTTTTTTTTTCTTCATTATTATTACTCGGCTTCTCGCCTCCTTACGACAATCGACTCGCTTATCTTTTTGATACTTTATTGCATTCCCTGACTGTGTAACGCAGTGTACATGTCGTATGCTGTTGTAGGTTTCACCAGGAATTGACAAGGCCACGGGCAAAAAAAGCCTGGGATTTAATCGCTCATTGTGTCGACGAGATATATACCAGCATTTATAATTCAATTGGCACTCTGATTGAGTGGGCATATATAAAACTTTAAAGCAGAGTGAATTATTACCAGTTAATAGATGTGTTCATTTTGCTCAAGCAGCTAGAAGTATTTATAAGTCACTCTCTGGACAATTACATGCATAGTGTCGTATCTTGTTCATAGTGATGTTGAGTAAATGGCATTACTCTTAACCTCTTAATGCCCTTCTACTCTTGCACCATCTTTTTACCATTAAAAAAACACTCGTTTCACCACGAAAACACCGACATTGAGCTACTTTTTCATGAATATCTTGACAAATAAACAAAATACGACAAAACATTATATAACCTTTTTTAAAGGGAATTTAATTCTCTTTAAAAAGTGTTATACACATTACTTCAAAATTCCGCAGCGTTACGGAGATAAATCCGAAAATTTACCTATAATGAGATATGTCTAGATCTAAACGGTAGAAAAAATGATTTAATTAATTACCAGCCGGGTTTAAATGGGTTTTTTTGTTGGTACTGTTTACTTTATCGAGTGTGTTGAAAGGTTTTCGTGTTTATTTACGTTTTTTACGGTGAAAAAGGTCGTGAGTTTTGCTGAGGTCGCGCGCGGCTGGAGTGTGAAAAGACTTGAACAACGTGTAAACGCTACCAAAGTGGATTGTGTGCGAGTATTAATACTCATATTCTTATGCGTGGATGTCCTCGAGGTTTTTTTTGAGCCTCTATATGTTTACAGATGGTCGAATCGACGTGAGACACTGCAGAAGGGGAGATAAGCGTGCAGGAATTCGCTGCGACGATGCGCGTCTACGAAATTCCGTAAGAAAGACTGTACAAACTCAGTCGACCCAAAAAATTCGTGCGAGCCATGAGTTTCTCCCACACCTTGTCGAGAAAAAAACTCCTAAAAATTTTAAATCATGTATATCTATGAAAGAAATACATTTTCGACAGAAAGTTATATGGCCGCAGGCTGTCATTTCTCTCTCGTATATGTGATGGAAGGGTTGTATTTACTATTACACAACATTTTCTCAACTTGGCTATCCCGGATGTATTATCAGTAATGTGCAAGATATAAATCCGCTTTGTATAACACACTATAAATATGCCTGAACGACATGGGAATTATTAACGAGACTCAATGTCACATTGAGATTAGAATGTTTATCATATGCCACGCTTCGTCATCACTCACAGAAATGATTTTTTTTTTCCTTTTTTTTCACCTGTTTGCTCAGATTATCCGCGAGTTCCGTTGCCCTTATCTGCACACTATACACTTTGCCACGGATATGATTTGTTCTTGAAATTTCCGATCCATTGACGATTTTATCCGTAAAAAATGAATTATTTCAAAAAAAAAAAAAGAAAAAATACCGAAATATATGCTGTAATTTATATGCAGATAATTGCATATGCAGAAAATAGTTTAATCAATGAAAAAAAATTTTAGAAAGATTTTTTTTAATTTTTTTCATCCGGTAAAAGTGTTGGAATATTTTTTTTATTTCACTGGCGCTCGGCGGTGGGACATGTCTGACCATTACGGCCGTATCTACTACCGCTCAGCGCTCTATCCCCTCCCTTTACCGTGGGAAACGTATAGGTTTATAGTTGGAGCATGTTTCACCTTTAAATTTGAACAAAAAAAAAATGTATGAATGAAATGATAGGAAATAAAAATTTGTCAAGGTAAAATTCTTTGAGATTTTTATGAAGAAATTCGAAAATATAATTTTAAACAGCAAATTATAATTTTTTTTCATCTATAAAAGTTGCCAATTGTTTTTTAAATTAAAATCTGAAATTTTATTAATTAAAAGTATCAAATTATACCTGAGTACTGTCCTAATTATTTGTTAATAATTTTTTTTTCAATAAAGTGTTAGATATATCCTGTTATTGCAAATTTTCTCTAATAGATAATAAAAAATTCTACAATAATGAATAGTATTAGATATTAAAATTCATTGTTATTAAAAATCCTTGTGTTTTTTTTCCTTGATGAAAAATGAAATAAAAATTTTATTGAAATGGAAAAAAATTAATACAAACATTTTTCCAGTCAAATAAAATTAAATATTATTATCACAGCTGGCAACTATCGATTTCAAGACACTTTGAGCTGCTATTCTTGAAACTGGTGTCAAATAAAATTTAAAATAGATCAAAAACATATAGGATAAAGTCATTTTTAGACATTTATTGGAGTTAAAAAATATTTGTACACCTTTTTGTCAGGTGGATTAAATTTTCAGACAGACAAAATCTCGTAAAAAATACGAAAGTATCGAGTCGGATTGATAGGCGAGGGATTTAGTTGTTATGCACAGAGACAGAGAGCAAAATAAATGAGAAAACGCGCTTGGTTTCACCACTCGATGCACCTTGCGCGCGCGAGTTAAACATCAACATGGAGATAGGTATTTACAAGAAACCCACACAATCACGAGACCATGGGAATCCATAGGTCACGCGAATTCCAGCGATATGGAATATTGTCGTGTGGAACAGACCGATAACAAGATCAAAAAGACTCGACCAGTATAATTTTTATTGCTGCTATTATATTACGTGCATAACTGAGCAGAGTATTCGCTAGGAGCAATGGAACTTTTGTTTTTCCATATAGACTAATCATTTGAGCAATATAATTTGCGCTGTGCAGGGCGGAGTCTCTCTCGCTGATGCTGTGTGCATCACATGAAGGTGTAAGATTTTTCCGAGGCGAGCTTCTTTGTTCCGTGTAAGTTGCACACGAATGCGCGCAGTCACGTTAGAAAGTCAGCGGCAGCAGCTCCCTGTGTATATGTGTTGTATGCACCATTGCTCCATTGCTCGCGAACGAGCGACGACGCCGCTTGCTCTCGTGGCTCTAGACCCGCCGTTCCACTCCTCTCGCAGCTCGCGGGCTGCACGCCGCAGATACCAATCTTGTTTCTTGACCTATATCCGCGTTTGCATCCTTGCGCAACCACTTGGAAAGGCGTCTTCGAAAATCTCGCCCTCCAAATTCCACTTCTAAGCCACTTATCGCGAGACTAAAGTCAAAAAAAACATATGCGCTAAAATATATTACTGCTTTAAATTGAAATGTCTTGAAAAATAAAAAATATAGAGATTTTTGTCAAGACACCTTTTTTGTAGAAAATTTTATTACCTACAAAAAAGGTTCTTATCAAAATTTATCGAACTTGCATCCTTACCAAGATATTAATAAAATAAAATGTCGTGTATTAGCAGCCCAAACAGTGTGAACATGAAAAATTATTGTGTTGTTTTAAATGAATATATCTTCTAAACTGTTGAAGATGGATATTTTTGTCACGAGATCATTTTTGTAGAGAATTTTATTATCTGTAAAAAAGATTCCTGTCAAAATTGACATAACTCGCATTTTTATTAAGATATCGGCCAATGAAGAGGTCTAAATTTTTTGATGATTTTTTAAATTCAATTTTTCAGGGAATTTCCTGCGATTTTCTGCTCGGATATTTTATTTGCCCGCCTAGAGTATGTAGAATAAGTTGAACTCGGGGCTATAGAATGAGATTAGATATCGATTTCAAGTCTTTCGGCATTTAGCGTGGGTATTTTTTGCTAATTAATGGGACGAGCGCTGATGAAGATGTGTGTCTGTAAGTGCTGCCGAATAACCCGTGTGCTCTTGCGCCGTGGACCAGGGCTAATTGGTTCCGCATATAATTACTCAGCGCTTATATTGACTCTAGAGTATCTTCATAAATTACCGCATAATTGAGACCCCTGATTAATTGCTCAGATAGTGCATTAACGTATATTATATGTATACCGGGGTAAAACTAAGAAAATTAAAATTTTCTTTTTCAATTCCCTGTTTTTATCATTCGAAAACAATTTTTTTTTTTTTTTAATTTTCACCAAAACGTGTTTAATACCGCAAAAAAGCGTTTTGCCAAAAAAATCAGACCCTTTTATTTGCCAATATCTTGATAAAGATGAAAGTTACATAAATTTCCTCAGAAACCTTTTTTGTAGCTAATAAAATTCTCTACAAAAAAGGTGTTCTGATAGAAATCCTATCTTTAGTAGTTTAGAAAATATTTTCATTTAAAACAGCAAAATAACTTTACTACTAAATCCACGTCTTTTTAGCTCTTATCACGAGATATAATCAATATTTACTCATCTATTCATAACAAAAATGTCCCTGAAATTGTACGCAATAAAGATAAAAAAAACCCACGTACTAATTAACAAGTATAAAAATAAAATTAAAAGCTAAAAGAGGTTGAAAAAACACAAGTAAGTCACCGCGATGTGAGTTTTTCGCGGGAATTTCCACTGGAAAATTTTCTCCCCTTTGGGAAAGTGATGTTAACAGCTTGAATATCAATAAATAAAATAAAATAAACAAAGAAATCAATATAATATGAGCATGAAAACGGTCGCTGCGAGCAAGTCGTGGCGGTTTTGGTTGGGCGGAGGCTCAGCGCGCGCGCGCTCGTGGGTTATATGCTGCTTGCTTTCCTTCCGAGTACCGTTACATCGCGCGCACCTCGCAGGCCTGCTATCTCTCAGCACGTTTGCGCACCGTCGCGGGGTCTTGAGGCCCTGACCACGGGCCTGGACGCTCCCGCCGCCGGGCCTTGAGCACGCGCCGTTGCTACTACCTCTTTCGCTTCTTATACATACTCTGTCACTACCCTTTTTATACTTCTCTCTTTCGCCAGCTTCCTCGTGTGGCATTCCCAGCCTTGCGCTCACTCTCATTTTAATTATCATCCGCGCGCGCGGTCAAACTCGTGAGGACTCACACAGGCATTCCAAGTGTCGTTCGCTCTCACGTCTTGTTTCCCCCGTCGTTGTTGTATTACAATTTTCAGTCCCATCAAATTGTCCGTTAGTTTCAGGTTTTTTTAATACTACATATCGCTTATTTATTATTTAAATTATTGTAATTATATTTTTTTTTGCAGCGTGCAAGCTTGTTATTTATTGAGAGCTGCGTCGTCGTTGTCGTCGCGCGACAGACCCGAAAAAGAAAACAGATGTGAACAACTTTCACTTGTATTGCACTCAACTCTAGTCGCGAAATCGTGTGCTCTCTTTTGCCCTGCCCGCCACGTACCCGCAGTAATTGATTCACTTATTTTCAATTTATTCTAAATATTGCCAGTTATTCAAATGAGAAATTTTCCAGTTTTTCTTAGACCTAAATAGATGGATGTAATTTTTTTTTTTTTTTTTCACTATTTTAATGCGTTAATTGAGAGAATAATTTTTTTATCATTAAATAATGTTATAATAAAGAATCTTTAATGAGTATTTTAGGAAGATAATGTAAATTTAATGGAAAAAATTTCGCAATTTGAAAGAATTTAATGAAAAAAAAAAATTATTCATTATTCAAGCGTAATGTTTAAACATTTTTAAAGCATTAAATTTAATAAAAATGGATAAATAATCAAAAATTCAACTATTATTTAACTTTTATTAGATATATCATATGTGTTTAAAGTTGAAGAAAAAATTATTTTACAGTTTTAAATTGAAATATTTTGAAAACTACTAAAAATAGAAAAATTTCTCAAGAAATCCTTTTTACAGAGAATTTTATTATCTATAAAAAAGGTTCTAAACAAAAATTCTCTAAATCGCCTCCTTACTCAAAATATCAGCGAGTCAAATATTCTCGTTTTTTTGCTGATGCTTTTTTTTAACCCACGATATATCTGCAAATTAAATTAAAATCACCTCTTTTGAGCATGTTAAAATATTATGTAAATAATAATAAAAATAGCGAATATTTTATCAACGGTTGTTTAATATTTTTTTTATGTGTTTAACTGGCGTTTATAAACACCATTTTGATCTCTACTACATCACGAATGCATATAAATTTTAATCACTCATGACTACTTGACAATTTCAGAGATAACGGCATTCAATGTCGCGTGAAGAATAACCGGCAAGTTTATAGAATTGACCCCTCTTCTATTTTTCAACTACTATATCTAAAAAAAAACACCCCAAATAACGGATGTAAAAAAATTCAAATTGCGGGTAATAATTTTATCATTTAATATAGCCATAAATAAATTTCAAAAATAATATAAAACATAAAAAAATCTGAAAATTGTGTAGAAAAAAATTCGTAAACTCTGTCAGACGCCTGCAATTTCGAATTTAAGACTCTGGAAACCGAGAAGAATAGAGAAAAACACAAGTTGTGAGTGTGTTACACGTTTGTAAGATGAGCGCAGAGGTGACTTTTAAGATGCGCACCGTCGCGCGCATTCAACAACACGACAGTCCGTCGGACTGCGTAGCAATCATGCCAGAGACACGGTGGAACGCATGTAAATAATATTCTTTTCTTCATGGTACACGTATGTGCCCTCTAGGGACAATACCAAAGTTAATTCGCGTGCGCAGAGCTCTCAAGTAATAGCCAGAGAGGATATAACCTCAAACATAACCTGCTAAGGTAAAAAATTAATTCCACACGATGAAAGCTGTAACTTTCTACCATGATGATGAGTACCTTATACTTAGTCTTACACACAATCCGTCAAAAAGCAACGTTCATATACGACAAAAAGTATATTTGTGTATACAAGCGAGTCACCTCGCTCATCGCGCCATTAAATCGACTCTCATTAGCATGGATGGCGTGACGCCACTTCACAGTTATTACAGTAGATACCGATGCTTTACAATCCAGCCTCGGTGCTAGCTCGCAATGCTAATGTGTTATACAGCTGAGACTTCCGTGCTCGGTACAAAGCGCTCCTTCACACTGTATTCTAACGCGCGCGTCTCCAAAGCCTGAAGAAGTTGGGTTCTTCCGAAGAAAAAAAAACACGAAACTTTATTTTCCAAAACCAGTTGGATTCGTGAAGATACGCACGACTGAAAAATAACACATCACTCATGCTAAAAGGGTTTTTTGTCGTTAATAGTTCGATAACTCGATAAATACGTGAAATAATGAAAAATGTTATGAGAAATAAATGATGGAGAATTTAATTACCTACGAAAAATGTAGAATCAATTTTTACTGTATTTTGCTTAGTTTTCGAAATATTTTGAAAAAAACAATTTTTTTTCGTAGAAGATTGAAAAAATTTTATTTTGCGTATTCCTTGCTAAGTATCATTAAAATAATCATAATGATAATTTTTATGTGAAACAAACTTCACCAAGAGCCTAGTTGTTGATAGAGAAAAAAAAAATTTTTTTATGAAATTTTTTAAGGGTATACACACCCCTTGGAGATATCGAGCTTTTTTCGTTTTTTGCAGATAACGCGACAACTATGCGAGATAATAAAAATATTTATAGAAGTAAAAAGATTAGAAATTTTATTCCCTATAAAAAACATTGAGTAAAATTTTTCGATATTGTATTTAGTTTTCGAGATATTTTGAAAAATAGGAATTTTAAAAAATCCAAAATATCTCAAAAACTAAAGAAGATATCAAAAAATCTTGTCTAACGTTTTTTATAGGAAATTTAATCCCCAAAATTTAACTTTAATAAAATTTTTCCTTATCATGCATATTAACCGAGTTATCGCCGAAAAACTCCAAAAAATCACGAAAGAGCCATCTTCAAGGGACATATATATCCCTTCAAAAAATTTATCTGTAAAAAAAAATTTTTTATCACAACCAAACTTTCTAAAACTCATTCTAAATACCTCTGAACGAATAAACCAATGCCTAATTCTCAGCAGTTAGTTTTAAATATCAAAAATCACAACAAAAAAATCCCAAAAATCATTTTAAAGCCAAAAAAAAATTGATACAACCTTAATTTCACCAGATAAACTATTTTTAAACAACTTTCCACCTTCCATCAGGACTACAAACACTAATAAAAAAAAATTTTTCCCGGATAAGAACGCCAGATACCTATATCTGCAATATTCATAAAAGCTTGCTAATATAGGTCGTGGATGGATCGAGTTGGTTAAAAGACCGCAACAATACACAATAAGGTCGTCGGGTAATTTCCTGTCGAGTGTATTACAAAACCCAACTTGTATACATATATACCCGATGCTTTGTCCGCAGCTTTACTGCTTTTTCATTTACCCATCAGAGGACAGATAATAAAACTTTCCGTTTGGTTTGCAATGTGCCTGTATTTGACTATTTCACAATGCTCCAAAGAATGAATCCAAGACAATTGACGAGTGTATATGTGATTGACAAAAAAAATCGAGTCCACCATATCCTGTGTGCGTCTATGTATAATAATAGTCATTATTGTTTTTTTCTACCTGACAAATCAGCGTAAAATATTGCTAAATGACATAATGATTTTTTTGTGTCATATTCTACAGGAGAAAAACATCTGCTTAATTCAGTTTTTTTCTTTTCCACATCAGATAATATCACGATTGATGCAATAAATTTTTTTTATTCTTTAATTTAATAGGAAAATGATTTTTTTTAATGTCTTTATACCTTGTATCATGTTTACTCGAATTATTGTCCCCTCATCATCGTGTATAGTGTCATTATATTAGCCAGGGGTCTGTGGGAAAGTTATTGACCGGGGTTAAGCGGTTAATGGCAAGTCGATGGCTAATAGTGTAATGTTTCCCGTAAAATGATTAAGGTATTAGAGAGAGGATGATTATTGGTCGAATAATTGCCAGCGTCAAATGACAGAGGTGAATGAAGGAAAAACGAGTGAAAATGGGGTTGGTATAATGCTGAAAGCCCGACTTTTTACGCGTATTTAGATGTGCGAGTATGCATATATAATCAAGTTGGGCGCGCTCAGAGAGTTTCACGCTCCGTGACGCGCATCATATCTGTTTCCTGGCGATCGCCAGGACTTTAACCACCCGAATCATCGCTTATTATATTACTCCAACTGAGAACATAATCGTTCATTGCCTTATAACCCTCAAAATGGACAAATAATTAGAGCTATTATTTTTTTTTCACTGTCAAAACAATCAAATACCGGGAAGCACACGGTATACGCTTCGTTTCGCGCTCAAATAACTCGCAAACTACTAGATTTATCGCTTTTTTTCATTTAATCATTTTTATAGTTTGTAAAATTTACTACAAAAAATGTCCTGAAAGCAAAACCTTTAACTATAATATTTTCCGAGATATCCTCGAAATTAAATCACCTGTCAAAATATGGTTTCTCATGAGATGATTTAAAATCGATTTTTTAAATTAAGAATAACTCGAAAACTACTGGGTTTATCAAATTTTTTTATTGAATTATTTTTATAGTCCCTAAAATTGCCTATAAAAAAGGTTCTACAAAAAAATCCTGTATCTCCAATAATTCCCAAGATATCCTTGAAATGAAATGACCTATACATCGAATTGTGTCTTCTATATTCCCAACAAATATGTCTAAAAGACAATTTGGAATTTGTGTTTCAACCAATAAAAATAAAAGAACCAAATGTTTTAAAAACTGTATGAATTTCTTATCGACCTTGCAGATGCAATAAGGAGGCATTATCGCAATTGTCTAATGACGGTAACAATTAAATTGCGCGAGTATTGCAAAAAATTGGGTTGGGCTGAGGAGAATTATTAGCAGAAAGTCCATCAGCATTGCAGAGCGTAAATAATGTAACTGATGTGTCTTTTGCAATTGAAAGAAGTCGAATCACAAGAGAGATCCAGCCAATTAGATGCTAAACGTGGCACACGACGATTTTCAAAGTCGAAGGAACAAAAGTCTTTGCGCACATACATATACAGCAATAAATCCGTGTGTATACGAGCTGGACTAGGCTCAAATCCATTATGGTGGCCTCCGTGAACAATAACTCTTCTGCACTCTCAGCATTTAATGGTCTCGTCCATCTATTTACCTGTGGAGGAAGCGGAAGTGGCTGATGGGCAGATAGGTCGAGCGTTTTGTAACTAATTTCGTGAGTAAATTGTGCGGAACATTGGATTGGTGCACTTGTAGCAGGACCTCATGCCTATCACGTTGCTCCAAGTGTCCCAATGCATACAAACACGTCGCACATGACGGCCTCAGCTGCAAAAAAATCATAAAACTCTTTATATACCTGTATATATCTCCTATGATAATTACTGCGCGCTGCATTAGCCCGTGCATTTGTACGTAATCGAGCTCATGAACCTGTAGCAAAATGCATTGAGCGTGGGATGAAAGGAGAAAGGGAGTATCATTTTGGCCCATCAATGTGTATATGAGCCTCCGCTCGCTCATGCTCGCCAACGAGCACTGCTCAAGCCATCCTGATGTGTGTGCTGTGGCAACAGCACCCACTCGTGCGACTGTTCTCTTCATAAGACGTGAGTCACTCTCTTCTACTCGCCTCTCAAGATCCATCTCGTGATGCAGATTGTTTCAGACCAACATTAAACCAGTGTTCTCTTTTTCTTCACACCGCAGCGCACAGAGATCAGCCTTATTCCTGCTGAATTATACGCCTCTAAATGAATTAGGGTCCTTCGTTATTACTGCACGAGTATATTAGTCGCAGATATTTTTAGTAATTCAAGATATAGCGTATGATAGTGGGAGAAAATGGTCGAATTTCTTTGAGTAATTAGCTTTTTTTGATGTGTTTTTTGGAAATATCTATGGAACGACTGGAGATGGAGATTTTCGACAGAAGATTAAATTTGTAGATCTTTTTTTTGGCTACAAAAAAGAATCAGATGAAAATTTCAAAAATTTCAGCTGTTTTTGAGATATTACTAGGAAAAACAGCGAAAAATTCGTATTGAATGGTTTTTTTTCTTCTATTTTTGGAAATATCTTTTAAAATATTTGCAAGCTTTTTTATAGATTGTTTTTTTGGGCTATGAAAAAAAAAATAAACAAAAATTTTCATAAACCCAGTCATATTTGTGATATAACACTAAAAAGAAGTGTCGTTCAAATATCTACACTTCTTTTGATTTTATAATTTTTTTGTTTTTCAAAATATCTCTAAAATTATTAAAGATATAAATTTTTAACAAGAAACCTTTTTTGTAGATCTTTTTTTTGGCTACAAAAAAGGATTGAACAGAAATTGTCATAAACCCAGTTGTTTTTGAGATATTATAGAAATAAAAAATCTGGCTTTTTAATTCGGAATAAAAATTTCACGATCTGTTGAGCATATTATTGTAAATTGACGAGCTTTACTTTCACATTTTCTAGTTGACTTAAATTACATTCGTGTCTGAGTGACCATCCAGGTCCACGATATATATACTTGGCGTCACGTACGAGGAGGTGAAGCGTAGACATGCCGTCCGGTTGGCATGTTGGTCGTTATGACCAGACTTTTCAGTCCGGACATACGGTAATCGTGAATTTCCGCCGATATCTTATATGCGCACACGTGTGTCTCAATATGTTTGCATTGCTTTACTCGCGATAAACACACATACGATGGCCAGGGACAACCGCCATAAAACGCCATTTACCCATATTTTTACCCGTCTTATATACTGCCTATATACATAACTGATGTGGAGAATCATGTGGCCATATCAATTAATTAGCGTTGACCCCAATTCTCTCGCCTCCTGTCACTGTATAATCTATCTCCCTTTCGATCTCTCTCTCTCGCTCGCCATCGAGGGTGAATAAACATTCATAAACTCTGCATAAACTCAATACTCAGCCTCACTGTCATTTCACAAACTCCTCCCGCCCCCTCTCACACTCAACATTAATCAGAAAAAATTTTCCTCCCCCTCTAAACACCCAATTTCAACCGGAAAAAAATTTTTTCCACCTCAAAAAACTCAATTTTGACTTAAAAAATATTTTTTATGCTCTTGTAGTATAAAAATAAATCAAATTACTCAATTTCCGAACTCTTCTCACTTGTTTTACACTCAATTTCAACCGGGGGAAAATTCCCACCCCCTCTAAATACCCAATTTTAATCGAAAAATTTTTTTTCATGATTTTTGATCAGTAAAATGAGTAAAATTATGGAAATTATGGAGTAGAAAATTTTTCCCACTCCAAATACTCAATTTTATCGAAACAAAATTTTTTTATGCTCTTTGATTACAGAAATAAATAAAATCACTGTTGAAATATAATTTCCAAATATATCTACTGGAGAAACACAGAATTATTTTATATAAGATAATAAAATATCAATTTTTTAACAATAAAAAAAAAAATTATTCCCGCAATTTTCTATTTATTTAACAATAAAAAATATATATATATCATTTCCATCATTTTTTTTTTGCTTCTTAACAATTGACAGTAAAATTATTCAATTGTTTTGACTAAAATTTGCACAATAATAATATAAAAAGAGAAGGGAATAATTTTTTTTTTTCAGGTATTTCGGTCAGCAATTTTCTAGTTATTATAAAAAGAATATTTTGAAAAAAAATCACGACTGAAAATTCCTATCCGCAATATTAACTGTACCCTGACATAACTAATTCATTGGAGCATCTTCGAAGCAATCACTTAAGCAATTTTCTAACTGTATCGACACAGCACACTCTCATTTACCTCTCTCAAGTCCAAGGCGTTTTTGTACATATATATATATGTATATATATCTTAAAGGCAAGCAGAGGAATATTCCGAGGTACTTTTTTATTATTTTCTTAACCATAATATATTTCTTTGAAATATTTCTAGAGAGACGAATATAATATTTTCACCGGAACTATTGCGCATTTACCGCCATTGAACCCAAACCAAGTGATATATCTCCTCTTGGGCAAGAGTTGAATATTCCCGTGAAAATGTGCGGCATATATAACACAAGAGAGTACAAATACATTAGGACATTCACAGCCGGAAGATATACCTGGTATAATAGATACAACGGAAAAAAGGGTTTGTAAAAAAAAGACACAATGTTAACATATATATATGTATTCATTCTTTGTAATATGCGACGCGTGTCGTACCGAGACAGACGGCGTATCAAAGGATATTTACCCTGTCAACATTATAGGTTTAACGTGTGTGTGTGCACGGGAACACACGTCGAGATGCGACGAAGAGATGCCATGCGGATACCCACGACACAGATAGAGAGCACCTTCAACCATGATAATAGTAATGGGTATCATTACTTTGCCTTATTATTTTATGGTCCCACGTTTATAAAGTCAATACATTATCCATATCAGCCTCGTCGTCTAGCCAACGACCGTTGCTTTCACGTTCGGGACGTCATTGCGCGCAGAAATGAAGTAATAAACCACATTTTTCTCACTTTTAGTCTCCAACCGAGTTCCGGAAATTTCATTCAAGCAATAAGTCCAACATGTTAAACTGAGGTTTTAATCATAACACATTTTTTAATGCCAAAAGAGGGTATTTTTTAAAACGATTATTTCTCAGTAATGCGTTAAAGCGACAATAAGAGTAGTAATAATTTTGTTATATTAATTTTGTGATGTTTAATCGCGGAAAACGAATTTTTTTTGTGAGATTTTCAAAAGGGGTCCTTGGGATTATCGTAATTTTCGTGATTTTTAAAATTTTTTAATGATAACACAGTGAATAAGTGAAATAGCGAAAAATGTTATATAACATTAATGATTAGGGATTTAATTTACTACAAAAAGTGTCTAATAAAATTTTTTGTATCTGCCGTAATTTTTGAGAGACAATTGATTTTTTTAAATTCTTATTTTTCAAAATATCACGAAAAATAAGCAAGATATAAAAAAATGTATATTATGTTTTTTGTAGCAAATTTTAGTCCCTATCATTTGACTTGAATGACATTTTTCATTATCTCGCTTAGTTATCAAGTTATCCGCGAAAAACTAAAGAAAATCACCAAAATCGCGAAATTTCCCGAAGGGGTACTTGCGCCTTTCAAAATTTTGCAAAAAAAAAAAAAAAAAATATTTTCTTCATATGAAACATTACAAAAATCATTATTAAACTGAATAATAACGGTTAATAATGAATAATTACGCAAAAAACGAAAAATGACCTATTTGGCTGACCTAACGTAGGTTATACTACTCAAAAACGTAAAAACCGCGTTATATGTCCGCTAAATTAAAACTTTTTTTATCAAAAATTATTTATGAATTTTTTTGAGAAATTTCATCCCGATTTATCATTAATTTTGTTATTTAAACTTATTATTAATATATTTTATTTGTCAAAGAAAAAAAATTTTCAGTTTTTGGAATAAATTTTTGGTTAAATTATGAAAAATATTGATGATATATTTTTTTACAACAAGTCTAAATGTTAATAAATAAAGTAAAAATGCGTTTAATCGAGAAAATAATTTTTTTTTTGAAAAAAATTAAAGATTTTTCGGGCAATAAATTTTTAATTCCAGTAGTGTTTATTCTAGCTTAATAAATAATTGCTTATGGCTCCTAATATCCCTATATCTAGGACTATGAACGATTATGATAGACTTGCGGCCCGAGGCACACCTCTGTTTGGTTTTGATTCGTCGTCAAACAGGAAAAAACGTGGCAGTTTTACCTGCAACGACAGTCGATAGTTCGGAGACGCGCGCGCGAGTCTGCGATACATCAGGTGAAATATTTGACACTAGTACCGTACGCACGACCCAAATAACCTCGAGGAAAAGATCAGGATGATCAATTGCGCGGCTGGCTGCAGCCACACGCATCTCTGAGCCGCGCGTGTATTTCTTGCAGCTCTACACCTTCCAACACGTACGATTTTTTGCTCAACCAATGTTCCGCATTCCTCTAAGGAGCTTTCACGCCCGTCGCGCATCAACTAATAATATATCTGCTGGCAGAGACACGCACCAAAAAGATACACGAGAAGCAAATTGAATCGTAAAATCGTGCAGACAGTATAAATTACAAATGAATATATACCTTTTATTGCTGTGCATTTAAATTTTGATTTGCCCGTGCGACATACACATCAGGTCATGTGTCATATTTATGCAACGATTCCCCCCCTGTCCCCGGGCTTTTTTAATACCCTTTCCATCTTTTTCACACTCTTAAACTCTGTATCACAGCCTATTATCATAAAAATACTCATCAACAGTATTTTTTCAACTTGTCATTTGTTTTTTTATCGAAAAAAATCTTTAAAATAATTTTTTTTTTAATCATAAATGATTTTTCACCCTCTAAAAGTGATTTTTAAAATATATACAAGTTTTTAAATCAATTTTTTCATGATTTTAAGGGTAGAAAAAATTATTTTTTACGTTTTATTCGTAAAGAATATGTAATTTGGGCCATGTTTTCAGTTTAAATGTGTGTTTTCAACCTTTAAAAAATTTTTTTTACCCCTTTTTTAAAGAGAACAATAAGTTTTGAGACTACAGACTCAAGAGATCGTTGATAATTTCAAGTTATTTTAACACGAAAATGCATTTAAACAGCATTACCTGCATCTGCAACCAGGAGTAGTCGATGTAGGCGGTGGTGGTAGCAGAAATTCCCGCAGTACCACCCGTAGAATTGGTCTGCCATGCATCCTGGCCACCGTGAACCAAGTTGAGTCCGTCGGGCTGGCCGCGATCGGGCACTATTTGATCAGCATACTGATGATAGGGCGCCTGAATGGGCTGGGCGCCCGCGGGCAGCACGCTCGAGTGATTCAAATGTATATTGTGGTGGTTTTGATGATGGTGATGATGGCTATGATGATGGTGATGAGGAATTTGGTGGTGATGAGTGGAGGAAGAAGGGTGCTGGACCCCCGAGCCGGCGCTGGGCTGCAAGCAGCACACGCTCACGTCCATCCGGGGGGGCGGCGAGTCGTAAAAGCCTCGCTGTTCCGGCTCTGGATACTCCCAGACTGACCTCCCGAGGGTGGCCTCCCGTGGAACCATTCAATCGTCACCTCAATGCCTTGTCCGGGTCCTCATCAGACTCGAAACTGCTTGAAAAACCTCTCTTAAACCCAAAAAAAAACGTGAAAAAAAAAACTATTTTTCTTCCAAGTCAAACACTGCACAATCACGGCACATCATCATGTCCTGCAGAATTTAATTAATTCAGATTTTTGCACAGACACAGGCGGTGATGGACACGATGGAGAGAAATAAACAAAGCGGTGGAAGAAAGTCCACATGGATGCAACAAGGTCTTTCACTTATTTTTTCGACGCTGTTTGATGGAGAAACTGTACGAAAATCCACACAGCACCGGCGCACGAGTGAGGTTATTCAGGGGAACAACATGATGCCTGCGACACGAGGCCTCAGGTCGTGAAAGAGGGGGCACAGGACGCGAGTGGGGGCGATCAGAGGAGGTGCGATCACTCTTGGATATCATTTATTCGCGATATGCCGCTGCCAGCGTATGGTTTTAATGCACACACGCGGGGAAAAGAAAAATATCGCGGCGCGGGATTTTGACGCGCATGCGTGCATGCACGCGTGTCGTCAAGGCAACGGTTCCGCGGTAACTGGTGCTCAGCCTGCCTGCTTTCCTCACTACTACTTCGAGTGTAGGCACGCGAGGTAAGGGATCTCCCTCGCTCACGCCCCAGGCGCGATCCACGCACGGCACGGCCTAGGCGGCCATATATTTCAGTGCATGTGTGTGTGGACGTATCTATTTTCTCTTTCCCTCGCGCGCGCGCGCGCCAATAATCCGCTGTCAGGATATGCCCACAGTCTTTCTCTTTTTATATCTCCCCCCGGTGGACCCCGTTCAGGGGGCAGAGTGGGAGAACAATGCATATATATGTATATATACGAGAGCAGGAGACGCGCAGAACCATGGCCACCTCCGCCAACGCGCGAGAGCCTGACGTCACTCTGAGACACCGCGACGTTGTACTGCAATCGATATGTCAGTCAAGATGCAACGATTTTTGGGCGGTCGTCAGTTCCTTGTGAGAAATTTTTTTAAAATCATTTATAAATATTTTTTGAATGAATTTTTTCGTAGGATAAAACTTGAGTTTTGCATTTTTATATTTTATATGGGATATTGAAACTGTTAAATTTTTTTTTACTGGGAAAAAGTAATTTATTTCGGGATTAGTTGGATATAATTAATTATTTAATTAGTGTGTGGAAATATATTGAAATATTCTGTTGAAGAAAAAATTGTTAATTTGATATAATATTTTTTAAAGAAAAATGTTAAAATTTAATTTATTTATGGACCTTAAAAAATGTCTAAAAATATTTCTAACTGACAAAATAATTGATTCCTGAATTAGTTAAAACAAATAATTATTTAATTATTGTAAAATAATATTAAAATATTAAAATATAGATTGTGACAATATTTTGTTGTAAAAAAAATATTTATAATTTAATAAAATTAAATAATTATTTAATTAAAATTATATTGAAATATATAGTATTCTTAATTTTTCTGGGCCCTTGAAAATGTTAAAAAAATTTTTACCTGTCGAAAAAATATATATTCAGACATTAATTAATGCAGATAATAATTTAATTATGGTGAAATTATTCAAATGGGAGATTGATAGATGATTTAATTTGTGTGCGCGCGGTGTGATGAATATATCATGCAAGTGGTATTGAATGAACATCATCTGCAGAGTTATATATATATATAAGGTGAACTTGTGAATAATAATAAAAGCGAGATTATGATATTGTTGAATGCATGGGCTAAGTAAAATGCCTAATATACATATACCTGTATACATGTGAAATATATTGACTAACGTGGCATCCCCGTGGAGTGAATAAGGCGCGCAAGAGATTCCCTTTCTCTTTGGGATTGTGAAACGATATTCTCTCCATCTCTCGCGCGCTTCCAGCTACATCACACTGGATTTATTATCCGTAATAGGTTACGCAGATTACAACAAAGTGCAAATATTTCACATGACCTTCAACTGTGCAGGAATATCCCCGGGATCTTTGATTCCCAAGTTCTCATGGCAATTACACATTCGACAGCAATCCGCGAAAAAAAACTAATTATTACGACCTAACCAGGAAGAAATCTGTAAACATTTAAATATATATTATATAATACAACTAATCAAAAATATAAATACATATATTTACATGATATCTTACTATACAACACCAAAAGAGTAAAATCTCGCAATTTTCATCATTTTTTTGTTTGTTTTCCACCAATAACTCGATAAATAATCAAAAAAACAAAAAAACTTACTCTAGTTAAATAATTTCAAATTAAATTTCCTACAAAAAACATCTAAACGAAATTTTCAAGTCAGTCTTAGTTTTTAAAAAATTTGGAATTTTTAAAAATTTACATTTTTTAAAAATATCTCATAAACAACGCAAAATACAGTAAAAATTAATTTAATATTTTTTATAGAAAATTTAATTTCTCATCATTTTATTTCTATAAAATTTTTTGATATTTCAATTATTTACCGAGTTATCCACGTATTAATGAAAAAATTATACTGTAGATTTTTTTAGTGTTTATATTGAAAGACGTACTCGAAGCAATTTGGCGTGTCTGATATGACGCAACTTCTGAATCAGAGTATAAAATTGATAGATCGAAAACAAGCGGGCCTATTATATACTCCAGTTGTCCTCGGTACAACTTGAATGTCGAAGAGTAAAGACAGCACATGCGCCTGGGGACAGAATAAGTATATGAGAAAGACTTTATCCCGTATATTTCGTACGTCAACGGAACGTAATAAAAGATATACATTTCTTCGCTTATTATTCCTTCCCTCTTCCTCGCAATCTTCACCCTCTCTCGTATATACATAGCTGCGGCTCTCATGCGCTTGCACACATGTACAGATACTTAACTGCCACCTCCGCGGATATTTCCAGCCTCTGCGCTAGACATGCACGATCGGCAATAACCATATTTCACACACATTTACGGGCCTTCCGTTCCATTTACCTATACGAGGCCCGCAGACCCCCCGCGTCTTTCTCCGCCAGTGAAACAATAAATTTATATTATTTCTCGTGACGTGACGAAGAGCGATTTCGATTTTTTTCCCTTTTTACACGAGAGCTTTTTCACTGTCTAACGGACACAGAGAATGCGCGCGCATTTCAAGTGCAGGGGGCATTTTGAATGCTCAAATTGCCGCGAATTGGGAAAATATGCGCGTTAGAAGTAGCGCGCAGTGGCGTTCAGGCGACAAGGGGCGAGGAGGCGACCCCTACAGGCCCGCCGGAAGCTCCACAGCTTATGAATGGGAGTGCTGTGCTATTGGCCAGAAGCTCGGACCAATGCGCGCAGACGAGTCTCCTTCCTCAACGCGATTCCACAGCTTGCACCGCCGCGCGCTCGCTGATCATGTGTTGGCCGCGTTATATTACAATACCTGGAAGCAAGACAAAAGGTATTACGGAATCAACTGTGTCAGAGGCAGCAGACGAATGGAGGAATCGGGCCCCTCTTTTACATCTACTCGCGTGTTTGCCCCCGGGGGACATGACCAGAGACGCGCAATTGCTCGCTCGCTCACTTTTGTCTTTGTAGAATATTTACGGGGAGCTTTTATTTATTTTTTATAAATTCTCTGCAGTTTTTACGACTAAAAGCACTGAACAAATGCATGAAAAAATTTTTTCAAATTATATAAGGGTGAAATAGAGAATAATAGGGGTTATTGTAAAGCTCACAAAACATGGGGAAAAATTGAAAAATACGAAAATTATAGTTAAATTATAGTGGTATGGTAATTAATACCCTATTTCTTCTCCTTTCCCCTAAAAACACATTTTTAACATGAAAATTAAAAAGAAGAAAAAAATGGAAAAACTGTATATTGAGTTCAGAAATTTGTTACAAAATTTTTCTAATGAATTTTTCAACAAACTTGTTATTTTAATTAAATAAGAAATAAAATTACTTACAAAAAGTGTTTAATAAATTTTTTTTCATCCCTCATCTAAATATTGAGATATTATTTTTTTTAATTTTTTATTTTTCAAAATATCTTGAAAATAAAGCAAAATATCAAAAATTTATATTCTATATTTTTTTTAGAAAATTAAATTTCCAATCAATTAACTCTTATAACATTTGTCGAAATTTTGCGTTGTTTTCGAGTTATTGCTAAAAAAAAAACAAAATTAAAAATCACAAAAATGATGAAACTTCCTATTTGATTAGGAAAGAAATTTTTTTTTTTTCATCAAAACCAAACACATCCTAAAACTCTAGATTTAAAATAAATAATTTTATATTTATTTAGTTGTAAGTATAAATAAATCATTTTTATTGGAAAAAATTTTTTTCTTCTATATTTCATGACGGGAATTGATAAAAAAATTGTGTATTGTGAATTGCCTTTGGCGACGGTGGCTTGTACCTTTGCGAAATATAATATTTGATCTGCGATCGATTATACTTTTGACAAATGACATATATACCCGGCGCGAGACTCGAAACAATTGTCATTTATTATATTTGTTCTATAGCTGACTCTGTCGGTAATTACGCAATGTAATTAATCACCGAGTTAAGATCAGTATATATAATAGTATATATATGTAACTCGGAACAAAGGCAGGAGGAAGAAATCCAGAGTGAAACGTGAATTAATAAACATTACGTTTATCCAAGAGTCGTGAGAGGGTGTAATTAAGTAATTATCGGCGCAAATCTGTCGATGCAAGAAAGGAATATCTCTATTAGGTATGTATGCACCGAGTATATTTATGATGTCTGACATTTTATGTGTGCTGCAAGAGCGCTGCAGCGACGTGAAAAAAAAATCAAATGCCATGTACATGAGGCATCATCGTGTGACCCCATTACCTTGACGTGCCCACCAGAAATTTTCAGTGCCCTGTCATAAAGACGAGCGCCGGCGCGCATCTTCCCTGTATTTAACATAAGTTAAGACGACAATTGTCTTGTCTTCCCGCCGGCATTTGTACCATTTATCTATCTCCTTCAGCTTTAATGCAGCCAAGTGTGTGTTATATCAAGTTATACATTCCCCTCTGCAATCTTCGCGTTTCTGTTGCATCGATTGTTTGCATTTGCGCATATACAGCCAGTTTACACTCGAATTATCTCAATTCTCGCATCGTATTTGCTGCCTCCACTGAATCCTAATGGACAAAACGAATCATTAATAACCTTCCCATTGATTAAAAATAAATTTTGTAAAATTTATCCATTGTATATCGCTTCATGATAACGCTGTAAGCATTTTTTAACATTTTTCGTTCGATAATTCAATAAATAAGCAAAATAGTGTAAAATGTCATTCTACATAATTGATGGGAAATTTAATTCTCTATTAAAAATGTAGAGTACATTTTCCTCATATTTTTCTCAGTTTTCGAGATATTTTGAAATTTAACCGAGATTTTCACCCTTGAAAATTTTTTTACTGCATATAAAGGTCTTTAAACTCATTCTAAATACGTCAACAGAAAAAACATTAATGATATTTGTTGAAATATATATATTGTTTTTCACCGATTTCAAACGTGAAGAAGAAGAAAATATTTTGTTGATATATGTAGGTAAAAAAGTTGTGCCGTTTTTTTTCTTTACCGACTGTCGGCCGTTTACAGAACGCACCGACCGACGGTGTGCGGTGTAATAACGCTGTGAATAATTTTTGTGCAAGTGTAAATCCAATAACTAATCCATCTAAGACGAAATGTGTTATTTATATGAATAATATTAATTCAATTATAAGTTTGTACAATAGTCCAGAGGATCGCATGCTCGCCCGTCAAATCAGGGTTTGTACAGGATCGAATCCTGATAACGGTAATTTTTATTTATTTATTTATTTTTTTTTTTTCAATCGAGATATTGAGGAAAAACGAAAAAACACTATATTTGCTGGATTAGTTCGGCGCGCCGATCGCTAGATGGCGCCACGTGCCCTAAAATTTTCGTTTTTCCTTAAAAAACATGGGAAAAAGCATTTTTATGCAGTTTTGATACTGGATCCTGTGTAACAATTAATTTGTTATTTTTTAAGCAACTCCCCAATGCTCTAAGGTGAAATAAATTTTCGAAAAAATAGGAAGGGGCGCCCCCTTCTCATTTTTCAATTCAGTTTTTTGCGATTTTTAGCTGAAATTGGATAGTTACAGAAAGTTTTACAGAACATTTTTTATAGGAAATTCAATGCTCGATAATTTTTAATGAGTAATACTTTTTGATATCTCCCTTATTTATCGAGTTATCATCGAAAAACTGTGATCGATTTTAGTTTTTTCATGATAACTCGCTAAATACGCACGATATTGCACAATTACATCTCACATAAATTGTGGAGAATTGAATTTTATATAATAATATTTAATGAAATTTTCTGTAACTATCGATCCGTAGCGACAATTTTGAAAAAACTAAATTTTTAAAAAACACTTTTTTTTGTTATTTAAGCATTGAATAATTGTTTAGGAAAAATAAATTAATTGTTAGATCACATAAACAAAGTTGTATATAAGATAAACAATGCAAATTGTAAATAATAAACTCGTGAGGTGATTTGAACCCGCGCCCTTAGTGGTCTTACTTATATATAAACAACACATTTCATTCATTAAAAAAATTTTTTTTTATTATTTTAGCGGAGTAAAATTTTTTATTTCAATGACCTGTTATATAATTAGGGTAGGAATAATAAAGGAGAGCATATAATTTTCTTATATATGTACTATACACAAACCGGCTCACACAAATAATATCAACAGAAATTAACCCTGATGCAGCTTTGATGATAATACCGCGCGTGTACAGTGTATATCCGTGACTCTAGACGCTGTACATCGTCGATTGTATGTAGATATATATATATATATTGTCTATACCAACATACGTACATGTACCCCGAAATTCGTGTGAAAATGAAAAGGGATTCTCGTTTGGCTGCAGTACATATAGGGAAATACTGCAACCCGCGACATTATAGAATGAAATATCCAGTGCAATAGTTGTGGGGGCGTATTGGCGAAGCATAAAAAAATATTCCCACGATGCGATATAACTCCAGAAAATAATGTGCATCAAGTGAGAAAACACGAAACTCCGAGATTGGACATCAGAGACTTGTGTTGAATTTACCCCGACGTCATTCTACCCCGTGTCGAGTGACATCTCGCTGCTTACGTAACGCAAATTATTTTCACAATGATAAGGCCAAGAGTATCATCGCTGGTGAAGATATATTCGGCTTGGTAGTCAGCCAGTTGATGGAAATAATCAAGGAATAACGCGCACGACTCGCCGAGAATAACAATACTTAATCGGAGGAAAAAGGTGGTAGCATTCACGCAAGTACAGTGACCTGATTTATCTCTCTGGGCTCGCAATGTCCACAGTCTGTCATTTCTCCAAGTGTTAGGCACTGTTGTGTGTTGGAATTTTTTATTCCTTCGCCTCCAGGCAACCAGCTGACCACCACACTTCATCGATCGTCGCTAGACGAGCTATGACAGCAGCAGTCATGGAAAATGTCAACTGGAATCCCGGTAAGTAATTTTACAACTCTCCTGACAACTCAATCACTCATTTAACTGACGGAATTACCGTAAAAAGGTCTTACATGTCAACCCTTTTTCACTGGTTTTCAGGGATTGAGCTATCGATTGCGTTTCTTCGTTGTTCTCTGGCTGAAAAAATCTATTTAAAAATTTTTTCCAGCACTCTCAACGCTCCTCAACTCCCTGGAGGAGAGTAAAAACGAGATACCAAGCTGCACCGACGAAGAATTTGGCTTTCTCAGCGAATTATTGCGATCAAAGGAGCTCAATGCTCTGGTGAATGTTCACAAGAAGATTCAAGCAAATGCAGATGATGATAAATTTTACCCAGTGCTCTCCAACTCCATGGACATTGACGTCGAGGTGCTTGACATGCTCGCATCAAAGACACACACCTCGGAAACCTGCAAAGAACTTTTTCACCTGCTCCAGAAGCCCCACATCCAGGTAAGACAATATCATGTGTAATTCCGCGCTGCTCAGCGAACCCACATCGATGATTTTCGCACTTGTAGGGCCTCCTGTGCACCCACGATGCCGTCTCGCAGAAAGACTACTACCCCCGGCTGGCTGAGATTCCGCTCGAGGTCGATGAGGACGAGGAGACTGTGAAAATCGTGCAGCTCGTCAAGTCTGATGAGCCTCTGGTACGTGTCAAAGTTCGATCTCTCGGTGGAAACTGAGTGACGCCTGTGTGTTAGCCCTTGAAAAAGGCTTTCACGCATTTTATCACAATGTGTGCAGTGGTATTGAGTTGATCAAGGCTCCAAGTAGCCTCGAAAATATTATTCTGCATGAGTTTGAAGCCGAAACACAATAATGATTTTAAAACGAATCTCCTCTTGATCCCACATTGAAAAATTTATTTGAGGTGGATTCTCTGGTAAAAATTTCGTTGGAAAAAATTTTTAACAAAGACTAAACATCCTCAATTTCTAACGATCAAAAAAAAAAAAAACTCGAAAGTCAAAGGCAATTGCGAGTAATCATGTGTTTTGTTTTTATCCTAAAACTTGCCTCGAAGGGCGGTGATGGCGTTGAACCGATCGTGGTAAGTTTTCCCGTTGCTTTTGTTGCTTACCAATTGATGGCTTTACGAGCGAAAAAAAAAAAAAGAAAATTATAAAAAAAACCAACCCTATTCCACTAAATAATTTTTTTTTTAGTGCTGTGTAAATATTTGATTTTTATTTATTTTAAATATATAATTAATTTTATTATTTAAATTGCATGTTTTGTGTTATATAAATTATGTGTTGTAAATAAAGTATAAAAATTTACGCTATTGTATTATTATTTTCGCATGTTTTTTTTTTAAATTAAATTTAAGTGATTTTATTTTAAACGAATTGTAAACATTTATACAATTGTATGGGGCATTGGGCTGGAAAAATTATATTTATCTGTATGAAACATAGGGTGCAACGATAAAAACCTGCGAAGTCACAGGCAAGATTGTGATAGCCAGGATAATGCATGGAGGAGCAGCCGACCGATCAGGTCTGATTCACGTTGGCGACGAAGTTGTGGAAGTTAATGGCATCAGCGTCGAGGGCAAGACTCCAAATTGTGTTTTGAAGATTCTACAAAATTCCGAGGGTACAATCACCTTTAAAATCATCCCGGCAGACAGTAAGGGTGGAATACGAGAGAGCAAAGTTTGTATTATAAAAATTGATAAATTGTCATCAATTGCGATTGAACGAATCTAAAGATTTTTTTTATCAGGTTCGAGTGCGAGCTCATTTTGCGTATAAAGCCGCAGACGACCCGTATATCCCGTGCAAGGAGGCTGGTCTGGACTTTAATAAGGGTGATGTGTTGCACATTGTGAGCCAGGATGATGCGTATTGGTGGCAGGCTCGTCGTGAGGGCGATCGCAATATGCGCGCAGGTTTAATCCCTAGTCGTGCTCTGCAGGAACGTCGAATTCTCCTGGAACGCCAGCAAAAGGACAAGACTGATGATGAAGAAGACGCTCTGAGTAAGAAAAAAAATTCAATCTTCCATTTTTATTAACAAATGCCTGAAAAACGCAAGTCCTTTATTGCAAATATAGCTGATTTTCGTGATTTTTTTGCGATAACTCGGTAAATAAGCGAGTTATCAAAAAATGTCATTCGACCTAAATTATTGAAGATAAATTTATCTGCAAAAAAAGTCAAAAAAAATTTTTTATATCCACCTTAGTTTTTGAGATATTATCGATTTTTCAAAATTCTTATTTTTCAAAATATCTCGAAAAATAAGCGATATATAAAAAAATGTGTATAATATTTTTTGTAGCAAATTTTATCCTCTATTATTTAGGTTCTATAACATTTTACGTTATCTCGCTCGGTTACTGAGTTATCGGTAAAAAACCCCCCAAAAATCCCGAAAATCTCAAGATTTCCAAGGTTCATACCTCTTAAAAATGTTTTTTCTCCATAAACCATCGCAAAACAAATTTTAAAAATAAATTATTGTTATTTTTTATTATTTTAGTTTGTTGTTTTCATGTCAAAGCCGATAAATCAATGCAAAAATTACAATAAAACTCCAGCTTTTGCAACTGAACGCCACTTTGTGGTGACCTAACCGTGGGTTAGGCTTGTGTTCTGTTCCAGTGTCTTTGCCCACAGTGTTCCTCCGTCCCAGTACCTCCTGTTCGCACGCTTCGCCCACCAAGTGCAACTTGCAGAGCATTAAAACTAAAAAAATCATGTATGATGCTGCAGAAAATGACGATTTTGATCGCGAGGAGATTCCCACGTACGAGGAGGTAGCCAAACTCTATCCCAGGCCCGGTCTCTATCGTCCAATAGTTTTAATCGGTCCTCCAGGCATCGGGCGAAATGAGCTGAAGCGCCGACTCATGATGACCGACTCGGACAAGTACAAAACACCAGTTCCATGTGAGTTTTCCTGACTTTATCCACTCGCACAATGGTTTTAATCGCTCTGACCATGTTTACAGACACATCGCGACCTCCACGACCCGGGGAGGTCGACGGAAAGGAGTATCACTTTGTTTCGCGTGAGAAAATGGAGGAGGAAATCGAGGCAGGGAAATTTATCGAGTACGGCGAGTACAAGGGCAACTTGTATGGCACGAGCGCCGAGAGTGTGAGCTCTCTGGTCAATGCCGGCTTTGTCTGCCTGCTAAACCCGCACTACCAAGCTCTCAAGATGCTTCGCACACCCCAGTCCAAGCCCTACGTCATCTACATCAAACCTCCGACGTTTGAAACGCTCAAAGAGACGCGCAATGAGGCTCGTGCTCGCTCCACTTTTGACGAGGCCAACTCTCGCGGCTTCACGGACGACGAGTTCCATGAAATTCTCCACAGCGCTGCCCGCATCGAGTTCCTCTACTCGCACCTCTTTGACGAGGTCATTGTTAATGCCGACCTGTCGATTGCCTTCGAACAGCTGGTCGCCGCCATTCACAGGGTCGAGTCGGAGCCCCTGTGGGTGCCCGCCTCTTGGGTTCAGTGAAAATCCTCGAAATATCGTGGATTCAGGCTTCCTTGTATTGCCATATTCATCTTCCTGTATCCCGCACAGTCGAGGGAAAATCAGTGAGAAGAAGAAAAAAAATTATGTCTCAATTGGAGAAAGTTGTAGAGAAGAAATTCGTGTCCTTGATGCCATTACGGTGGGAACAGAGGCAAATAATTCCCCGTTGTTGTTAATTGTTGCCAAATAATTCTATGATGATGATGATGATGATGAAAAAAATGGATGATATTTCAGTGGATTTTTATTATTGAATTATAAAAATATTCCACAGTTGTATTTTTTCCAAACTTTGGCTATTTTCCACGTACAGCAACACGATTGCGGGAAGATGAAGCTATTGATTAATTTTTAATTCAGATGAAATAACGTGTTATTGTATTGTTACATTGGATAGTCAACTTCGATGTGAAAAAAAAAAATTAATATAATAAAAATCTCCGTATGTTAATGGATATTTCGCGTCATTAATGCCAAAAAAGCGTAGAATTTTTGTTAAAAAGTGATTTAAAATTATGTTTTTAGTTGGATTAGTTGGATATCTAACTATTGCAGTCGTTATCATGGCGCGACTTTTCGAAAATTTTGGTATTTTCTGACTCAGCTCGTCGAACTGATTCAGAAAATATATTCGGTCAAAAAGTTTATATATTTATACGATATAACGCGGCTTGTAGATACGATAGCGTCTACAATTCTTACCGGATCCTAACTATATAATACGCTAGGCACATCCTTTCAATCGGGCGAGGTCATCCAGGAGGAGAAAACACGAAGAAATAGTCATTTTTGGTGGATTTTGACCTTTCTACGAGCCGATTGGCATTTTTTTAAATATCACCGCGGGAAAAATTAGTCTACGGATTAAGCAGGTCGATTATGTACATTCAGCGTAAAGATATACATCTAAATTTGACGGTCCTAATAGTTTAAAGTCTCGACAACCGATTGAGCAGGCATATTAATTAAATAAAACATTAATAATCGATGGCGTTTACGCCTTTTTGGCGTTACTCACGCCATGTTTCAGCTTTACTTTGACTCTTTGGCTCTCTCCGAAGCGATGAACACCAGCTATATCGTGTCCCAACACGAGGTGTGTGACGTGCCTGAATATTCGAGGGCACACAGACCTCTGCCGAAATAGAACACACGAGATTTGCTCGTGTCTAGGCTTGAAAGCGTGTGACACCTCAGTGTTCGCAGAGGAGCCTGGTAAAAAACCACGCGCCTCTAGAGTCATTTCAGATGATGACCTTGAACAATCAAATGTAGCCGTGCAATCGATCGCGCTTGTTAGCAGATCGTGAGTGCAGTGTCAGCACATCGCTGAAATAAGTACATATAATTTCCAGCAGCAGCCAAGGTATCAGTGCTTCACACCTGCGAGGTTCGCGCGTGCGTCTATCCAGTCCAGCTAGCCCACAATTCAAACATTCCAGTAGACGATCTATCGAGCAAGGATACGGACACGATCATGGTGCTGAACTGTCGAGTTGCAGACTCATCATCACACGAGGACGAGACAAAACTGAGATCTCGTCAGGTAAATAACCCCTACAACAATAAATCCACTGTAATATCTATTTTTATCAAACTCTCCCACGTGATAATGCATAAATATTTACTATTTTTCATACACTGCCAAATAAATGTTCTAACATCGTCACAGTAAAATTCAGCGAATTTTCAAAGCATTTGCCAAATACACGTCAATTTCTGCCTTCTTGATGATGGCGCACATATTTTTATTTATAACTTGCGAGGATTTTACTTGTTGTGTGTGTGTCACTGTCATCAGATAAAAAAAAAAAAAAACAACTAATCCACCAGCAATAAATCTAACGGCTAAAGGTCGAGTGTCTTCTGTGATACCGTGCGACAAAAGCCGAATAAATCATCAGTAAAATTGACCTCACAATTGAATTTAATTATCTCGATCTTTTGTTTCATTTTTTAAAAATAAATACTCATCGTGACCTCGGCTTCTCGGGCGTTACACGACTTCCGGTGCCGACACACCCGCGCAAGCTCTCAAGGGATATTTCTTCCCCTGCAGAATATATTTAATACATAATATCATTTTATAACACACGACAGCGCGTTTGATTGATGCCTCTGCTCCTTCAACCCCCGGCTCAATCAACGTCATGCACGCAAGAAAGCCAATCACGATGTGTTTCCGGGTGTCAGCCGCGGCATACACGAGACACATCGCAGCCTGACCTGATAATATTGCATACAATTGCCCGTTTATCAGTACACAAAGTCTTCTGTCATATACCTTTTTTTTTTTTGCGTACAAAAATAGCGAGCCAGCTCTCTCTTCAGTCGTTTTGTTACAAATGATAAATTTACAAATGACGCGACACGTTCTGTACGTCATCGCTCGCGCGAGCTTGCGCATTTTCTATTTGTTGCGTTAAAAGTAGCGCTCCATTTACAAGTTTTTTTTCATTGCTCAAGTCTCTGAAAGGAGGCTGCTACTCCGGATCTCACTCATTAGAGTCTGTTACGAGCAGAATAACAAACACTTTGGAATTTTTGCAGCGTCTGGTGGAGCCGGCACGGAGATGGAATGCCTCTGGGCAGCGAGACGGCGTCGTCGGCGTCTCCACGAGTGCTGCACGACTCCCCACTGCCTCGCCGGAGCCCACTACTCACCAAGTAAGCTCGTCTTAGTCGGAATTCTCGCGTTTTTTCACCGCCATCGCATTGTGTTATCGGTACTCTGTGTGCAGAAGGTGAGGAAAATCGCTGAGGAACATCAGACCTGGCGCGACAGGACACGAAGTCATCTCGCCAAACAGGCGACAGTTCTTCCAAACTACAGCATCATCGCGTCCAGGGGCGAGCTGTCGAGGGAGAGATCGTTTCCGCTTCGTGAAAGCCCGTCTAGAGACTGTCGTAGACGGAGCCCCGGTGCTAGTGATGATCTCAGGGGTAGTCGGGAGCAGAAAAACCCCTGGGAGCGCAGGCGAGACCTTGGAGAACGCTCTGGTTCTCGCAGTAGGTGTCTTCGAAACAAGTCACCGAGTGTTTCTGCAAATTTAAAAGACAGTGAGTGCCATTTATTCATGTAAAAAGTCGGAAAATTAACAACTATTGAGTATTTTTTGATTTTTCATTTACGTTAAAGCTTCTAAAATGAATTTTTTAAGATTTTTCATCGAGATAAAAAATTTTTTTAACAGTAAATCCCCGAAAAATCTGAACTTTTTATCATTTTTTCCAGTTTTCTAGTTGATAATTCAATAAATAACTAATTTTTATGTTTTTATTGAATTAATATTGAATTTTAATGAAAGGATTTAGTTTTTTTTTTGAGTAAAAAATTGAATAAAAAAATTTGTTTTCTGGATAAAAAGGATGAATTTGTGGTTAAAATAGTAAAAATACAGAGGAACTAGGCATAAAACCAGTTTAAATTTTGAGCACAAGTGAACAATAGGGCATTGTTCAATTGTCTTTGTGTTGCCTAAGTGGCATTCATAGACAGGTGTGATCCCAGTGGTTCTTAGACGCCAGAGTGTGCTTATATTTAGTCGGGTCATGGCCGAGATTGTGTAGTTGATCCACTTAGATTTGTGATGACAGATGAGCAAATGTTGCAGGCCTGGAGAGAAGCAGTGACAATGGAATATTGAAGCGCTCCTCGGTGCTGCTGAGTAAAATCGCAAAAGATAGGAGTGAAGAGGTGAGACCGTCGCAGTTTAAGAAGAGGAATCCAGCTGTGAGCACAAGTCGGGTTCAGAGTGTTGTCGCGTCGTACTTGAGGAAGTCCCCCAGCTGTCAAACACTCGCGCCAACGTCAGACAGGGACCTACGAGGTGGCAGAGCCGTCAAGAAAAGCGTCTCGTTCAGTGTTGATACGAGTTTTGCGAGTAAATCCTCGCCCTTTGCGAAAAATACCATTCACGAGGCCAGAGTCTACCGCAAAGGCGTACTCAGAGGTAAATAATCTTGTAGCAGAGTTTATTTAAAATATACATCGCCTCACTCCTGCCAAAAGTGCTCATAAACACGTCGTTATAACAACTGTTATGTTTTTTAAGTAGTTTAACCGTCGTTACGTCAGCCGAAAATGGTTATTTTTGGTTTTTTAAGATAAATTATCTTTAACAATTCGTTTTATAATATTTAATGTGGAAAAAAAAATTTTTTTTGGTAGAATTTTCCAAGGGGTTGAAAATCCTGCGATTTTCGTGATTTTTTTTTTCGTTTTTTTCTAATAACTTGGTAACCAAGCGAGATAACGAAAAATGTCATTCAAGTTAAATGATAAAGGGTAAAATTTGCTACAAAATATATTTATAACTTTTTTTTTAATCTTGTTTATTTTTTGAGTTATTTTGAAAAATAAGAATTTTCAAAAAATGACAATATCTCAAAAATTACGAAAGATATGAAAAAATTTGTTTGACATTTTTTGTAGCAAATTCAACCCTCTATCATTTAAGTCCTATAACATTTTTCGTTATAAATAATCTCCCTTATTTACCGAGATATCGCGAAAAATCTAAAAAAAATCACGAAAATGACGAGATACTTACCCATGAGGTAACCTTTTGAAAATTTCGTAAAAAAATTGTTTTTATATCAATAAAATATCTTAAAGTCTTTTTGGCATTGGTAACGTGTATATTTCGAGTCTTGAGTCAACAAAAAACATCATCTTGCAGACATAAACGATTTGGAGAGGAAGAAAAAGCTTCCGCAGCTCGAAGAAACAATGACGCAAGTTCTCTTGAGGGCCGCCCGTGAAGCGGATGAACTTATGCTCACTGACGTGTTGGCAAAAATTCGGCGCAGTGGCGATTACGACCAGATTGAAGTAAACGCTCGAGATACGAGTGGCCGGGTAAGATTAAAATTACAAGCTTTCTGTTTGGGGGAAAAGTAGATAGAAGATTTATATACTGGCGTGAAAAACAGTTAACCACAAATGCTATAGCAAATTAAATCGATATATAATGCTTGAGAGAGCTGCACGCGATCAATTTTAAAGTGCTAGTTCTCGCCCAAACATTCCAACTAATTCACCGACGAATTTAAAAGGTATTTTTAGTGCTAACAACTATTAAAACATCCTCTGTTTTTACCCAGATTGAAAATCTTATCAGAAAAACTTAATTCCGGACGTTTTTACGTTATTTTTACACATATAGCCTTGATCAACTTGGGTATTTAGTCTAGAATAAATTGCATGTAAATTCATTTGAGTGGAATGTCGTCGACCTTGACCATGTGTATATGATTCAGAACATGACCCCAATGCTAGTGATCTCAAAACAATGACTCTCGTAACGCGCCAAGTGATGTGAAGTCATTTTATTGTTGTTACGCAGAATTTCCTGCCAGATAAAAATGAAATATAAAACGTTTATTGTCAGAAGAGAGTGGATAATCACTGGAAAGATATTGTATTACCATAAATACGTCGCGACTCAGAAAACGCCTGGCAATTTATTTAACCAACACATGGATACACCTTAATGCTGACTGGCGCACACTGTTTAAAATTTTTTGTTTACGTGTGTTTAGAGTGCGATCAGCTATATTGCTGGCAATGGAGCTGCAGAAATCTTGGAAATTGTACTTTCCATTCCTGGAGCTGATCCAAATCTTCCGGACAATGAGGGAAACACTCCGCTGCATTTTGCCGCCCAAGCTGGTGAGTTTAATGAGCATTAAAAAAAAATTGTTTTTAAGGTGATTTAAAATGTTTTACTTACCCAGGACAGGCAGAGTGTTTAAATACTCTACTAAAACGTGGTCCACGCATTGAAATTGATGCTCGAAATGTTCTTGGCTTTACTCCACTGATGAAGGCCGCTCTGCAGGGTCGCACCAAGTGCGCGAAAATCCTTTTATTCGCAGGTTAGTGACCTTTGCGACGGGAAAAATTGCTTTTGGCTGATGATCTGATGGGCTCAGCTGCTTTCAGGGGCCAATCCAGCGCTGCGAGATCATGGCAGAGGCCTGAAGGCCGACCTGTGGGCGAGATTTTGCGGCCGGCATGGCTGTGCCGACGTGATTGAACGGTTTTCAAGGCACAAATTTATGGAACGCACTGCCTGCCGGTGGGGAAGCGAGCCAGAACTCGCGACAAAGGTTCTTCAGGGAAAAGTGCGTGTTGTTGGTTTTTTAAACGGGTAGTTTTTGTAGTGATTTTTTTATCTCTTCTACAGATTATCCCCGTGCCAATGGTGCCCATGCCCGTTGTATCGTCGGGAATTAAATCCAAGATTAAACGTGTTTTTAAAGCGAGTAATTCCGACAGAAGCTTCTCGCTAGTTTCACAGCTTACGAGCGCAGCCCTGTGTGCTAGTACTCCGGCGCTGCCTAAACCCGGAGATATGCCGCCAGTGAAAAGTCTTATTCGGCCTTTAAGTGTACCTCAATTGAGGTAACTCGATATTATTCATTTATCAATCGTGACAAGAAAATTTTTTTTGTCGACCAATTTTCGACGGGTATACCCCTTGGAAATTCCGCGATTTTCACAATTTTTTTAGTTTTTTGTTAATAACTCGATAAAAAAGCGATATAACGAAAAATGTTATTGAAGATAAATGATTGAGCATTAAATTTGCTACAAAAAATGTAAATTAAATTTTTTTATATCTCACGTATTTTTTGAGATATTTCGAAAAATAAGATTTTTTGAAAATCGGTAATATCTTAAAAACTACAAGTTACAAAAAAATTTATTAAACATTTTTTGTAGATAATTGTACCCTCTATCATTTTAGTTATATAACATTTTTCATTATCTTGCTTATTTATCGAGTTATCGCGATAAAACTGAAAAAATCACGAAAACGTTGAGATTCCAAAGGGATGTATATATGTATAATATGCCCTTGGAAAATTTGATAAAAAAATTTTTCTTATTTTTAGCATACACCCAAGAGTAAGGATTGAAAAATGACCGAAATTCTTAAATAATTAATAAACAGCCCCAAACTCTGTTTAAATTGTAAAAAAAAAAATTTTTTCTAGAGTAACACTGGCCGCCGCCTCGGATACGATGGAAAACAGTCTTGAAATAAACATTATCGAAAATTTGGACATTGCAAAACCACCGAGAGTGAAAAAGAAAAATAAGTAGCGTCCAGTACGACGGTCGCTAATAATTAATTGCTGTGGATTTCATGATTCCAGTGTGTTAGAAGAGCGAAAAACTCGCTGGACGAGTTGAAACCATTGAAAAAAAAGAGTTTTTCCATCACACAATTCGCAAATAATTCGTGGTTTTCATATATAAACACTTCCAAATATTTTTTCCACCGAGAAAAAAGAGGCAAATACACATTTTACGACGATATAAAACCAGATATAAAGCTGTTGTGAGTGAATGAGGGAGGAGCATGTAAATATTTATAAATGACTTATTTTTGGATCGCAATATGAAAGTGTTGACATTATAATATTTAACCTTCCGATAATTATTAAACATTAAAATCTTTATTATTACAAATATGCTCCCATGACATGAAATGCCGGATTTTTGCGTAATCGATATTCGATTATTATCGATATTTAAAATACATAAAAATGGAATGTGAGCGAGTTTATACGCGAATGGAAGCTAATGAGGTTGAAACTATGTTTCAAAAACTAAATTATTAAAATATCACCCAGATCGGCGGTTTTTTCTTTGCCGCCTACTCTTCACATTTGAGAGAATCTCATAAGCTTGCTGGATCTCCATAAACTTCTCTTGCGCTGCTCTTCGATCTTCTTCGGTACCTTTAACCTTGTCAGGATGAAATTCTTTGGATAAACGCCTCCACTTGGCGGTGACTTCACTCTGCGAGGCAGTCACCGAGAGTCCCAAAACCTGAATTAAATAAAATCACATGAAAATAAATCTAAACCCGTGTGTAATTCGTAAAATTTTACTTACTCTGTAGGCATTTGTCTCTCCTCGCGGATCAGACATATCCATCAATTGTCCCCAAATGTCTGAAAAACCCTGCTCCTTCATTTGATCCCAAGTATTGTGCAGAGTTGTCTTGAAAAAAAAAAAAAAAATTGTGTGAACACGAAAATAAAGTTTTGTATCGGTAAAAACCACTTCCTCGACTAACCTTCACGTCCATCCAGATGGGAGACTTGAAAAAGTTCTTGATCGTATCAGATAATTTAATTTCTTCTCCCTCGCTGTCGGTAAATTCAGCGTTAAAATACAAGAAACTGGCCCAAAGTGCCAAATATATACAGCAAGCCGATGCAAAAATCGAAAATCGCTTGACGGACGTGCGTTTTTTCCGCGGTTTTAGCCTCCACTCTTTGCTAAAAGAGTCAAAACCACACGCAGCTGACATCACCATGCATACCATCCACGTACTCTCGTCGCTAACATAGTAGAGCGATGGATACGCGATGTAGGAGAAGATTAGAGGACCCCAAATCGAGCCCTGTTCCCTTCCGATATTTCCGACTATCCAGACACCTGAAAATGTATTTTCTTTTAATGACAAGTATTTTTATTGCGAACGTATATAGAGAGAGCAGGGGGAATTATCGCCACGCGGCTTATCACACAACCTACACTAACGAATGGAAAAAGTATGTGTGAAGCAATCGGGTATAGAAGTAATAATATTACCTAGAGCGACAGCAGCTGGGAGCAGTAGTAAGAGTGGTCGGAAATTAATTCCATAAATTTCGTCTTCAGGTACAGCCATGCGGACCAACGACCCCCAAAAATATCCGGTGATCAATCCACCAAAAAAACGTACAATTGAAAATGGTGGCTGAAATTAAAATTTATCGAGTAAAAGAAAAACAAAAATCCGCAATTTTTCGCGTAATAAATTTCATTCTTACCTTTTGATTGTGTCGCACATTGAGTTTAAAGTAGTCGAGAAATTTGTGATCATTGTTAGCATCGGCGACATAAGTTGGAATCTTATAAAGATCCCAGAGGCAACCAAAGCCGAAATATCCACCAAAGGATGTGAACCAAACAAAAGCATTTTCATCGCGGCCTAGGTAGTAGTGATGAGCACCAAATATGCCGCCAAATAACCACCAAAAATATGCCCAAAATGTAGATTTTTTCGATGCACTTTCGTCAATTTCCATGATTAATCCGGGCACTTGGGTTAACGGGATACTTTTACCCTTTTTACCCTTTCGGATCGGCTTCGATTCTTCCTTTTTTCTACTTCGCTCCAAAATAAGCAAGACAATTGAACGAAATATAAAAAAAACAGTTGTCCACATTTTCACCTAGTTCACAGCTCGAAACATCCAGGAAAATCTGCACATTGCACGCGCGCGCACCAACTGGAAGATATATCGCTGCGTATTTTCCGCCACGAAAATCTATGATGTGCAAACGTGTTTTCGACACCACTCGTCTGTCATGAGCAAACGACACGTAGCACAATGCCGCTTAAGGCTATTAGAACATTGGAAGTGACGACAACGAGCAACGTGGTTCTACCTCAGAACACTCGAGGACGATCACTGGTTCAACGTTCGGTGTGTACAGACGCGAATGGCAAGCGATATAACGGGACGCATATAACAATATACCTAACGTGCTGGATAGGGACCTCAATCTGACGCTCAAAGCCACGATCTTGACCGTGAATCACACGTGGATCTGGGTCAAATATCATTCACTTCCCTGCACTTTTTTTTTATTAAAACCGTTTTTCGCACAACCGCCACACACACACACACGTTATCGTCGTGGCGCGAGATTTAAACTTATTATTGCCTTTTTTTACAGGATCATTCCGCAAAAAAACTGGTTTTACAGGAGTATTTTAGGAAATCTTTTCATTCTCCTTCCCCCCCCCCCTCATTGACAGGATTATAAAATGCGGATGTGCACTCACCTGTGAGACCAGACGCTTCAGGTGTGTTTTGTGTGGTTAGAGTGACACTTGTTGATTCTGTCGATAAATCAAAAGAATCTAAAATTACTCTACTGATAAAAGTTTTTTTTACATGTTATGATTCAGAAAAAAAGAACAATAACCTCTTTTGTATGCAAAAAAAAATACACACGTGTAAAAAAAAATTACACAAGTACTGGGAAAATCTGCTTTACCGACTGTCGAAAAAGCTTTTCCCCCCCAGTTGACGAATTTCCTGAGCAAGGCGGAAAAACGCCAAGACTACAAAACATAACCTCAAAAGCTTCGATGTAGTTTATACGTAAACAAAGTAATTTATAGTTTTATTTATAATAAAAACGGTGTATTTTGATAAAAAAAATGTTGGATTAGTTTGAGTGAACTTCAACACTACTGCTAAACTGAAAAACAAGCATTAAAACTTTCAAATACCCAGAGTAACCTAAATTATTTTTTTCCGGCGTTTATGTGAATAAATAATCGTGATATTTTGCAAATAAAAAACCTAGGAAAATGGATAAAAAGCGTCCGAGTCACAGGGAATGGCGACGAATAGCAAAAAAGGAGCGGCGTCGGAAAATTCGTCGAAAAGCAGCCCAGGAACGCGATGCCGATGACAAACGCCTGCGAGAGACGTTGGAACGCAGCGCGGATTATTTAAATTGGTTAGCAGAGGAGGAAAAACGTGCAAAAGAGCGCGAAGAAAAAGAGGCTGCTGATCACGCCGAGCAAAAAAGACTCTGGCTTGAGCGAGAGGTACTAAACAATCTGTTTCAATCAATTGACCATTTGATTTCTCATATCTAATACTTAATATACTTCGCAATCCAGGTAAAAGCACAGCAGGATTGGAGAGAACTTCAAGCGCGAAAGGCAAAGGCGCGTCAGGAGCAGCTGCAACAGGAGGAAATCATTCGAAAAGAATTCGAAGCAAAGCAGAAAGCCTTGCAGGAGAAGCAGGCCGAGCTAAAACGGCGGCAGGATGAGGAAATAAAGCGTCTCGAGGAGCTAGAGCAGGAAATAAATGACTACATCGACCATGGCAGCAAAACTCCAGAGCCCTTGCGCCAAACGATCGACAGCCAACCGGGCAAGGAGCTCTGTCCATTTTTCTCCAAGACAGCAGCATGCAGATACGGCGATACCTGCTCGAGAAATCATCAGCGGACAGCTCTGAGCAGTATCATCCTAATTCCGGGCTTTTACAGTCACTTCTCGCTGGAAAAAAATTCCGCCGAGTACGACACAGACATTACACTGGAATTTGAGGCTTCAGAGACACGCAAGCACTTTCAGGAATTTTATCGCGACATAATGGTCGAGTTGGAGACATTTGGGCGCATCAAAACATTCAGGTGTTGCTGCAACAGTGAGATACACCTGCGAGGGAATGTGTACGTTGAATATGCGAGTGAACGCGAGGCCGCACGGGCTTGGCGACGGCTCAAGGGCCGCTGGTATGGCGGCAGGCAGTTAAACTGCGAATTTGCGAACTTCAAATCGTGGCGAAACGCCGTTTGTGGTATGGCAAAGTGTTCAAAAGGCCGAGCATGCAATTTTCTACATACTTTTAGGAATCCTAGTGATGAATACGACATTCAGAGTCCTCCACGGTGGTCCAAGAGGAGCGAACGCGAGTCATCGAGCAGTAGAAGAAGCAAACTTGCGGCTGAGGAGTCGACGCGCAGTTTACAACGCGATTGGAGGTGGTCAGAGTCTCCGGAAATCGAGACAACGCCTCAAAAATTAACTAGAGATGTGAAAAATCGGCGCAGAGACGAGTATAAACACAGCTCGCGACGTTCTAGCGCCTCGGAGGATCGAAGTGAACGTTCGTCAATGCGTAAATCGTCGAAGCGAAAGAAAAGTCGCTCACGATCTCGAGATTCTCGACGGCGAAAAAAAATTTAATTCATGAATCTCACGTGGATGGCGGGCGATAAGGTAAATTGAATATAGAAAAATATTCTTAAAATGATTTTTTTTTTAATACTTTTCTTGCCCAATTCACACAGTGAGAGCTTATTTCTAAGGTACTAAGAGTTTTAAAAATTAAAAACGTGTGCCTATTTTCATAAAACCAGTAATTTATCGATTTTTTTTGTTGCATTTTTCGTGCATAGCGATGTCTAAAAAAGCTGTTGAGTATATTTCAGTTAATATTTTGTGCCTAAATCGCTAAAAACACATTTGTATTAATAATAAATCTTATTCCTAGTGAGCTAAATTATATTTTCTACCACAAAAAAATACTTAAACGAGCTAAAAAAAAATTTATTTAGTGCTTCAAATCCCTCCGCAAGTGTCGAAAAAAAATTAAAATGAATTTCCAACGCGTTGTAAATTTTTTTACTGATTCTAATGGCAATTATCGACGTGCACTTCCCACAAGTTTTGAGCTTTATCAGTCTATACAGATAAAAATCAATTTTTTTCTTCTCTTTACAGATAATTGAAATAATGATCAAATGATTGAATATTCAATCGACCTCAAGTTTGCGGAAGGATCCACTGATGCCGTGTATCGTCGAGTCGCTGGAGCCAACGTCAGCACAGCTGAAGCTCTGCTTCAGGGCAGAAACCGCACCCTCCCGAGCCTTCTCCGAGTACATGTGCAGATGGACCTTCATCTTGTCATGCCTCAGTAACTTCGGACGGATGTCAATTAATTCCTGACGCCACAAATCTGCGGAAAGGGCGGAAAAGTATCCTTCTGTGAATTTCGTTTTCTCGCTTTTTTCTATAGCGAGTTTATGAATAAAATTAATCAATACCGATCATCTCCTTCATTGGCATCGTTCCACCATACTCCTTCGGGAGCATGCTCGTGTCCATTTTATTCTCAATTGCATCTTCCAAACTCGTATAGAGTTTTACTCGCTTACGAATCTTTTCTGAGATTAAACTCATGCCAAAGTCCAAGGCAAACTTGAGAGATGGATGGGCATTTATTCCGTGAACCTCTTTATGTCTCATTGGTACTGTTCGCTAGATTTTTTTTAACATAAAACAATTATTACAAAAGTAATTTACTATTGCCAAAAGGGCGTAATATATATATTTTTTTTTCTAATTTTGCTTTTTCCGTGATAATTTAGTAAATTTTTTGATATTTCCAACGCGATTTGTCTTTATATTGTTTATAAATAAATATTTATAGTTAACTTTTTCAATTTTTTTTTTTTCAACAGTGTTATAGTAGAGTGTGACGATGAAAACGATAAAATTATGACCTAAAAAATGGTCCAGCTTGACGCGTTTTCAGAACGATGACTAAAGAAAACCGGTTTATATTTCTGATTACCGAAATATTACGTATTCATGTCCTTGGATTTGTTCGAGAGTTATAAAATACATATAAGAAAGTAAGAGTTAATTTACTATCGATTATTTGCAAGTTATTTCATAATATATTAAATAATAAATTCCAATACAATAAATAGAACAAACCTCGCCATTTTTGACGATACGCACGGCCTCCCGTGGTGTAAACAGTGTCAAATGTGGAAAACTCACGCCAGCACCGTCAGCAAAGTGGACAAAACCTCGCACCTGACTCTCCTCGTCCTCCATCAAGGCCTCGTAGGTAATTGCGTGAATTTTACACATGTCGGCATTAGTATATTTGTAAGGATCAAACACTCCTGCGAGAAAAATACCGGGAATTACTGGGAAATACGTAAAACATTGTGCAGTGTGATATTTGTATGCTATTCACCAGGCCGTGCTACGATGACGCGACGACCTTTAGAATCTCGACCGGGGACTGCAAACAAATATCTGCAACACGTGATTTTAATTGTTAATATTGGTTTTCTCGGGGGGGAATTGTGAGGTTTTTTTATACCCAAGAGACAGCAACTCTTCCATTGTCGGCTCGGAGATGTCTAATGTGTGAAAAGCCGGGTGATAGACCTGTCTAAGAAGGAGATAACGCTCTGTGGCCTCCTGGGCCATCGGAACGTTGAATTTCTTGGTGCGAAGAAATCGCAGGAGGAATTGAGCATCTATAAATACATTGATTAATGGTTTAATCGTAGAAGAACTCATTTTTAATGGTGCTAGTTAATTAATTTACCGAGACGAGAATTTTCAATTCGAGCATTCATCTTGATCCAATTTCTCATTTGCTCGAGAGCTTGATCTCTCGTGTTTTTCGTTTCTCTCAGCTCATCCATCGCGATTTTTTGCGTCTCCTCTGACAGGGGACAGACATAGTCGTCGGCTTCAGTGACCCACTCGATGGCTCCCATGATTTTTCTTGGATAATACTTACCCTGGAGTACGCGGAAATCTAGGAAAATTAAAAGTCCTATTCAAACGAACGAGATGGAATGCATATATGAGACAGCAAGATCACACTTTTATCAAAATATCTCGAGAACCATTAAAGTTAGGGAATTTTAACTCGGAATCTTTTTTGTAGAGTTTAACATTTTCTATAACAAAGATCTTATGGAAAAATTTCGTAACTCAAATAGTTTCCGAAATAATCGTTGTAGAATAAGACCCTGTTTTTTTCACTCTACGTCACGTCAACCGAAAAATGTTATTTTTTGTTTTTTTTTTGAGTTCAATACATTATATATGATAAATTTTTTGATGTTTTACGAGAAAAAAATTTTTTTTTTCTTTCGAATATTTTAGAAGGAGTGTGTATCTCTTGGAAATTTCGTAATTTTCGAGTTTATTTTTAGTTTTTTAGCGATAACTCGATAAATAATCAAAATAACAAAAAATCTTACTCGACTCAAATGATTGGGGATGAAATTTCCTACAAAAAACGTTAAATAAAATTTTTTGTATCTCCTTAAAATTTTTTAAAATTCTTATTTTTCAAAATATCTTACAAACTAATCAAAATACAGTAAAAATGTATTCTACATTTTTTATAGAAAATTAAATTTTCTATCATTTGACTTTTATGATATTTTTTGTTATCACGCGTAGTTACCGAGTTATTCACTAAAAAACAAAAAAATCAAAAAATCGTCAAGTATATATACCCCTTTGAAAATTTGATAAAAAAAATTTTTTTTTTTTCAGATTTTCTCCATCAAACGTTACAAAAATTTTCATTATTTCGCTTATTTACTGATTGATCGAAATTGAAAGAAAAGAAAAAAATTTCCGCTTTATTGGCATTATTAGTAACGCGTCAGTTGGTATATCCGGAATGAAGATAAAACTTTCTCTTTCATCGAGAGGACCATCAGGCTGTGACCTCGAAGCACGTTTCTTCCCTGATGTGCCGTTGAAGTTAAGAGAGGAAGAGTGCCCAAAGAAAGCGAAGCCTTGAAATGCGAAAGAAAAAACATCGATACTCTCTGACAGCGGTGTAATAATCAACGTAAGAGGCCTGGTGACATAACTTGCAAAAGGATAACAGCCTGGCAGACGTAATAATATAATCATCCAGCCAGAATATTCGTGCATGTTAGACTTGTGCAACAACTTTCTCCAGTTGCGTAAGTCAACGCCGCGCGGTTGTTCACCCATTCTACTCTGTAAGTCACTAGGCCGACTCTTGATTCAATTGCTCGACAGTTTATCTAATGGCAAAATATAGTTCGACAGTGTCTAATCACCCGTTTAATTTATGTTTCTTCCAGGCAAGCGTGACGACCATCCAAGCAAGCAACAAAATTTCACTGCAGACGAAGCCCCGGCAATTTTTTTACTACTAGTATCCTTTTTTTATAGCCAAAGCTGTAAAGCCGCGTGGTATAATGTCCTATTTGCTTGCGAATTCTCCGCGAATATCAATTAAGCTTAACCTTGATATTTGCCAGCCTTCAAGTTCATTCTTAGCCGCATGGAAACAATTAGTATTCACACATGGTTGCCGATGTCCGAATTTAATTATTCAGATGACTCAAGATATTGTTTTTCAGATTTAATCATGACCCCGACATCCTTTGTCATGGATTTATTCCAATTAATGCTCGATTTTCATCGTGTCAACATGTGTCAAGATAATTTTTTTATCATCACATTCTCCAAAGTAGAAAGTAAGTAAACTATATTTTCCTCCCGGGGGAAAATTAATTACTCTAGATTCTGGTTAAGCTGACATGTTATACTAGTGTATTATGAAATAAATAATACTCCTTAATTATGCCCCAAGCCTGCATAATATTGCAAATAAAATTTAATCATTTGGAAAACTTAAAATTAAAAAAATTGTATTTTTTCAGGTAGACAAATTTTGAGATAAAAATGAAGAAAATACCAAAAAAAAAAATCCAGAGCTGATGTGAAAACAACACTATAAAGTAGATATATATTTTTCACTTGGATTGACAAAGTGAGGGAAAAATTTGTCACGTAAAAAAAAATTTTGGAATCGTACCCAAAATCCTGTGTGTCTGCAACGCGAACGTGGAAGCAACTGCCTCATCGACTTGCCCATTCACTCTTTTATAATTTTCGAACGCTTGTCCTCTCTTTTCTCCCATGAACTCATACCTGCAGCAATCAGCTGTCTGCCACTAGTGTACAAGTATAATGCTTTATAAGACTATCATCATCTCAAGTCATTACATTTCTCTCGCTAATTGTCAGCAGACTAGGCGCAATAGAAAAATTAATACACCGGAAAATTATGTTAATTCAAATGTAAATATCCATCTATAAAAACTCTTCCTACATGACTCATCGTCAGCACACGCTTAACAATAATGTTGGTAACATCAATAATTACTATAATTAAATTTCGGCTCTTTAATAACGCTGCATGATAAATTTAGAGAAAGTTTTTCTTTTTTGATCATATCTTTTATTCTCTTGAAATACAACATGTTTTTTTTTTACATGTTGAAGATCATATAGATGATTTTTATCATCGTAAAAATTCCATTTCTGTATAATTCATTTAGATATATATATATATATATTTTTTTTACAGAAGGGAAAAAAAGTGAAAGGTGATATCCTGAAAGTTTTGATATTTTGCAATATTTCAAACATAATGAATAATTAATAGAGATATATATGAAGAAAAAAAAAGTGAGAAACAAGACAATTTTCATGGGTAAAAAGAACACTATTACGCGCACAGACCACAAGAGTGTAGTCATCTAGCTTCGTTACATCATTTCAAAGCATGTAAGAGATAAATACTGAGGTAATTTGCCTGTCCACGAATTCAAATTAAAGTTATAAAGATTGTTTTGAGTTTGCTTCGATCCATTAAACAATATCCCAACGGCCGGATATTGTATAAACATTGAAACTCGATTATTTCTGCTTTATTAAGCTTATTGTTTTTTTTTTCCTCTACTCTAATACTCTAAAAATCAAAACTTTCTTTCCAACTTACAATTGTATGTTTTTTTTTTTTTATTTTGCATAACTGAACGAGCCGTAATATAAATTTATAACGCAACAGTCTACTTTCCTACAATTTCACGAGTGCCAACTCACGCAATATATTGAAGGGAGGCTTCATAATCATCAGAAAGTAGGTATATATGATATACTAAGGCAACGAGAAAATGGAAAGGTACGTTTTTTACAATCAAACAGTTCGAAGAACTATATACTTATTGACTTCCTTTGTCTTTCCTTTCGGAACGCGTTAAAAAAGGTGTTTATTTCAAGTATATAATCACCTTTTTTATTCCTGAGATCAGCATATACCCATTGAGGATGTATATTATAAGAGGTGCAATCCCCGGTAAAAGTTTCCATGTAAAAAAAAAATGGAAATTTCTAGTTACGTTTTTTGTACCTCCTATAAAACCCTCAAATATCACTCGACTTATACAATAGACGATTAATTTACACGCTTAGCCTCTCACCATTATTTAATTATATTCTTATTGATACTATTGAGCAATTTATCTGCAACTTTCCACCAATAACTCACGCGAGATATTGATGAACTTTGGCGTGAGCTCTCTTGCAGCCAGTTTGCGATCGTTCCAACTCCTGCGCCAGCTCTAGTAACTGTTTTTCGGACAATTCGGCATTTATCCGCCGGGCCTCGTTCCTAATACACAGTTCAATGGCCTCGAGGGTCAACGGCTGAAAGTGCACGACCTTCACAGGCACTTGCAAGCGCTCAAATACACTGTTAACTGTTTTCAGGCTCTCTTCAGCGTCCACAACGCGGCTGAGGTCACTCCGGATGACTTCAGGGTTGACCAGCAACAGATTCGTGAGGCACATACGCTTTTTCGGCCTGGTGTAAAAATACTGCGTGAATTTTGCAGCTTGCCAAACGTCTTCCAACTTCAAATTCTCCCAAACGACCAGGTTACAGTAGACTGACGACAGTGAATGGTCGGCAATGTCAATCAGGTTTGTTGTTCGTGGATAGAAATAAAAAATATTGTATTTGTTGGGGAAATAATCGGTGATTATGCTTGCAGTATAGGATTTCCCGACTCCAGAACCACCCAAGAGCACAACCGTTGAGAAATTCGTCGATTCCAGGCCTTGGAAGGCCTCGATAAGCGTTTCTACTGCTTTTTCCTGGTAGTAGAGGTTTTTTCTCAGTGCTATGCTCGCGTTGGTGAAATCAAAGTGCACAGCACCATCCTGATTGATTAATGCCAGCAGAATCGAGGAGAAAACAATGAGAAGTGAGATAAATACAAATTTTACGCATTTTCTCGGTGAGAAAAAATGCACAGCAGCACTTTCTGGCATCAGTGGTCGTAAGTTTCCTCGGGGCTTGTCAGTAGTTTCATCTTTTAGGATTGTGACAGCTTTATTGATGACCTTTGAGTCATCTGCGACTAAATTAATGTTTTCCTCGGTGAAAGTCTCGGGTTTTTTTGGCTTTTTCACGGCTAAGACTTCAATCTCCGTTGTGTTGTCTTCATCTGAATGCACTGGCTCCACTTTTATCTTTGGTGCCAAGTTGTTGAGGTTGTTCTGCTCGGAATTCTTCATAGTATTTAGGTGCAATGAGTGCAGGGAGCGTGACAATTGGTTGGTGTCATTAATGTGGTCTGCCATGAGCTTGCCTGTTGATCCCCACGTGCTGGGTTTAATCACTGGGAACTTGATGTTCCAAGTGTCTGCACAAGTAGGCTTGTCACCGGCCTTGTATACTGTCGACACCTCGATTTGTCTGGATAGAAATGGTTATGACTTATAAGGATTTATTGCAAATTATTTCTAGGTTAGTGGATTTGTTTAATTACCTCAGGTTAGAGTTTTCGTCGAATAATTGCTCGCAACTGTATTGTTTGATCAGACCTTCAGACGTTTTTGACTCCTCATAAACAATTCGCCGACACGTGGGCAGCTCGGAGAAGCTTGCTGCTCGTGGAATTGAACCAAACAAAGATTGATTTGAAATGGCCCACACACGTTTGTCCATTTTATTTATCCAGCACTTTGAATAAATGCTGTGTACACGTTAATTCAATTAGAAAATAATTGTGTTAACCTCAGTTTCATTCATATAAAATTAACTGTCACAGGTAAATTTGAAATTTTAGGACTTCGTTTTATTTTTTTTTTTATCGATCTAGAGACATTCTAGCCTATAAATTCACACGATTACGACGTCATCACGCGCGGTTTTTAGAGAAGAAAATAATTATTTATCAACTACCAGTATTTTTTTTTAATAAAAAAAATCCCATTTCTATGTTTATAATATATTAAAACACATGATATTTGTTTCTAAAATATGATTTTGATGGGATTTATTCAGTTTAAATTTTCGCGGCAAAGCGACTGACGTGCTCTCTATCAGCCATCAACATCGAAACTCCATTTTAAAAATTTTTCCGTTGGATATTCGTTTGTATTTTGTGTTAGTTGAATTTTAAACGCGCGGGAATAAACATTTATACACGGATAAATGTTCGGAAAAAAATGTAAAATAGTGATATCGAATTAAATTTGAACGATAAAGCAGTTGTGAGCAATTGTGAGTGTATGAAGTGAGTGTATGAATCTTGTGAACAAAATGTGAAATGTCGAGATCAATGCTTTATTATTAACTCTGTAACATTGTTACGTGTGTTTTCTCTGCTGTTGCTGACAAAAATACCACAGATCCGGTGAGTAATTCTCCACTAAAATGTCTTTTTTTTTCATCGTATTTAAACTATACAGAGATCAAACAATTTATCTCGGACTGTGCAGTAAATCACAGTTGAGCATCATCACAAGTATATACCCAAGTTGTTCAATTTAATCTTTTATACACTTTCAATTAATATGTAATAATAATAGTAACAATACTCTGCAATACATCTTAACACGAAGCCTCGACAATTTAAGTAGAAAAAAATCCTGGATACAGTAAAGCGATTTTTTTTTTTTTACTTTTGTGTGTTTGATATGATTTATGCAGATTTTTTTATATTTATGTATAAATCTATATGTACATATATACACGCATTCATATATATATCCGAGTAAATACGTATATATACAATACATATATAAATTCAAAGAATAACTTTAAATGGAAACTCATGGTTTTTTTTATTTAATTTTTTCCTTTTTTTTCGATGCATTCATTCTTCACCACTAGAGATACCCAATTACCAAAAAAAATGAATCAACGAATAAATTCGGAAAAAATTTCATTTAATTTACATAACACTCTTAGCATTGCTTCCTTATAACGTTGTGAGTGTTGGTGGTTTATTTTCCGAGTCCACGAGTTTCCTGAAATCACAAGAAAAAAAAAAAAAAA